>OX439037.1:85794678-86394678 GCA_949317995.1 Acholoe squamosa
GCAGCGAAAATTTTTCCATGCCCCCTCGGAGGGGTCTGAAATTTTTAAGATTAGTGAGGAGGAGTGTATGAAGGGGTTCCTGATCATGAATTATTTCAAATTTTGGATCCACCAAATTTTAAACTTGTGCCCCATCACTGCTTCTCCAGTAGCCAGCTACGACAGTGCCTGCAATAGCTCCAGGAATGCTCATCCCTGTTCTTATACTTGGACCCTGAAGGGTTACTCCTCCGAGTTTACCATGTGTAACGGGCAAGTTTCCGCGCTGCCCTACTGTTCTATAATAATGACATATTTTTACTTCGATAATAGCTTATCAACCGGTAATATAAATACAGGTACTTATCAGTAATTCTGGAAATAATATAAAGGCGCGGGGTTCCTTCATACTAAGTGTTGTAGGTATATCCCCGGAGTATACATAAAGGGTTTACTATGAAGTATGATATAAAGAAAGAAAACTTTTGAATGCTATATGTCACCGGGAACAGTTAAAGAATGTCACTATAAGTCCTTAGTCACATGAAGTCTAGAGTGGGCGCGGCGTGTTATGGCCCTATAGGGTGCCAGGAATGGCTGTGAAGGCTGAGTCATTGTTTTCTACTTTGTCCCTGTAGATCCTGGGGGTCCCGGTGGCAGCAGTGGAGATTATGTCCTTATGAGTGGATAGGTGTGTCCTCTATGAGTGATCTGTTAGAGCACCACCAGGCTTAAAGTCCAAAGGGTGTTGGATGGCAAAAGATCAGAACCACCAGCAGTCTCGGAGTATATAAGGCTGGAACTGTAGGGGTTGGGTTCATTTTACTCACAAACACTGCTGGGCTTCCCTAGCCCACTTAAAAGGGTCTATATCTCCTCTTTCCTATCCCCTCAGGATGTGTGTGGTGCACATATGCGTGGGCACTGACACATTCCTCTGATAAATTATCAACCTGTGAAGCACGGGATAGCCACTTAGTGCCGCTAAAGTGCTGTAAAACACAAATCAATCAATCAATCAATCACAAACACTGCTGTGTGGTGTGTTGATTTCTGTTGAGGTTGACATCGTACCAAATACAGCGCTCTTAGCCCTGGTTTTAGCTCCGTGGTGAAGTGGTCTACATACCGCGACAGGTATGCTTTAGGTAGCTGCAGTCCAGAGTATACAAGTAGTACCTCTGAAACAACCAATCAGAGTGTAGCATGTGTACCTTAAGGATGTGTTTAGGTACCTCACAGTTAGCCAATCAGATGACTACATTCAGAGCACTATAGTTCTGATTCCTATGCTGCTCAAAGCTCCCTGCCCTGCCTTCCACTAGCTCTACCTTGCCTTCCTACCTCCCTGCCCTACCTTGTACTAGTTCTTCCCATGGATCAGAGAAGCTAGTAGGGCAAAACCTATAGATTGTTCAAGTGTAGGTCAATATAAGGTAAATTTTGTCATTACAAGTCAAATTCAATATTTAACTTTAATAGGTTATAATGAACAAATATAATACATATCTAGGTCAAATTAGACCAGCGTGAACCAAATTAGGTCAAAGTGGACAAATATCAATTCCAGGTCATACTAGGTCTAGGTCAAATTGGCTCCAGTCAAGGTAAATCTAGGTCAATTTTTTGGATTAAGGTCAAATTTAGGTCAAATAACACTAGGGTTGACCAAAATTGAAAAATACCATTAATCTAGGTCAAATTGGCTGCAGTGTATGTCAATCTAGGTCAAATTGGCTCCAGTGTAGGTCAATCTAGGTCACTTTCCTTTTTTAAGGTCAAATGAGACCAATGTTCAACAAATAAGGTCAAAATGGACAAATATCATCCATCTAATTGCTTATAAAACCTACAAACTGTGTCTGCTTAGAAGATATCTTGATGTAAAGTTAGCATTAAGATTATATAAAGCCACTATTCTACCATATATGGAATATGCTGATATCTGCTTTGCAACAACCTATGATAAGTATCTTGATCCATTACAATATGCACAAAACCGTTGTATAAAGATATGTCTTGGAGTTCCTCATCTTACAAATACTAACTATATACATAATACGACAATGATTAACAAACTTACTGACAGAAGAATTGTCCATATATTAAATTATATGTATACTAGAGCCCAAGATGATACATACAGAGATAGTAGACTATTAGCAACCAGGTTACATGATGCTCCTACTTTAAAAGTTTTAACCCCTAATAGTATGTCATATACTAAAAGTGTAGAACACTTTGGTGCCCTAAGCTGGAATGCATTGCCTACGGGAAGGAGGAATACAGACAGTTTACAAAAATTCAAATATGATTCTAAGAAATCACTCCTCTCTCTCTTCCCATATGTAAATGCATAAACTGTATTCATTCATACCCCATAGTAGTAAATAATCTATTTTTCTTGTGTCTATTTATTACAGCTCACTAAGTAATCCAATGTGTGACATGGATTATTATTAATCATCCTGTATGGTTCCCTATATATAAATGAATGTATTAATTTATTTTCTTTGAATTTATGTGCCAACAGTTTCGTTTATATTCTTGTGAAGTAAGGTAGGACCAGAATTATCAACCTAACACTATATAGTGGGGATGAGGTCCTCTTCCTTCTGTTTGACATATTCTATCTTTCGTTATACTCATTAATTGTGATAACTACTATGCATGTAAAAAAAAACGGTAATAATTGTAATACTCTTAACACCCTTATATACGAAGACATACATCATTTAATGGAAATGATATATGTCTCACTATGAGAAATACCGGTACGTACTTAAACATACTTAAACATACTTGATCAATATCTACTTGACACAATTGAAAAATGTACTGTTATGAACGATCCAATAAGTCAATAAAGTAAAGTCAAACCAAAATCTAGGTCAATCTAGGTCAAATTGGCTCCAGCATAGGTCAATCTAGGTCAATTACATATCTAAGGTCAAATTAGACCAATACTCACCAAATAAGGTCAGAGTGGACCTATATCACCCATGTAGGTCAAGGTAGGTCCAATTGGCCCAAGCATAGGTCAATCTAGGTCAATTTGCATATTTAAGGTCAAATTCGACAAACTTTCACCAAAAAAGGTCAAAATTGACAAATATCATCCGTCTAGGTCAAATTAGGTCAAATTGGCTCCAGCATAGGTCAATATGTACATATCTCAGGTCAAATTAGACCAATGTCATTCGAAGAGTGTTCCATCCAAATGGATTTCGCCGAAAATTGGATGGTCACTTACCCCGAGAGCCCGCAGAGTACTTACTATGCTAAGGAGCCTGTGACACTGCATCCAGTGGTGATCCACTACAGGGAGCAGGACACAGGTGAAACTAAGCACCGCTCGCTGGCATTGGTGACGGATGACAGAAAGCACGATGCAGGTGCCATCCTTGCCTTCCTTCAGGCCATAGCACTATGTTTCAGACTCTCCGAGCTCCCAATATCGAAACATATCGATATTCTCGATCTTGTGTCGACATGAGGAGCTGCTCAAGAAGTACAGGGCAACCTGGACATACTTCGAGAGTGGCCACGGGAAGGGTCCGTGTGACGGAATTGGTGCCGCTGCCAAGCGAAACGCCGACTGGGCTGTGCAGCGTCAATACAAGATCAAGGACGCAGCAGACTTTGCTCGCATCGGGAACAACCCGAACAACCTCGTCAACAGGGACCAGCCCAACAAGGTGTACTATGAGTGCATTCCCCTGGAAGACGTCGCCCTTGCCCGTAAGACCGTTAATCAAGTGAAAGCTGATGATAGCTTGTACGGTACACTGGGGGTGCACGCTGCAGTTCCAGTTCAGAAAGGGCGTTCCTTGGCTGTCCGTGAAACATCCTGCTTCAAGGAGTGTTGCTGGAAGGACTGTGAATCGCAGGGTGGGTGTTCGGGTTGGAAGGTGCATGAGCTAAATTTCCCCAAGAAGAAGCCTGCTGCCGACGCTGCACGAGCAACTCGCTCACAGAATCCCCCCGTTGTAGCGCAGGCGGAGCAAACGGAGCACGCTGCACGGGACGAACCAACGGAGCCGACTGCTGCCGACAACCCCATAGTAGCGCAGGAGGAGCTACGGGAGCGCGCTGCACGGGATGAAGCACCTGTAAGTCCTGGTGTAGCGCAGGAGGAGCTACCGGAGCGCGCTGCACAGGCTGCCGACCTCCCTGTACCAGGTCCTAATGTCGCACCACTTGACCCCCCACAGCCTTTGATCCGAAAGCTGTCCCGCTATGCCAATGGATCTTATGTGGCATGTGTGTACGACAATGAAGTGTTCATGGGACAGGTGCTGCAAAGGGAGGAAAAGCAGTATGAGGTGCGCTTTCTCAACCGCAAACAGGACTCAAATGAATTTGTTTGGCCGAGGATAAAGGACGAGCTGTGGATGCGGGACTGGGAGATCCTGGGTAAAATTAACCCTCCCAAGGCATTGGGCACAACTAAGCGGAAGCAGAACTCGGTCCGGATACCACACAAAACCCTAGATGCCATAGAAGAGGCCTTCAACAGATATAAATAGCTTTAACGGTAACGATGGTCACTTTTATTTTATGTATAGTTGATACAGTATAACAGACTCTGATGTGTATGTCAGGGATATTTTATATTTAATTTACATGCTAGACATCGTTGGGTATTGAATAGAGGTGTATAGAGTGTGGTAATTATATTTTGTCCTGGTCCAACGTCCGTCCGAACTTGCAAAAAGTGGTAAAAAAACTAGCATTTCCGTGTTTCAACGCATGGTGCTCAACCTTTCAGGGTTCAAATTATGTAAATATGTGGTTAAATCAGTTTTCCAACCTGTTTACTATAAATGTGGTGGGTGTAAAGGTGTTATGGCGAGGGAAAATGGTTATATCCATGCTATTACTATGTCATATACATCGTGTAACGATGGTCACATTTATGCACTGAAATGTATACTTTGGGTAGTGTCTAGTAGAAGGCCTACCATGGAAAATAGAGTGATCGCATGGTATCTGTTGATGTTTATGCTGTTCATAGACTACTTTGGGCATTGAATAGAGGTATATAGAGTGTGGTAATTATATTTTGTCCTGGTCCAATGTCCGTCCGAACTTGCAAAAAGTGGTGAAAAATCCAGCATTTCCGCGTTTCAATGCATGGTGCTCAACCTTTCGGGGTTCAAATTATGTAAATATGTGGTTAAATCAGTTTTCTAACCTGTTTACTATAAATGTGGTGGGTGTAAAGGTGTTATGGCGAGGGAAAATGGTTATATCCATGCTATTACTATGTCATATACATCGTGTAACGATGGTCACATTTATGCACTGAAATGTATACTTTGGGTAGTGTCTAGTAAAAGGCCTACCATGGAAAATAGAGTGATCGCATGGTATCTGTTGATGTTTATGCTGTTCATAGACTACTTTGGGCATTGAATAGAGGTATATAGAGTGTGGTAATTATATTTTGTCCTGGTCCAATGTCCGTCCGAACTTGCAAAAAGTGGTGAAAAATCCAGCATTTCCGCGTTTCAACGCATGGTGCTCACCCTTTCGGGGTTCAAAGTATGTAAATATCTGGTTAAATCAGTTTCCCAACCTGTTTACTACAAATGTTGTGAGTGTAAAGGTCTTATAACAAGGGAAAATGGTTATATCCATGCTATTACTATGTCATATACATCGTGTAACGATGGTCACATTTATGCACTGAAAGGTATACTTTGGGTAGTGTCTAGTAGAAGGCCTACCATGGAATATATAGTGATCACATGGTATCTGTTGATGTTTATGCTGTTCATAGACTACTTTGGGCATTGAATAGAGATATATAGAGTGTGGTAATTATATTTTGTCCTGGTCCAACGTCCTTCCGAACTTGCAAAAAGTGGTAAAAAAACTAGCATTTCCGCGTTTCAACGCATGGTGCTCAACCTTTCAGGGTTCAAATTATGTAAATATGTGGTTAAATCAGTTTTCCAACCTGTTTACTATAAATGTGGTGGGTGTAAAGGTGTTATGGCGAGGGAAAATGGTTATATCCATGCTATTACTATGTCATATACATCGTGTAACGATGGTCACATTTATGCACTGAAATGTATACTTTGGGTAGTGTCTAGTAGTCAAGGTAGGTCCAATTGGTTCTGGCATAGGTCAATAGGCCAATTTCACCTACCCTGGTCCAGATTGACCTAATTCGACCTAGTTTACACATCTCGGGCCAATTGGACTTAAATTGGCCCAATGTGCACTACAGGGCCCAACTTCCACGATCTTGAGCCAATTTGACCTTCCCTGGCCCAAATTGACCTTATTTGACCTAAAAAAACTCATCCGGGGCCAATTGGATGCATTTTGGTTCAATTTGACCCAATATACCCCACTGGGGCCAAATTAAACTATTTTGGGCCAATTTGACCTACCCTAGTCCAGATTGACCTAATTCGACCTAGTTTAGACATCTCGGGTCAATTGGACTTAAATAAGCCCAATGTGACCCAATGTACTCAACTGGGGCCAACTTGAACCATCTCAAGCCAATTTGACCTTTCCTGGCCCAAATTGACCTTATCTGACCTAAAAACTCATCTCGGGCTAAATGGACCCAGTGTACACCACTGGGGAGAACTTGAACCATCTTCAGCCAATTTGACCTTCGCTGGCCCAAATTGACCTTAATTGACCTAAAAAACTCATCTCGGGTCTATTGGAAGCAATTATGTCCGATTTGACCTAATGTACCCCACTGGGCCTAATTGAACTGTCTTGAGCCAATTTGACCTACCCTGGCCCATATTGACCTAACCCGACCTAGTTTACACATCTCGGACCAATTAGACTTAAATTAGCCCAATTTGACCCAATGTACTCCAATGGGCCAATTTGAACCATCTTGAGCCAATTTGACCTTCCCTGGCCCATATTGATCTTATCTGACCTATAAAACTCATGTCGGGCGAAATGGACTTAAATTGGCCCAGATGGACCAAAAGTACACCACTGGGGCTAACTTGTACCGTGTTGGGCGAATTTGACTTTCCCTAGTCCAAATTGACCTTAGCTGACCTGAAAAAATCATCTCAGGCCAATTGGAAGTAATTTTGTCCAATTTGACCCAATGAACCTAATTAAACTGTCTTGAGCCAATTTGACCTACCCTGGCCCAGATCGACCTAATCCGACCTAGTTTACACATCTCGGGCCAATTGGACTTAAATTGGCCTAATTTGACCTGATGTACCCTCTGGAACAATCTTGAACCATCTTGGGCCAATTTGACCTTCCCTGCCCAGATTGACCTGCTTTACCTATCTGTACTTCATCTCAACCAATTTGGGCCCAGTGTACCAAAATTGGACCAACTGCCACCCTTGAACCATATGACATTAAGAGAAAAAGTTAGAAATACTTTCTCAAGCACAAGGATATTAACAGCACGAGCCATCCTGAGGAGGGGCTAACAAAATTTTGACCCCCCTTGAGGGGAGGGCTAAAAAAATTTACCCTCTTTTCAGCAAAGAACCCCGCGCGCTACCAGATCTATAGCTCAAAGAGGGGCGCGAAAAATTCTCCATGCCTCCAGTTTGGGGGGCGCAAAAAATTTTGACTGTCGTCGAGGGGGGCGTAAAATCTGCACATCTGCGCGTAAACCCACTACCCACCCCCTCACTCGACGGCAGGCAAAATCTTTTTGCGCCCCCCCCCCCCCCCGCGCCAGAGGCGCGGAGAGTTTTCGTGGTGGATCGGTAAGGGAGTTTTCGCGCCCCTCTTTGATCTATAGTAGCGCGCTGGCTTTTTTGCTTAAAAAAGGGTGAATTTTTTTAGCCACCCCCTCAAGAGGGGTCAAAATTTTACGCCCCCGTCAAACCCACCACCTCCCCCATGTTGATAAATAATGACCACTCCCTAAGAAAGGCTACATTAACGTTCTACCCAGTAGGCCAAGGCTAGAGAGTGGTCATTATTTATCAATGGGGCGGGGGTGAGGGGGGTCATTTTAAAAATTCCCACTCAACAAAAAAACGTTTTTTAACGCTTAAACGTTTTGCCATGATAAGGAGCCATAGGGAAACGTTCTGCAACGTTTTTTGTTGACTGGGTTCAGACCATCCTGAGGGAGGGGCATACAAAATTTTAATCCCTCTTGATGGGGGGACATGAATTTTACCCTCTTTTTAGGGAGTTATCATTTCATAAATACAGGGGGGGCTGGTAAGTTTGAGGGGGTCAGAATTTTCTTGAGTCCTTGACCGGTGGGGGGGATCAAATTTTTCTGACCCTCTGATGGAGGGGTGGCTAAAATAATTTCACCTGTTTTTTAGTAGAAAACCCCACACGTTACTATAGGTTACAGGGTTCTCCACAGGATCAAAAAGCACACAGGTAATTTACAGATTCATGGGTCGAGCTAAGCGCAATGTCAAAATTAATGTCTGCTCATGTGTACCATCAAAAAAATTTCAGAAAGTTATATCTCAATTGATACATTTCTGACACCCAAGTGCTTGAGTTTGAGAATAAATAATTCTATAGTCCGACATTTTTCATTGTTTTTTTCTTATTTTTCATATATTTCTTTTCTTTTTGGGCCTAACTTCTGTTCTAATAGGCCGATCTACAAAATTCAAAAAAGTGTAGATAGCTAATGATGAGCTGGAAAGCACACGGGCGGGAGTTCTCAGTAAACGCACACGGGCGGCAGTGAAAAAGTACAGGGGCGGGCCGCCCGTGTACTTCCTGTGTGTAGAGAACCATGGGTTAAATGGGTACTTTCGCACACTCTTCTCGTCCCTAACGGGGGGTTAAGTATATTCTAATAGATATTGAAGATTATCAATTACATTATCAGAATCCTTGTGAAAACAGGGTTTTATGTTAATTTTTTAAATTTTGGTGAATTTCCTGCAATTTATGTGACCCATGGCCAGAGCGTGCACTTTTGTATGATCTTTAGGGTACTTTTAAACCACAATTTTATTTTTCTATTAAAGTACACTATTGATTTCCCACATGAGCCATCCCAGAGTATTTGGTATCATTCAAACGCTGAAGACATAGCGGTCCTTCCAGTCTTGATTGCACCTCAATCTGAGCCTTCAGGGTAGACTGTTGAAGATGTGTACATGCTAGAGAGCGCACAGTTGTCAGTATGGATCCATGGCAAACTGTAAGTCAAACCTTTACATTCTAGGAAAAAACCTTTCCTGTTGAAATGTTCCAAAATAGTATATGCATTTTTTGCTACATTGCTGGTAGATATATTGGTTTTGACAAGAAGAATATGTCATATAAGCTGCACCTACACAAAGACTTGCTAAAATACTCTCATATTGGCATTTTTCATCAAAATAAGCTGATATGCGACTGTGTGACAGCCTTCACTTGTATTTATAGTGTTACAGTATTAGAATACAACTTCACTGATAGATATTTCCTATCGATTTCAGAGGAGAACAAAGCTAGGAATAGCTGCTGTGTTACTACTAAAGAGGCAGGCGCTTATAACTAGGGCGCCATACACTTGCCGATGGGTTAAACCCATCATGGAGAGGCACAAAGAGCAAGGTGCTTACTATAATCTCCTAAAGGAAATGGAGGAGACTGACCATGCATCCTTCAATAATTATCTGAGAATGCCTGCAGCGTGCTTCCATGAGCTTGAAAATATGATAACTCCACATGTGAAAAAACAAGATACCAACATGAGAGAAGCCATCTGCCCTGGTGAGCGGCTTGCAGTTACACTACGTATTCTAGCGACAGGTAAATTTGCTAGCCATGTCATATTAACATGGACATACTTGGAGTTAGATGTCCATCATAAACCAACTCATGGCTTATAAAGCCACCTGTGGGTCTATGGTGGGCATATAACTACTCGTATGCCCAGGCCCTGTTGTTTCTGTTTCATTCTACCCATTTTAACGACAATAGCAAACATGCTGCAAATCAATTACGGATTTTGTTTTGGTGCGAGCAAGCGATTTTTTTTTTTTTTTTTTGGTCTACGGACTCCAGCCATCAATATGTGGAGCGAGCAAAGTTTTTTCCATTTGAGATCCAGCGACCCATCAGCTGCGATGGCACTGACCAAATTATTGCAACCTAACTGCTGTAAGTCAATGAATATAAAGGTACATGTTTTTGGCTAATTGACATTGAATTTGGCTTATCAAAATCAATACGAAAAATAGAGCAATTTATATCTATAGCGTAGGTTTAGTAACATCTTGTATACTAATAGGGCATGCTTTTGTGCTTTAATGTTATAGAATGTGTAATTACTGACATATTTTGACTTATTGCTGACAAATATAGGCATGGTGCTGATTTTTGAAGAAATTTCCGAGAGGGTGATTGAATTCCTCTTCCAGGTGGTATTTGTGAGCTACTGTAGTACTCAGTGTATATGGAGACCTAAGTATAAGGCACACCCCAACCTGATTTCCTATAAGGCGCACCTGGCCCAGAATGCATATTTTGCAAAACCCTATGAATAAGGCTCAACCCCAGCCCGGGTGACAGTTGCGTGGGTGAGGTTCCTATCTAAAAGGCCAGAAAATTCATAAAAACCCACCACATACCAGCCTAGCCACTAGGTCTGTCACATTTAGCCTAATTGTGGGTTCATTGTTCAGTAAGACTGAGGGCATGTCTACAAGTGTAAATGCCATAAACAGGTCATTCTAGGATGCCAGTCACAGCTGACCGCACATCTGATTGGCTGGCATGTTTGGAGGTGCCAGTCTGTCTGCTACAAAGACCAATAATGTCCTTGTGAAACCTTCTTTTCAACAACCCCTAAACTACTTTTTCTGCACTCTTTATGAAAAATAAAAGCAGCATAGAAACTGGTTATCTCTCTAGTATTCAGCATTGCAGTGATTAGGCAATATATCAATGAGAAAAGGTCGATGGAGACGGATATAGAATGTTACATATTCAGGATTTAACACTGAGGTGAATGGCGGCAACCCCAACTACCAAAGGGCATACTTTTGTTTCTAACATATAGAGTTATAGTAACAAAAGCATGCCCTAATTAGACAAACTGGTTAAAAGAAAAAGGGGCCTAGCACTAACCTAGATTGGCATAATACATATATGCATCAGCTGCCGTTGAAGGGTTAAAACCTGGTATGCAAGTCTAGCCTACCAGTTCCGGATCGGGGAGCATACAATTAGTGGCATTGTGCCAGAAGTTTGTGAAACCCTCTACATTGAACTGAAAGACAAGTACTTGAAGGTAATCTTATTTTCCAGAATTATTGGCCATTTGATGCAATACATGTTATTCTAGTTACCGTATTCTCCCGCGTATAAGGCACGTCTTATATGCGAGGTTTTAGTACTTCCTGGATCTGCAAGGGGGACACCAAGAGCTTTGTTTTGATATGTTACACTCCCCTCAACTCTAACAATGACAGAGGGGGTTTCAAGGGAGTGCGGGGGACCCTAGCTACAGATAGTTTTTTGAATTTTGAAAATCCATTCAGTAGAACCAAAGTTATGACTTTTTTATTTTTTTTTTACAATATTCTTCAACTCTAGGTGCGTCTTATACGCGAGGTGCACCTTATACACGGAAGATTACGGTACTCGCCTAGTACCAGGAAACCCTGGTCATAATCCAACCCAGGTCATAAGCTGAAAAGCGGAAAAGTTATAAGCTGATTTTGGATCAATTTGAACTTGTGGAAAAACTCGTCATAAGGCGGGGGGGGAGGTGAGTTTGGAAGTTTCCCAACCCCAGGACCATGTAAAACACATAGAAAATTTCTGATTTTCAGCAACTTTTTAACAGGTTTTCTCCCATCTTCACGATCTTTTGACTGTTGAGACTAAAGTCTTTGTTTGAAACAGTTATAATTCGTGCTAGTTGATGCATGTGATTATATAAAAATGCATCGTTTTTTTTTTTAATGAAAAGTGAATCTATTTTAGGAGAACCCGGGTCATAAGCTGGGGGTAGACTTTGGGAGGAATTTAGAAGCCAGTTTTGTCAGAAATAAGAAAAAGAATAACAGTGTAGGCCACTCAATAAAAACTGGTTTCTCATCTCCGCACGCATCTAGAAATTGTGTTTTGAACTTTTTTTTCCACAGACTTTTAGTCAAAATCAAGGTAAAATTGGACAAATATTGGCATATTTGGTATCAAATAAAAGTAAACGATCTCAGCAATGAAGTGGACAAGAGATTGAGTGCATTTTCACAAATTTTGACAATCAGTAAACTCTTTAGTACTAAAATCTAAAATCAAAAACTTCTGGTTTCAGATATTCAGGTAAAGTTTATGTCTCGATATACCCAAACTAAATAAAAAAAAAAACCTTGTCATATTTTTCAGGGGTGGGTGGTGAGAAACCAGGTTTTTTTGTTTTGCGTGGCCTTATGACCAGGATTTTACGGTACTAAGTCTAGGTCAAATAATGCGAGTACATCATACCCTACAAATGTAAAACATGAAGAGCTAATTGTATTTTCAAATGGTACATACAGCAGTAAAAGCAGTACCTTAGTACCATTACATAGACTGCAAACTTCGAAAATGTCAATATTTGTAGAAACACATCTTTCATAATTCTAATGCCTCTCCACGCTGTCATAGTGCAGTAACAGAACCAATATGATCTTATTCCTCTGACTACAGACATAGCCTCATCACATCCTCACGACTTCCAGGCACATGGCCTATAAGACAAATGGCCTTAAGTCTTATAGCCCCACGTCATATGGCCGAAAAAAAGTGGCCGAAAAGACAGATGGCCGAAAAGACAGATGGCCGAAATTTCTTTTTTGTCTTGTATCTGTACCATAAGACCCCCATACCACACCATACAACCCCCATACAACACCATACCACACCATACGACCCCCATACGACTCCCATACCACACCATACGACCCCATACCACACCATACGACCCCCATACCACACCATACGACCCCCATACCACACCATACGACCCCATACCACACCATACGACCCCATACCACACCATACGACCCCCATACCACACCATACGACCCCCATACCACACCATACGACCCCATACCACACCATACGACCCCCATACCACACCATACGACCCCATACCACACTATACCACACCATACAACCCCATAACACAACATACGACCCCCATACCACACCATACGACCCCATACCACACCATGCAACTACCATACCACACTATACAACCCCATACCACACTATACAACCACCATACAACCACCATACGACCCCCATACCACACCATACCACACCATACGACCCCATACCACACCACACGACCCCTATACCACACCATACGACCCCATGCCACACCATACGACCCCCATACCACACCATACGACCCCATACCACACCATACGACCCCTATACCACACCATACGACCCCATACCACACCATACAACCCCCATACGACACCATACCACACCATACCACACCATACGACCCCATACCACACCATACGACCCCTGTACCACACCATACGACCCCATACCACACCAAACGACCCCCATACCACACCATACGACCCCATACCACACCATACGACCCCTATACCACACCATACGACTCCATACCACACCATACGACCCCATACCACACCATACGACCCCTATACCACACCATACGACCCCATACCACACCATACAACCCCCATACGACACCATACCACACCATACCACACCATACGACCCCATACCACACCATACGACCCCTGTACCACACCATACGACCCCATACCACACCATACGACCCCCATACCACACCATACGACCCCATACCACACCATACGACCCCTATACCACACCATACGACTCCATACCACACCATACGACCCCTATACCAGTTCAGCTGCCGCATCGCACTCCAACCTATGGGCGTCGTGCGATACGGCAGCTGAACTGCACGTGAGATAACCCAAAAAAATTCTCCCCCTCGTGAACATTTGTCTATGTATTGTGTGGTATGGTGTGGTATTGTGTGGTTTGGTGTGGTATGGTGTGGTATGGTGTGGTATTCGTGTGGTATGGTGTGGTATGGTGTGGTATGGTGTGGTATTCGTGAGGTATGGTGTGGTATGGTGTGGTATTTGTGTGGTATGGTGTGGTATGGTGTGGTATGGTGTGGTATTCGTGTGGTATGGTGTCGTATGGTGTGGTATGGTGTGGTATGGTGTCGTATGGTGTCGTATGGTGTCGTATTGTTTGGTATGGTGTCGTATTGTGTGGCATGGTGTTGTATTGTGTGGTATGGTGTCGTATTGTGTGGTATGGTGTCGTATTGTGTGGTATGGTGTCGTATTGTGTGGTATGGTGTGGTATATATTGTGTGGTATGGTGTGGTATTGTGTGGTATGGTGTGGTATGAGTGTGGTATGAGTGTGGTATGGAGGGTATGACACTATTTCGGCCATGTGTCTTTTCGGCCATGTGTCGTTTCGGCCATATCTCGTTTCGGCCAAGTGTCTTTTCGGCTATTTTATTTTTGGCTATGTGACGTGGGGCTAAATGTCTGGGGGCTGTTTGTCTTCAGGGCCATAAACCAGGGAACCCATCCTCACAGCTACTCACCAGGGATGCATTCATACATCAATAATGAATGGGCAAAGTATGCTAAAACAACTCCTGCCTGTAAAGGGAAAGAATCCAATTACCAGGATTGAACTTTTGCCATGGAAGTGTATGTGCTTCCATTGTCTACTACCATTCCAGTATACATTAATCCGTGTTTTACTTTGCTTATTTCTGCAATAAGATTGTAACGCAGTTTGTCTTTGGCACTGCATTCAGGGATTTCCTGCAGTTCTGAAATTAGATAGTTTGCAAATTTTTTGTCCTTTGATTCTGGTTCTGGTTGTGGTGGTGGTGGCGGTGGTGGAGGGAGTGGTGCCGCCAGGTTGTCAAGTAGCTTATCTAACACTGAATCTAATCTTAAAGCTTCTGTGGCTTTCCTTTTAGAGACTTTCCCTATGAACCTATTACCCTGACTCGTACTAGGCCCTCCTACTGCAGCTGAAGGCTGTGAAGCAGCTTGTTCTGGCAGTGATGCTTGCTGTTCTTGCTGTTCAAGCTGCGATGACGTGTGTGCTGTTTGCTGTTATTTTCCACGCTTCTGCTTGTTCGCAGTGATGGAAGTTGCGTTAGATGGTTCTGCCTGTTGCACTGCTATGGGCTGAGCAGGGGGTGGAGGTGGCTGAAACATACAATTATTGCACATACTATAGGTCATTTGTGTACAAAAAGGCCAAAAATTGTCTAACTCCTGGGGGTGGCTTATACAACGTAAGGCCAGACTAAAAAAATCACAGGAAATGATGCGGGCGCAATCCGTAGACTAAATTACTTACAAATAAAATAAATTTTGATTTCCTAAAGTGATAAACATATCCCCTATAAGCCGCACCCTGAATTGTACTTGAACTTGTACTGTTTGGTATACTCGGTAGTAAGATGTTTGACCCATTAAATCATTGATTGAAGACTCCCCATTTTATTTTCAGACTCCAAACACCCCAGAAGAATGGAAGAATGTTGCTGATGGGTTTCAAGAACATTGGCAATTTCCCAACTGTTTAGGCGCATTGGATGGCAAGCATGTCGCTATCTTTCCTCCAGGCAACACAGGATCGCTCTACTATAATTATAACCATTACTTTAGTGTGATAATGATGGCGCTTGTTGATAGTGATTACAAGTTTCTTTATGTTGATGTAGGCAAGAATGGCTGCTGCGGGGATGCTGGGTTATTCAGAGATGGTGTACTCAATGACCATTTGTTGGCAGGGACACTTTGGGGTTCCTCCACTAGCTATGTTGCCCAACTCAACAGATAAAGTACTACCCTATGCAATTGTTGCGGATGACGCATTTCCACTGCGAGAAGACATCATAAAACCCTTTGCACACAGAGCCCTGACCAATGATGAATATATATTCAATTACAGATTGTCGAGGGCAAGAAGGATTGTAGAGAATGCTTTTGGCATTCTTGCCAATCGCTTCCGGATCTTTCTTAACCCCATCCATCTCTCACCTGACAAGGTCGACATCTTGGTACTGGCTGCTTGTGCTCTACATAATTACCTCCGCACAAAGGCCACCACCAGGTATGTGGCACCGGGTCTGATAGACAGTGAGGACCCGGTGACGCATGCCGTCATCCCAGGTGAGTGGTGGAGGGACAGAAGGCTTGATGAGCATTCTCCCACCTAGAGTCGGAATGCAATGGAAATTGCCAAGACTCAAAGGAAGACTCTCATGAAGTACTTCCTTGATGAAGGCAAGGTTGAGTGGCAGGACAGGATGGTCGCAGTAAGGGGATATTGAAGCGGTGAGCCTTCCTACAGATTTACTACATTCTGCCACTCAGCCTTCCTTCACCAATTGTCAGTATCACCATAGTATTGACCCTGAACAAAGGTCATCCCTGAGATACATGCTTCTGGCATTGGTAAGGGTGAGAGGAGGCAGTGGATGGAGAAATGTATGGGGAGTAATTTGGGACGATGATATTTGTTGATCAATGTGGCTGCCGCACATTTCCCGAGGGCTCGTTAAAATCAACTTTCTTAATAGCGATAGGATTTTTAAGTGTAATACATCAAAATTAGGGTTTCATGGCTGGCGAGTCCATTTCTGGGATCGAACAGTAGTGTATCGGTGCTGGTATACCACCGGCCTGGTGTTATACATGTGAACCCATTTCTACCTGTATATATATATAATTACCGACACTACCGAGATTGTTGAGTGTCTTGTTTATCACATGTACTTAACAGTGTTCTCATATAATGGGATTACCCGCCTTCCCACCTCTCATTAACGTTTAGTTAAGTGGTACTTTCCTAGGGGTATATAAAGGCGAGTCAGACCTGTGCTCATTTAGTTTGTCTCCGTGAGACAACTCGCCACATAGTTTTTAACATGTTATATTTGTAAAACTGTGGTATTTCAGTATTTATAAATGTTAACTATTTCATATCTTATTGAGATATATATACTTGGTTAAATACCGACTACAGAGGTTCTTCATAGCCAAAGTTGTGTGAAACTTATCTGTAATAAACTTTATTACTTTAAACCTTACTCACTGTCTCTCTAGTTTCTTAATATATTACCAATATCGGAAGATAGCCCAACGGTCGGTTCCATTACTTTACCGAATCCCCCCAGACGGCTAAAGTACTTTTGGAGCGATAATCGCTTAGATTGAAATGACTAGTAGTAGCCTAGTTTCTGATGGGAGTAAGGGTGTGGGGAGGTAAGGGCATGAATACTATGGATGTTTTTACTGGAACAAAACACTTAATTGTAACAGGATTTCACTGCCTTGTATGCAAGGTTCTACTGTGTTAATTAATCTTATCAGAGTTCTTTGTGATGTAAGGCCAAGCTATTGCGTTTACTTGACTACTTATGTAACTTAGTGATGTAGTCACATTTACTTTCTATTTAAGGACAATTATATCCATACATACCTGTAGATTGGACATTGCATCCCGTGTTGACATGAACGGCCTAAGCCATTCAAGATGCTTTCTGAGCCATTTCTGCCGTGGCATCAGTTTCTCTGCAGCACTACCACTGGCAGGTACTTGGTAGCACTTGGAATATGTTGTATGTATTGTCTCTAGCCGTCTCCCAACCTCATCAGCTGGAAAGCAGCAAATGGGACTTTATGTCATGGCTGATAAGAACATCACTAAAGATTAGTACTAGAACCGCCGTATTCAATGGGGGGCATTGAATATAATGTGTCCGTATTCAATGGGTGTCCGCCATCTTGGATTTTGAACAGATCTGAGCTGTTTTTCTTTATTTAAAAGCAAAATAAATTAGGGTAGGGCCCTGTTTGGCTAGGTAGGGTCGGGTTATCTGAAACAAACAATTAGTTAAGCGGAAAGTGTTCGGGTTACACGGGCAGTGTCCAGTGCATGTTCGGGTTACTAGGGCAGTGTCCAGTGCATGTTCGGGTTACTAGGGCAGTGTTCAATGCATGTTCGGGTTACGCGGGCAGTGTTTGGTGCATGTTCGGGTGACACAGGCAGTGTTTGGGTTACACAGGCAGTGTTCAGTGCATGTTTGGGTTACACGGGCAGTGTTTGAGTTAGGCGGGAAGTATTCGGTCGATGTTCGGGTTACGCGGGAAGTATTCGGTTGATGTTCAGGTTATGCGGGAAGTGTTCGGTTGAGGTTCGGGTTACGCGGGCAGTGTTCAATGCATGTTCGGGTTACACAGACAGTGTTAGCTGCATGTTCAGGTTAGGCGGGCAGTGTTCGGGTTACACAGGAAGTGCTCAAATCATGTTCGGGTTACACGGGCAGTGTTCGCTGCATGTTCGGGTTACGGGTTACGTGGGCAGTGTTCGAGTTAGGCGGGAAGTATTTGGTTGATGTTCGGGTTACGCGGGAAGTATTGGGTTGATGTTCGGGTTACGCGGGCAGTGTTCAATGCACGTTCGGGTTACGCGGGCAGTGTTTGAGTTAGGCGGGAAGTATTCGGTTGATGTTCGGGTTACGCGGGAAGTGTTCGGTTGAGGTTCGGGTTACGCGGGCAGTGTACAATGCATGTTCAGGTTACACGGACAGTGTTCGCTGCATGTTCGGGTTAGGCGGGCAGTGTTTGGGTTACACGGGCATTGCTCAAAGCATGTTCGGGTTACACGGGCAGTGTTCGCTGCATGTTCGGGTTAGGCAGGCAGTGTTAGGGTTACGCGGGCAGTGTTCGAGTTAGGCGGGAAGTATTCGGTTGATGTTCGGGTTACACGGGAAGTATTCGGTTGATGTTCGGGTTACGTGGGAAGTGTTCGGTTGAGGTTCGGGTTATGCGGGCAGTGTTCAATGCATGTTTGGGTTACATGGACAGTGTTAGCTGCATGTTTGGGTTAGGCGGGCAGTGTCTGGGTTAGGCGGGAAGTATTTGGTTGATGTTCGGGTTACGCGGGAAGTATTGGGTTGATGTTCGGGTTACGCGGGCAGTGTTCAATGCACGTTCGGGTTACGCGGGCAGTGTTTGAGTTAGGCGGGAAGTATTCGGTTGATGTTCGGGTTACGCGGGAAGTGTTCGGTTGAGGTTCGGGTTACGCGGGCAGTGTACAATGCATGTTCAGGTTACACGGACAGTGTTCGCTGCATGTTCGGGTTAGGCGGGCAGTGTTTGGGTTACACGGGCATTGCTCAAAGCATGTTCGGGTTACACGGGCAGTGTTCGCTGCATGTTCGGGTTAGGCAGGCAGTGTTAGGGTTACGCGGGCAGTGTTCGAGTTAGGCGGGAAGTATTCGGTTGATGTTCGGGTTACACGGGAAGTATTCGGTTGATGTTCGGGTTACGTGGGAAGTGTTCGGTTGAGGTTCGGGTTATGCGGGCAGTGTTCAATGCATGTTTGGGTTACATGGACAGTGTTAGCTGCATGTTTGGGTTAGGCGGGCAGTGTCTGGGTTACACAGGCAGTGTTCAAAGCATGTTCGGGTTACACGGGCAGTGTTCGCTGCATGTTCGGGTTAGGCGGGCAATGTTCAGGTTATGCGGGCAGTGTTCGAGTTAGGTGGGAAGCATTCGGTTGATGTTTGGGTTACACGGGAAGTATTCGGTTGATGTTCAGGTTACGCGGGAAGTGTTCCGTTGATGTTTGGGTTACGTGGGAAGTATTCGGTTGATGTTCAGGTTACCCGGGAAGTGTTCAGTTGAGGTTTGGGTTATGCGGGAAGTGTTCAGTTGATGTTCGGGTTACGTAGGAAGTGTTCGGTTAAGGTTCGGGTTAGGCGGGCAGTGTTCGGTGCATGTTTGGGTTAGGCGGGCAGTGTTTGGGTTAGGCGGGCAGTGTTCGAGTTACCCAGGAAGTATTTGGTTGATGTTTGGGTTACGCAGGCAGTGTTCGGTGCATGTTTAGGTTAGGCTGGAAGTGTTCGGTTGAGGTTCGGGTTACGTGGGCAGTGTTTGAGTTAGGCGGGAAGTATTCGGTTGATGTTCGGGTTACGCGGGAAGTATTCGGTTGAGGTTTGGGTTACGTGGGCAGTGTTCGGTGCATGTTCAGGTTAGGCGGGCAGTGTTCGGGTTAGGCGGGAAGTATTCAGTTGATGTTCGGGTTACGTGGGCAGCGTTTGGTCAGAATTGACAGTGCAAGTAAAAATGCTACTTTTTCGGCAAGTTTAACTCAAACCTATGCATTGTTCTCCTTACCCCACCTCTTTCTAACCCTGATTTTCATGAATTTCAGACAATTTACTTCCGATTTCTGTATTTGGGTGTCATTCTAGGGGGTGTGGATGGGGGGTCCCCCATGTCACATGTCAATTTTAAGAAATGGTTATGTCACATGTCACTTAAATCCCCATGTCCCATGTCACCTCTAAGAACCTCTCATGTCACATGTCGATTTTAAGAAATGGTTATGTCACATGTCACTTAAATCCCCATGTCCCATGTCACCTCTAAGAACCTCTCATGTCACATGTCGATTTTAAGAAATTGCCATGTCACCATGTCAAATTTAGTGGTCCACACCCATATTCTAGGACAATTTAAACCCTAAATACTAGTGGGGAACATTTTGACATGGGACCTTGGGTCATGGGACCAGCCCACCCTATCTGATCCTTTCACCAATCAGGGGTCTGTGGACGGAAAATTTCAGACACATCGTATTGGGCTGGACGAAAACTCAGAAAAGCAAGCTAAGTGAGGAGAAAGTTGTTTCTTTGTCGTTATAACTCCTTAGGCAGCCATTGATATCAGGGGCAAGCAGGGGAAGCCTCCTGCATAGGTCTACTCAGTGCATAAACATGTCACTGTAGAAATTTGTTCATTTCTCCCTCATTTCTTGTCGAAATGTTTGCAGACTTCACACACTATTAGATTATGACATGACCATCACTCGCTATAAGTTTTATAAATATAACATGATCAGCAGTACTATAAAAATGTTGAGAAATTTTGGAAATGGTTTGACAGTGGTGAGCGGCTGAGAGGTGTGAATGTTCCTGCCATTAAATAATAATTTTCCCCAAGATCCTCTAGGCCCAATAAGTTTATATTAACCAGAATATCAATACTTATCTTAAGACCACTCGCTGAAAGTTTCGCATATTTTGGTTCAACATTTTAGGAGAAAATGGACATTTTATACACCCTCATGAACGATCCCCATACAATTTCAATGGAAGCAGTGCTGTACCATGCCCCCGGTCCAGTTCAGCAGTCCCCGTGCCTGCAGTGCCCCCTATAAACAAACACTGACTTTCCTTCTCACCCAATGGGACCACGTCAAGGTCGTCAAACTACGGCTAAATTGTCTCACCTATCACAACATTCTGTTGAACTGGTGAACTGCCGATCTGTCCAACTGTCCCACAGCCCTGTGACATGTCACAGTGTCAGTTAAAATTGAGAACCAAAGAGTTAATAAAGGTAGTGTCACTGCCGAATCGGCCGAATTCATGAATGTCACAACCATGATTCAAGATTCAAGATGGCTTTATTGACTAATGTACAGGTACACTTATGTCAGCACCAGGTTTTCATTTACAATGTTGTAGACAGATTTTATATATGAGGTTAAGGTTCGGGTTAGGCGGGCAGTGTTCGGTGCATGTTTGGGTTAGGCGGGCAGTGTTTGGGTTAGGCGGGCAGTGTTCGAGTTACCCGGGAAGTATTTGGTTGATGTTTGGGTTACGCGGGCAGTGTTTGGTGCATGTTTAGGTTAGGCTGGAAGTGTTCGGTTGAGGTTCGGGTTACGCGGGCAGTGTTTGAGTTAGGCGGGAAGTATTAGGTTGATGTTCAGGTTACGCGGGAAGTATTCGGTTGAGGTTTGGGTTACGCGGGCAGTGTTCGGTGCATGTTCAGGTTAGGCGGGCAGTGTTCTGGTTAGGCGGGAAGTATTCAGTTGATGTTCGGGTTACGTGGGCAGCGTTTGGTCAGAATTGACAGTGCAAGTAAAAATGCTACTTTTTCGGCAAGTTTAACTCAAACCTATGCATTGTTCTCCTTACCCCACCTCATTCTAACCCTGATTTTCATGAATTTCAGACAATTTACTTCCGATTTCTGTATTTGGGTGTCATTCTAGGACAATTTAAACCCTAAATACTAGTGGGGAACATTTTGACATGGGACCTTGGGTCATGGGACCAGCCCACCCTATCTGATCCTTTCACCAATCAGGGGTCTGTGGACGGAAAATTTCAGACACATCGTATTGGGCTGGACGAAAACTCAGAAAAGCAAGCTAAGTGAGGAGAAAGTTGTTTCTTTGTTGTTATAACTCCTTAGGCAGGAGAAATGTTGAGAAATTTTGGAAATGGTTTGACAGTGGTGAGCAGCTGAGAGGTGTGAATGTTCCTGCCATTAAATAATAATTTTCCCCAAGATCCTCTAGGCCCAATAAGTTTATATTAACCAGAATATCAATACTTATCTTAAGACCACTCGCTGAAAGTTTCGCATATTTTGGTTCAACATTTTAGGAGAAAATGGACATTTTATACACCCTCATGAACGATCCCCATACAATTTCAATGGAACAGTGCTGTACCATGCCCCCAGTCCAGTTCAGCAGTCCCCGTGCCTGCAGTGCCCCCTATAAACAAACACTGACTTTCCTTCTCACCCAATGGGACCACGTCAAGGTCGTCAAACTACGGCTAAATTGTCTCACCTATCACAACATTCTGTTGAACTGGTGAACTGCCGATCTGTCCAACTGTCCCACAGCCCTGTGACATGTCACAGTGTCAGTTAAAATTGAGAACCAAAGAGTTAATAAAGGCAGTGTCACTGCCGAATCGGCCGAATTCATGAATGTCACAACCATGATTCAAGATTCAAGATGGCTTTATTGACTAATGTACAGGTACACTTATGTCAGCACCAGGTTTTCATTTACAATGTTGTAGACAGATTTTATATATGAGGTTAAGGTTCGGGTTAGGCGGGCAGTGTTCGGTGCATGTTTGGGTTAGGCGGGCAGTGTTTGGGTTAGGCGGGCAGTGTTCGAGTTACCCGGGAAGTATTTGGTTGATGTTTGGGTTACGCGGGCAGTGTTTGGTGCATGTTTAGGTTAGGCTGGAAGTGTTCGGTTGAGGTTCGGGTTACGCGGGCAGTGTTTGAGTTAGGCGGGAAGTATTAGGTTGATGTTCGGGTTACGCGGGAAGTATTCGGTTGAGGTTTGGGTTACGCGGGCAGTGTTCGGTGCATGTTCAGGTTAGGCGGGCAGTGTTCTGGTTAGGCGGGAAGTATTCAGTTGATGTTCGGGTTACGTGGGCAGCGTTTGGTCAGAATTGACAGTGCAAGTAAAAATGCTACTTTTTTGGCAAGTTTAACTCAAACCTATGCATTGTTCTCCTTACCCCACCTCATTCTAACCCTGATTTTCATGAATTTCAGACAATTTACTTCCGATTTCTGTATTTGGGTGTCATTCTAGGACAATTTAAACCCTAAATACTAGTGGGGAACATTTTGACATGGGACCTTGGGTCATGGGACCAGCCCACCCTATCTGATCCTTTCACCAATCAGGGGTCTGTGGACGGAAAATTTCAGACACATCGTATTGGGCTGGACGAAAACTCAGAAAAGCAAGCTAAGTGAGGAGAAAGTTGTTTCTTTGTCGTTATAACTCCTTAGGCAGCCATTGATATCAGGGGCAAGCAGGGGAAGCCTCCTGCATAGGTCTACTCAGTGCATAAACATGTCACTGTAGAAATTTGTTCATTTCTCCCTCATTTCTTGTCGAAATGTTTGCAGACTTCACACACTATTAGATTATGACATGACCATCACTCGCTATAAGTTTTATAAATATAACATGATCAGCAGTACTATAAAAATGTTGAGAAATTTTGGAAATGGTTTGACAGTGGTGAGCGGCTGAGAGGTGTGAATGTTCCTGCCATTAAATAATAATTTTCCCCAAGATCCTCTAGGCCCAATAAGTTTATATTAACCAGAATATCAATACTTATCTTAAGACCACTCGCTGAAAGTTTCGCATATTTTGGTTCAACATTTTAGGAGAAAATGGACATTTTATACACCCTCATGAACGATCCCCATACAATTTCAATGGAAGCAGTGCTGTACCATGCCCCCGGTCCAGTTCAGCAGTCCCCGTGCCTGCAGTGCCCCCTATAAACAAACACTGACTTTCCTTCTCACCCAATGGGACCACGTCAAGGTCGTCAAACTACGGCTAAATTGTCTCACCTATCACAACATTCTGTTGAACTGGTGAACTGCCGATCTGTCCAACTGTCCCACAGCCCTGTGACATGTCACAGTGTCAGTTAAAATTGAGAACCAAAGAGTTAATAAAGGTAGTGTCACTGCCGAATCGGCCGAATTCATGAATGTCACAACCATGATTCAAGATTCAAGATGGCTTTATTGACTAATGTACAGGTACACTTATGTCAGCACCAGGTTTTCATTTACAATGTTGTAGACAGATTTTATATATGAGGTTAAGGTTCGGGTTAGGCGGGCAGTGTTCGGTGCATGTTTGGGTTAGGCGGGCAGTGTTTGGGTTAGGCGGGCAGTGTTCGAGTTACCCGGGAAGTATTTGGTTGATGTTTGGGTTACGCGGGCAGTGTTTGGTGCATGTTTAGGTTAGGCTGGAAGTGTTCGGTTGAGGTTCGGGTTACGCGGGCAGTGTTTGAGTTAGGCGGGAAGTATTAGGTTGATGTTCAGGTTACGCGGGAAGTATTCGGTTGAGGTTTGGGTTACGCGGGCAGTGTTCGGTGCATGTTCAGGTTAGGCGGCCAGTGTTCTGGTTAGGCGGGAAGTATTCAGTTGATGTTCGGGTTACGTGGGCAGCGTTTGGTCAGAATTGACAGTGCAAGTAAAAATGCTACTTTTTCGGCAAGTTTAACTCAAACCTATGCATTGTTCTCCTTACCCCACCTCATTCTAACCCTGATTTTCATGAATTTCAGACAATTTACTTCCGATTTCTGTATTTGGGTGTCATTCTAGGACAATTTAAACCCTAAATACTAGTGGGGAACATTTTGACATGGGACCTTGGGTCATGGGACCAGCCCACCCTATCTGATCCTTTCACCAATCAGGGGTCTGTGGACGGAAAATTTCAGACACATCGTATTGGGCTGGACGAAAACTCAGAAAAGCAAGCTAAGTGAGGAGAAAGTTGTTTTTTTGTTGTTATAACTCCTTAGGCAGGAGAAATGTTGAGAAATTTTGGAAATGGTTTGACAGTGGTGAGCAGCTGAGAGGTGTGAATGTTCCTGCCATTAAATAATAATTTTCCCCAAGATCCTCTAGGCCCAATAAGTTTATATTAACCAGAATATCAATACTTATCTTAAGACCACTCGCTGAAAGTTTCGCATATTTTGGTTCAACATTTTAGGAGAAAATGGACATTTTATACACCCTCATGAACGATCCCCATACAATTTCAATGGAACAGTGCTGTACCATGCCCCCAGTCCAGTTCAGCAGTCCCCGTGCCTGCAGTGCCCCCTATAAACAAACACTGACTTTCCTTCTCACCCAATGGGACCACGTCAAGGTCGTCAAACTACGGCTAAATTGTCTCACCTATCACAACATTCTGTTGAACTGGTGAACTGCCGATCTGTCCAACTGTCCCACAGCCCTGTGACATGTCACAGTGTCAGTTAAAATTGAGAACCAAAGAGTTAATAAAGGCAGTGTCACTGCCGAATCGGCCGAATTCATGAATGTCACAACCATGATTCAAGATTCAAGATGGCTTTATTGACTAATGTACAGGTACACTTATGTCAGCACCAGGTTTTCATTTACAATGTTGTAGACAGATTTTATATATGAGGTTAAGGTTCGGGTTAGGCGGGCAGTGTTCGGTGCATGTTTGGGTTAGGCGGGCAGTGTTTGGGTTAGGCGGGCAGTGTTCGAGTTACCCGGGAAGTATTTGGTTGATGTTTGGGTTACGCGGGCAGTGTTTGGTGCATGTTTAGGTTAGGCTGGAAGTGTTCGGTTGAGGTTCGGGTTACGCGGGCAGTGTTTGAGTTAGGCGGGAAGTATTAGGTTGATGTTCGGGTTACGCGGGAAGTATTCGGTTGAGGTTTGGGTTACGCGGGCAGTGTTCGGTGCATGTTCAGGTTAGGCGGGCAGTGTTCTGGTTAGGCGGGAAGTATTCAGTTGATGTTCGGGTTACGTGGGCAGCGTTTGGTCAGAATTGACAGTGCAAGTAAAAATGCTACTTTTTTGGCAAGTTTAACTCAAACCTATGCATTGTTCTCCTTACCCCACCTCATTCTAACCCTGATTTTCATGAATTTCAGACAATTTACTTCCGATTTCTGTATTTGGGTGTCATTCTAGGACAATTTAAACCCTAAATACTAGTGGGGAACATTTTGACATGGGACCTTGGGTCATGGGACCAGCCCACCCTATCTGATCCTTTCACCAATCAGGGGTCTGTGGACGGAAAATTTCAGACACATCGTATTGGGCTGGACGAAAACTCAGAAAAGCAAGCTAAGTGAGGAGAAAGTTGTTTCTTTGTCGTTATAACTCCTTAGGCAGCCATTGATATCAGGGGCAAGCAGGGGAAGCCTCCTGCATAGGTCTACTCAGTGCATAAACATGTCACTGTAGAAATTTGTTCATTTCTCCCTCATTTCTTGTCGAAATGTTTGCAGACTTCACACACTATTAGATTATGACATGACCATCACTCGCTATAAGTTTTATAAATATAACATGATCAGCAGTACTATAAAAATGTTGAGAAATTTTGGAAATGGTTTGACAGTGGTGAGCGGCTGAGAGGTGTGAATGTTCCTGCCATTAAATAATAATTTTCCCCAAGATCCTCTAGGCCCAATAAGTTTATATTAACCAGAATATCAATACTTATCTTAAGACTACTCGCTGAAAGTTTCGCATATTTTGGTTCAACATTTTAGGAGAAAATGGACATTTTATACACCCTCATGAACGATCCCCATACAATTTCAATGGAAGCAGTGCTGTACCATGCCCCCAGTCCAGTTCAGCAGTCCCCGTGCCTGCAGTGCCCCCTATAAACAAACACTGACTTTCCTTCTCACCCAATGGGACCACGTCAAGGTCGTCAAACTACGGCTAAATTGTCTCACCTATCACAACATTCTGTTGAACTGGTGAACTGCCGATCTGTCCAACTGTCCCACAGCCCTGTGACATGTCACAGTGTCAGTTAAAATTGAGAACCAAAAGGATAATAAAGGCAGTGTCACTGCCGAATCGGCCGAATTCATGAATGTCACAACCATGATTCAAGATTCAAGATGGCTTTATTGACTAATGTACAGGTACACTTATGTCAGCACCAGGTTTTCATTTACAATGTTGTAGACAGATTTTATATATGAGGTTAAGGTTCGGGTTAGGCGGGCAGTGTTCGGTGCATGTTTGGGTTAGGCGGGCAGTGTTTGGGTTAGGCGGGCAGTGTTCGAGTTACCCGGGAAGTATTTGGTTGATGTTTGGGTTACGCAGGCAGTGTTCGGTGCATGTTTAGGTTAGGCTGGAAGTGTTCGGTTGAGGTTCGGGTTACGTGGGCAGTGTTTGAGTTAGGCGGGAAGTATTCGGTTGATGTTCGGGTTACGCGGGAAGTATTCGGTTGAGGTTTGGGTTACGCGGGCAGTGTTCGGTGCATGTTCAGGTTAGGCGGGCAGTGTTCTGGTTAGGCGGGAAGTATTCAGTTGATGTTCGGGTTACGTGGGCAGCGTTTGGTCAGAATTGACAGTGCAAGTAAAAATGCTACTTTTTCGGCAAGTTTAACTCAAACCTATGCATTGTTCTCCTTACCCCACCTCATTCTAACCCTGATTTTCATGAATTTCAGACAATTTACTTCCGATTTCTGTATTTGGGTGTCATTCTAGGACAATTTAAACCCTAAATACTAGTGGGGAACATTTTGACATGGGACCTTGGGTCATGGGACCAGCCCACCCTATCTGATCCTTTCACCAATCAGGGGTCTGTGGACGGAAAATTTCAGACACATCGTATTGGGCTGGACGAAAACTCAGAAAAGCAAGCTAAGTGAGGAGAAAGTTGTTTCTTTGTCGTTATAACTCCTTAGGCAGCCATTGATATCAGGGGCAAGCAGGGGAAGCCTCCTGCATAGGTCTACTCAGTGCATAAACATGTCACTGTAGAAATTTGTTCATTTCTCCCTCATTTCTTGTCGAAATGTTTGCAGACTTCACACACTATTAGATTATGACATGACCATCACTCGCTATAAGTTTTATAAATATAACATGATCAGCAGTACTATAAAAATGTTGAGAAATTTTGGAAATGGTTTGACAGTGGTGAGCGGCTGAGAGGTGTGAATGTTCCTGCCATTAAATAATAATTTTCCCCAAGATCCTCTAGGCCCAATAAGTTTATATTAACCAGAATATCAATACTTATCTTAAGACCACTCGCTGAAAGTTTCGCATATTTTGGTTCAACATTTTAGGAGAAAATGGACATTTTATACACCCTCATGAACGATCCCCATACAATTTCAATGGAAGCAGTGCTGTACCATGCCCCCAGTCCAGTTCAGCAGTCCCCGTGCCTGCAGTGCCCCCTATAAACAAACACTGACTTTCCTTCTCACCCAATGGGACCACGTCAAGGTCGTCAAACTACGGCTAAATTGTCTCACCTATCACAACATTCTGTTGAACTGGTGAACTGCCGATCTGTCCAACTGTCCCACAGCCCTGTGACATGTCACAGTGTCAGTTAAAATTGAGAACCAAAAGGATAATAAAGGCAGTGTCACTGCCGAATCGGCCGAATTCATGAATGTCACAACCATGATTCAAGATTCAAGATGGCTTTATTGACTAATGTACAGGTACACTTATGTCAGCACCAGGTTTTCATTTACAATGTTGTAGACAGATTTTATATATGAGGTTAAGGTTCGGGTTAGGCGGGCAGTGTTCGGTGCATGTTTGGGTTAGGCGGGCAGTGTTTGGGTTAGGCGGGCAGTGTTCGAGTTACCCGGGAAGTATTTGGTTGATGTTTGGGTTACGCAGGCAGTGTTCGGTGCATGTTTAGGTTAGGCTGGAAGTGTTCGGTTGAGGTTCGGGTTACGTGGGCAGTGTTTGAGTTAGGCGGGAAGTATTCGGTTGATGTTCGGGTTACGCGGGAAGTATTCGGTTGAGGTTTGGGTTACGCGGGCAGTGTTCGGTGCATGTTCAGGTTAGGCGGGCAGTGTTCTGGTTAGGCGGGAAGTATTCAGTTGATGTTCGGGTTACGTGGGCAGCGTTTGGTCAGAATTGACAGTGCAAGTAAAAATGCTACTTTTTCGGCAAGTTTAACTCAAACCTATGCATTGTTCTCCTTACCCCACCTCATTCTAACCCTGATTTTCATGAATTTCAGACAATTTACTTCCGATTTCTGTATTTGGGTGTCATTCTAGGACAATTTAAACCCTAAATACTAGTGGGGAACATTTTGACATGGGACCTTGGGTCATGGGACCAGCCCACCCTATCTGATCCTTTCACCAATCAGGGGTCTGTGGACGGAAAATTTCAGACACATCGTATTGGGCTGGACGAAAACTCAGAAAAGCAAGCTAAGTGAGGAGAAAGTTGTTTCTTTGTTGTTATAACTCCTTAGGCAGGAGAAATGTTGAGAAATTTTGGAAATGGTTTGACAGTGGTGAGCAGCTGAGAGGTGTGAATGTTCCTGCCATTAAATAATAATTTTCCCCAAGATCCTCTAGGCCCAATAAGTTTATATTAACCAGAATATCAATACTTATCTTAAGACCACTCGCTGAAAGTTTCGCATATTTTGGTTCAACATTTTAGGAGAAAATGGACATTTTATACACCCTCATGAACGATCCCCATACAATTTCAATGGAACAGTGCTGTACCATGCCCCCAGTCCAGTTCAGCAGTCCCCGTGCCTGCAGTGCCCCCTATAAACAAACACTGACTTTCCTTCTCACCCAATGGGACCACGTCAAGGTCGTCAAACTACGGCTAAATTGTCTCACCTATCACAACATTCTGTTGAACTGGTGAACTGCCGATCTGTCCAACTGTCCCACAGCCCTGTGACATGTCACAGTGTCAGTTAAAATTGAGAACCAAAGAGTTAATAAAGGCAGTGTCACTGCCGAATCGGCCGAATTCATGAATGTCACAACCATGATTCAAGATTCAAGATGGCTTTATTGACTAATGTACAGGTACACTTATGTCAGCACCAGGTTTTCATTTACAATGTTGTAGACAGATTTTATATATGAGGTTAAGGTTCGGGTTAGGCGGGCAGTGTTCGGTGCATGTTTGGGTTAGGCGGGCAGTGTTTGGGTTAGGCGGGCAGTGTTCGAGTTACCCGGGAAGTATTTGGTTGATGTTTGGGTTACGCGGGCAGTGTTTGGTGCATGTTTAGGTTAGGCTGGAAGTGTTCGGTTGAGGTTCGGGTTACGCGGGCAGTGTTTGAGTTAGGCGGGAAGTATTAGGTTGATGTTCGGGTTACGCGGGAAGTATTCGGTTGAGGTTTGGGTTACGCGGGCAGTGTTCGGTGCATGTTCAGGTTAGGCGGGCAGTGTTCTGGTTAGGCGGGAAGTATTCAGTTGATGTTCGGGTTACGTGGGCAGCGTTTGGTCAGAATTGACAGTGCAAGTAAAAATGCTACTTTTTTGGCAAGTTTAACTCAAACCTATGCATTGTTCTCCTTACCCCACCTCATTCTAACCCTGATTTTCATGAATTTCAGACAATTTACTTCCGATTTCTGTATTTGGGTGTCATTCTAGGACAATTTAAACCCTAAATACTAGTGGGGAACATTTTGACATGGGACCTTGGGTCATGGGACCAGCCCACCCTATCTGATCCTTTCACCAATCAGGGGTCTGTGGACGGAAAATTTCAGACACATCGTATTGGGCTGGACGAAAACTCAGAAAAGCAAGCTAAGTGAGGAGAAAGTTGTTTCTTTGTCGTTATAACTCCTTAGGCAGCCATTGATATCAGGGGCAAGCAGGGGAAGCCTCCTGCATAGGTCTACTCAGTGCATAAACATGTCACTGTAGAAATTTGTTCATTTCTCCCTCATTTCTTGTCGAAATGTTTGCAGACTTCACACACTATTAGATTATGACATGACCATCACTCGCTATAAGTTTTATAAATATAACATGATCAGCAGTACTATAAAAATGTTGAGAAATTTTGGAAATGGTTTGACAGTGGTGAGCGGCTGAGAGGTGTGAATGTTCCTGCCATTAAATAATAATTTTCCCCAAGATCCTCTAGGCCCAATAAGTTTATATTAACCAGAATATCAATACTTATCTTAAGACCACTCGCTGAAAGTTTCGCATATTTTGGTTCAACATTTTAGGAGAAAATGGACATTTTATACACCCTCATGAACGATCCCCATACAATTTCAATGGAAGCAGTGCTGTACCATGCCCCCAGTCCAGTTCAGCAGTCCCCGTGCCTGCAGTGCCCCCTATAAACAAACACTGACTTTCCTTCTCACCCAATGGGACCACGTCAAGGTCGTCAAACTACGGCTAAATTGTCTCACCTATCACAACATTCTGTTGAACTGGTGAACTGCCGATCTGTCCAACTGTCCCACAGCCCTGTGACATGTCACAGTGTCAGTTAAAATTGAGAACCAAAGAGATAATAAAGGCAGTGTCACTGCCGAATCGGCCGAATTCATGAATGTCACAACCATGATTCAAGATTCAAGATGGCTTTATTGACTAATGTACAGGTACACTTATGTCAGCACCAGGTTTTCATTTACAATGTTGTAGACAGATTTTATATATGAGGTTAAGGTTCGGGTTAGGCGGGCAGTGTTCGGTGCATGTTTGGGTTAGGCGGGCAGTGTTTGGGTTAGGCGGGCAGTGTTCGAGTTACCCGGGAAGTATTTGGTTGATGTTTGGGTTACGCAGGCAGTGTTCGGTGCATGTTTAGGTTAGGCTGGAAGTGTTCAGTTGAGGTTCGGGTTACGTGGGCAGTGTTTGAGTTAGGCGGGAAGTATTCGGTTGATGTTCGGGTTACGCGGGAAGTATTCGGTTGAGGTTTGGGTTACGCGGGCAGTGTTCGGTGCATGTTCAGGTTAGGCGGGCAGTGTTCGGGTTAGGCGGGAAGTATTCAGTTGATGTTCGGGTTACGTGGGCAGCGTTTGGTCAGAATTGACAGTGCAAGTAAAAATGCTACTTTTTCGGCAAGTTTAACTCAAACCTATGCATTGTTCTCCTTATCCCACCTCTTTCTAACCCTGATTTTCATGAATTTCAGACAATTTACTTCCGATTTCTGTATTTGGGTGTCATTCTAGGACAATTTAAACCCTAAATACTAGTGGGGAACATTTTGACATGGGACCTTGGGTCATGGGACCAGCCCACCCTATCTGATCCTTTCACCAATCAGGGGTCTGTGGACGGAAAATTTCAGACACATCGTATTGGGCTGGACGAAAACTCAGAAAAGCAAGCTAAGTGAGGAGAAAGTTGTTTCTTTGTCGTTATAACTCCTTAGGCAGCCATTGATATCAGGGGCAAGCAGGGGAAGCCTCCCGCATAGGTCTACTCAGTGCATAAACATGTCACTGTAGAAATTTGTTCATTTCTCCCTCATTTCTTGTCGAAATGTTTGCAGATTTCACACACTATTAGATTATGACATGACCATCACTCGCTATAAGTTTTATAAATATAACATGATCAGCAGTGCTATAAAAATGTTGAGAAATTTTGGAAATGGTTTGACAGTGGTGAGCGGCTGAGAGGTGTGAATGTTCCTGCCATTAAATAATAATTTTCCCCAAGATCCTCTAGGCCCAATAAGTTTATATTAACCAGAATATCAATACTTATCTTAAGACCACTCGCTGAAAGTTTTGCATATTTTGGTTCAACATTTTAGGAGAAAATGGACATTTTATACACCCTCATGAATGATCCCCATACAATTTCAATGGAAGCAGTGCTGTACCATGCCCCCAGTCCAGTTCAGCAGTCCCCGTGCCTGCAGTGCCCCCTATAAACAAACACTGACTTTCCTTCTCACCCAAGGTCGTCAAACTACGGCTAAATTGTCTCACCTATCACAACATTCTGTTGAACTGGTGAACTCCTGATCTGTCCAACTGTCCCACAGCCCTGTGACATGTCACAGTGTCAGTTAAAATTGAGAACCAAAGAGTTAATAAAGGCAGTGTCACTGCCGAATCGGCCGAATTCATGAATGTCACAACCATGATTCAAGATTCAAGATGGCTTTATTGACTAATGTACAGGTACACTTATGTCAGCACCAGGTTTTCATTTACAATGTTGTAGACAGATTTTATATATGAGTATTTACAGTTCACAGCCCCTGGCCTTTTAGATGATTTGCAATATGGGGCCACTACTTGTATTTGAGAAAGTTTCCTAGTGTCATCGTGTCTTTTATAGTAATCAACGAACTTGAGGTATTTTGTTTCAAACACTGACCGTGCGTTTCTCATCTCGGGCATGTTACAATGTAAGAAGACATGATTGACATCTTGCACAGCATTACAGAATGTGCACTTAAAATTGACAGGTTTCTTTCCTCTATATCTTCTTGAAAGGCTATCAAGTGTACAGTTATTGTCAGTCCGGAGTTTAGCAATAATGGTTCTAATTTTAGGTGATTCTGTATGCTTTAGGTATTCACGCTCTTCATAAATGTCATTGAGATCATCTTTACACATCTTGATAATTCTACACTTGCTAGTATTCTCTGGGTTATCAATGTACTGGTTGTATTTCTGAATATGTGCATCATTTAACCTTCTCTTTATATTGTTTTTTGAGTGAGGACTTTGACCAAACATAAGGATTGAGCCAGACATTCTTACAACTGATTTTAAACAAGAGGTATTGGATATCTTTAAGCCATTGGTGGTTTTCACTCTTCATGGTAGAGAAGGCCTCATTTAGAATAGGGTTTTTCGATCCAGGCTCAAGCCTAAGCCAATATAGAATGTTCAGTATGATTATTTTGGATTTAATAGGAAATCTCCCTAAATCGCCTAGTGCGAGAGTAGTACTTGCATATTTTGATATACCCAGAGCAAACTTGCAACTTGTAGAGTAAAACACTTCTACCGGACAGGCCTTTCTGACACCTTTAGAGGTTAAGTCCTCAATTATAAGAGTTACCAGTTGCTTTCTGTATGCAGACAGGATTTTGATTTTGTCACAGATATTGGCTAGAGTCACATAAGCTACAAGATAATATGTTTAAATCCTCGACACCTAACAGTTTAAATAGTGTTAACAGATCTCTTTTTGATTTTACCTCAGATCCACTTATAGATATAGAACAGTTACTAGATGGCATACCAAATACTGGGCATCCGTATAAAAGGATAGGGTCGATCTGCTTGTCAGACAGTGACATAAACAATTTAGTGGATACATTCTGCGATGTTCTCAAGGCTTGTCTAATAGAGAATAGTGCACGCTTTGCCTTTAAAATCCTTTCTGATTTCATTTTCTTTAGACTCCCATCCCGAGATAGAAGTAAACCATGTACTTGAATGAAGTTCAACAATTATACTTGTATGCCTACACCAAAACTCACCGGTTCTGCCAATCAATTCCCTGATCACCTGCCACATCCACTTTTTCAGATCTCTGTCCTTTTTTGTAGTATCCCCCCATCGTAAAGATAGCAATACTCCTACATGTTTGATAGTTCCGACTCGATCCGTCAGACGTCCCGACCGAGTCGGAGACGACCGCAGATGAGGACATTCCCGCCGACCCGACCCAGTCGGCCGTTTGAGTCAGCTCGTCTGCGGTCAGCTTTAAGTAGTTCAAGAAAACATAACTTCATACTTATCAACACAAAAATAATAAACAAAGATTACAGAGGGAATATGACGCTGTAGCACAACTTGTGTTACAAAAAAATTATCCTGTAGCGTTAGAAGAATGTTCTAATCTTGAAAGTATTGAAAAAGCTGAAAAATGTTTTCAATTAACTTACAGCAAAATGTATGAAGATTATTACAAAGAAAATCTTTTTGAGGAACTTAAAGAAATATCTCTGTGATTAGCATCTCTTCGATGAAAAATATCATCTTGGTGAACAATTAAGAAAAAAAATGGCACTACCACATTCTTATTATATTACCCTTGTCAAGGATAAAGAAGATACGTTATTAATAACCCCATGCAAAAGTCCTGTTACACTACCACATGAACCTGTTCTCCGGCCTACTATGTATTATGTTAAAGCATCACCAAGAGCATTAAAGCCAAGCAGATCCACAAATGGATCTGCAGGACTTGACTTATATAGTGCTTATGATTATGTTATTCCTGTGAAAGAAAAAATGTTAATACAAACTGACTTAATTCTTGGTATACCTTCAGGATGCTATGGTCACATAGCACCTAAATCAGGTCTTGCTCTTAACCATTCTATCGATGGCGGTGCAGGGGTAATAGACAAAGACTATAGAGGAAAAATCGGTGTTTTGCTTTTTAATTTTGGAAATCAAAACTTTGAAATAAAACATGGAGATCAAATAGGACAAATAATATTAGAACAAATTATCATCCCTGTCCTTGAAGAAGCATCTGAACTTGGTGAAACCGAAAGAAATGATCGAGGTTTTGGATCAAGCAAAGAAATATCTACCTCATCAAAAAAAGAGAAGGACGACTCAAGTGAAGAGAGAGATGTCACAAGTGAAGAAGAGTCATCTGATGAAGAAGAATCATCTGAAGAAGAACTATTTTATTTAGCTTCTTCTTCTATCAACGAAGAAGATGAAAAAGAATCTAATGAAATCGAAGAAGGATCTAATAAAATCAAATCAACCAATGAAGAACCAACTCCTGAAAAGGGATCCAATGACTCAACTGAAAATAAAGCAGAAAATAAAGAAATGTCTATAGACCAACAGATAAAATTACTTCTACATACTGACGATTAAATTTATCCATCAAATTGATTCAATAAATCTAATCATTTATAAACCATGAAAATGTCCCTCTCTCGATGTAAAATTATCCTAATAAAAAATAAAAAATAAGATGAAGTTTTATGTTTTAATAAGTATATACAAAATCAAATCATTCATTTACCATAAAAGTACCCTCTTCATAGAGTTTACAATGGTATTGTTTTGATAAATCACATCATTAATAAAGTCGCTCTTTCTATGTTAAAATAAAAAGTAAACTAAGCAAAAATGTTGTGATAAGCAGAATAGAAATATATACAAAACAAAGAACAAAATGGAATACTATACAAACATGGATCTATACTTACTTAGCACCTTACAAGATTGTTTATGTAATTATTGTTTAAGTCAAAATAATACATTTCCATATAAAAACAATAATATATTTCCAAAAAAAATACTAAAGTTATTACTTTCATATTTAAAAATGAAACAGCAGAAATTTTTTTTTAAAAAAATGGAAAAACGACAGTATTCAATCTTCTACCTTATTAAACAAGGTAATAAAAAGTTCAAAAAAATTTGATAAGTTATTGACAAGTTTTGAAGTTGATTACTTTGGAAGTATATGGAAAAGTCGAGAAAATTCCAGGCACAGCAAAATATCAATAATATTCCACGGAAATGCATATGTTAAAATAAACCCTAATAGTGCCACCACATTAAATACAGTACTTGAATCTAAAGAATATAAAGATGTGATAACACTGTTAAAATCTAAAAGTTTTAACCTAAATTATCAAACAAGTGAATTTCATTATTTACTAGAACGCATATGTAACTCATTCTATGCTTCTCTCTTCATCAATGATGAATTTATGTTTCATTTTTTGGGCTGGAAGAACAGAAATGAAGCAGTACATTATCCAATATAGATTAAAACAGTTAATAAGAATGTTAAAACCCTTCTTGGTCTCGTATCTTTTATTTACTATAAAGTATATCATGAAATTACAGGTTGGAAATATATGAAAGGTACTTAATGTAAAACTGTTCTCAGTTTTGTTTTACATAAATAAAATATCAACATATAACATTGAGTTCTTATTCTTGATTTTCTCAAAACAAACGGATCTTATCTGGATTCTAAATATATCTTATAAACAAGCAGATCTTATCTGGATTCTAAATATATCTATAAACGACCTCTTTTATAAATAATCTAAATATATCTATAAACGACCTCTTTTATAAATAATCTAAACATATCTATAAACGACCTCTTTTATAAATAATCTAAATTTTCTCAAAAATACAGGTCTTCTATGGATAATCCAAATACTTGGTCTTCTCTGGATAATATCTAGAGAAGACCAATTATTATACTACTCCCACCCCCTCAACTGACAACAAATGATGTAACATACCAGGCTGTCTTTGAAATTTGAGTGAGAATATGCACAAAAAGCATCGATTGGCTATGATATATAGATATAACTAGCACCAGGGAATATGATTATATTCACATTTTATTTTTTATAAAACAAAGATTAAATTCACACTGTATTGCAACATCAGTAACAAGCACACACCATCCCATTCTGTGCGATAAACAAGAGATACCAAACAGCAACCTTAACGGGTATAAGCCCCTGGCCATGTATATTAATTTATTTGTCCCCCGCACCCTCTGTAATACATATATGCAGTAGTAACATCTTATTGTATCAGCAAAAGTATGACTCATGTTCAAGGACCCCTAGTCTCCTGACAAAGGCGATCTAACCAACCTGGCAAATACCGTAATCTGCCGCGTAGAAGGCGCGCCTTCTACGTGAATCAGATTGGGGTTGCGCCTACAACAAAATCTGCCCGGAGGGGTGCACCTTCTACGTGAAACAGCCTTCTCTGAGTTGGGGGTGTGCCTTCTACGTGAGCTGCGCCTTCTACGCGGGAGACTACTATAGGTGCTTTAGTGAACTATTTGTTTACCTCTTCTTTTGGTCACATTCATGCATGCTTTGGGTATATCACGGTAATATAGGTCTGTAAGCGCTCCATCAAGATTGTAAGGGGAGGGTGGAACCGTTTGTAGCATCTTGTGCAAAAAACCCTGGAGATAATATCAATATTGTTACCTAACTTACTTTGCCAATTCAAGTTACTTTATGTAATGTATGCATGAGTAATGAGTTTGAAATGGCTTACGCACGAAGTGATGGAAAACATCTTAATAAAAAATTAAGAGAGTAAAAACCCTTTATGACATTCAGCAATTAGCCACAGACCAGTGGGTCATCATAAGGTTAAGGGGGACAAATTAGAGTGGATTTAGTAAAACGTTTTCGTCCAAATCATGTAGAAGAAATCAAAGCATTTAGAGTGAGTGAGTGAGTAATAGAGGTTTAACGCCATTTCGACAGCTAAGGTCATATTCATGGCGAGAACGACATGGAACCCTGGACATTCAATTGTCATGGCTTCTAAAACAAGGTTACAAGTTTAAATGTGAGAGTGAGTAATAGATGTTTAACGCCATTCCGACAGCTAAGGTAATATTCATGGTGAGAAAACTACATTACACAAGTTCACAGAGGAATGTGTCGGTGCCCGCGCATATGTGCAGCACACACATCCTGAGAGGATAGGAAAGAGGAGAAATAGACCCTTTTAAGTGGGCTAGGGAAGCCCAAAGCATTTAGAAGAAATCAAAGCATCATACCTGTACACATATCATGGACACCATTCTGCTTTATAATATTTCCTCCATTTTGAGGCATTTCCGTGGTAACAGAATGCAAATGGAACAAATATGTTCTGTTTTAAGCTTCTTTTGATTTTAACAGAACTATAGGACTGAAGTTTGATAAATTCCTCAGTTCTGTTAACTTCAAAGTGAACAGGGTAAAATTTCTGGGGATGTATCTCTTTAGTTGATACTCAAATTAAGATCCAAAGAGACATTTGAATTTCCATAGATACGAAAATGAAAACAGGAAAATAAAGCACTATTTTTGGTAACTATGGAAATACGAATGCCTCTGTATGCTTTAATGATTGGAGTATCAACAAAAGGGAACGATTCTGAGACCGTCTTTTTCATGTTCAGTTCAGCAAAGATCAGAAATATCATTTCAATCCTATAGTGCTGTTCAAAGCAGACAAGCAAAAACGAGAATTGCCCTTCCATTCAAACTCGCTATATACCGCCATAAATTGTGTATGGCTGTGAAAATGTCCTCTAAACCATATGGGCTAAAGTGTCCTCATCCATTCCGCCTACTCTGCCTCTCTTACACACTCCCATTTGCCATAATGAAAGTGTCATTCATATTCATAGCAGGAGAGATATGCCCCACCCCTAGTTATGAGCAATAACAACATGTGTGCATTCGTTAGGGGGGGCATGGCTATACAATTTACAAGACTACTAATAACAAAACTGAGGACAGACAACAAGAGAATTTTTATGGATGTTTGCGAATGGTTGAAGTATAATAATATCATCTATGGCATCATGACAGAAGACCAGAGCAAACAATTACCAGAACTAAAGTGAAAATCATAGTAGGTGTCATATCACATCACAGACAACAGGAATTTATAGAGACACCCCCAACTCCCTCCCTAATCCTCACCACTGCATTCATGCTGACTTTGCAGGGTCTACTACCCCCCCCCCAATAGAAAAATTGGGCGTTGTGCATTGAAGCACAGAAGGCTCAGGGTAGGTACCATAAAACCCTCTATCAACCCTGTAGGGTCACAGGAATCAGCACTTGCGAAATATTGACTAATTACTTACAAATAGAGACTATTATCTATACATGTACTGACACCAGTCTGGCATAATCTTCTCTTACTAAACCCCTTGGACTGCTGGCCCCCTGGTGTGCTGGCCCCCCAGACACCTGGCCCCCGGACACCTGGCCCCTGGACACTTGGCCCCCTGGACTTACCCATAGGACTCCATGTGCTAATTTCATCGCCAAAATCACTGAATGATTACACCCTAAAGTTGGTGATTACAAATTTGTGGATCTGGCTGAAAACCCGGCTCCAATAGCCCAGGGGATACCCTGGGCCAATTACTCACAGACGTTGGTGAATTAGAGCTGCAAATAAACAAGAACCCTGGAGCATCATGCCTCCTATTGAATTCTGGAAAACATCTCCATTAATGGTCTGATTAACGCCAGGGCTCTCTATGCTCAATTGTTAAGCAAACGTGAAAAGAGCTATCTTTCTTTTGCCTTTTGCGTTTCTCCATTGTGGCAAAACAAACTTCTGATACCTTCATGTGTGGCTCACTGATATAAGTCCTTACGTTCATACGTCTTCAAGACACCGATACATTATGCAGCAGCATCCGTGTATCATGAGGACCTACCTAAAGGTTACATTATCTGCTTAACACTAAGTGTGTCATTCTGTGAGGTTTTATGGACCTGAAGGGACAAATGGTATGTTTTAACATCAAACAATAAACATGTGTGATAATCACATAGCAATATACTATACACAACTAACTAAAAAACAATGCTGCTTGAGCAAGAACAGAAACATTACTGCACTTATACATCATTTCCACACAATGGCTTTTAGACGGATATCAAGCCCTACACACCTTTCTCACTTAAAGCAAATACATACAACTTCCACTGAACAAAAGTACAATCACTTTGGTCTTTGATGAATTTTTAACCCTTTATGCAGGCATGATGTCAAAGCTCCTTCCTCTTTTCTCGTATTGATGCTTCGCTGCAGTGCTGTTGAGTAATTCGCCAACAGCTGTAATGCTTGGTGCGTCAATACTGCCAGCTGTACATGGGTGGAGAACAACTGAGTGGCATAGGGTATAATTAAATCAATATGCAGTATACAAACTGTTAGATTTAACATACAAAGCATCACATTAAGTCCATACACCATCAGCGATAATAACACCATCGATGCACCCCCAGCACCATTAAACCATGCGTATAAGTCGCAGCGTATAGGCCATTCCCAGCTTATACGATCGCAGCTTAATTGATCTCTATAATTTCAAAATGCGGCTTGTAATTAGGAATTGGACCTTTTCAGGCTTAAAGTGCAACTTAATATAAACCAGAAAATCTGGGTGCTGCTATAATGTGAGTGTGAGTGAGGGGTTTTACGGTGATAATAACATGTATATGCACATTTGTTCTTCGAGCTCAGCAAGATATATATTAATCATGATTATTTTGGAAATACATGTACAACAATATGATACTATTAAACCTGACTGATCTGCTTGGCGGCAACATATAAACCAAAACTTAATTCTTCTTCAATCCTCTTATACGATCAGATGATCTTCATACAGGAAACTGAGGCCATAAAGTCAAGTCTTAAGTACCCGGTAGTGTTTTTTGTCGTAGTTCTATGCTATTGAGGACCAGATCATGTCTTTATGAGGACCGTTAGTACCTAATGTCTTCCAACATTAGTTGGCTTCCTGACTCGAACGGCAATATTCTAAAATTCACAGCACCCAGCACATCTCATAATCAAAATTATTGTCAAATATTATACGAGATACTTGTACAGGTGTTGAACAGGTGTACACTCAATCTGCCAAAATACACATTTTCCCTACAGAGAACGGTGAGGAATCTAACAGCACTTCGCAAAGGGTGGGACTTTTACACATATGGGTAATTAATCTTTGCGTTATGCATGTACTCAAATAAGTACATAAAAACAAATAGGACCCATAAATTGATGGAAAAGAATAACACATAATTATTAGTACAACGAGTAGGAACCGTGAAGATGCCACACACTGCCACATGTTTCATGGACAAGGTTTTCTTCTTTTCTTCTTAAATTATCCCATTTCCCTTTTCCATTAAAGGAGAACTAACCAGTGAAAGTCAAACGGACTAGCTCCATACTGCCTATCGTTACATATGATGGTTTGATAACATGGCATCTCAATTGTTATTTCATTATTGAGTGGATATATCTTCTCTCGGTGTCCAGGCCTGCAATTGTCTCAGCCATATAATGGCTTCGATGATACTGGCCTGGAATTATTTCGAGGAATATCAACTGTATTGTAACATTGCCGCCAATGCGGTGCATTTATTGATGAACAGTGCAATACCAATATAGGAACATGATATTGTATGTGGGTAAACGATCTCATAAGTCTTTAATTGGGCATCAATGAGCATTGGTAAATCAGGAGCACTCATTTTGCCTGCAGGCATAATGCTGTTTTTGATGGGTTAAACTCAATTAACCAGTCCCCACTGCGGCAATATGTACAGCAGTGCATATTGATACCATCCTTACACCTGCTTACACTGCCTACTGATGATAATTTTCTTCAACTACCCAGTATCTACGACTCCTTGTGTATTCAATGTGAATAGTTTTTACACATAATTACATCTTCCCAAAATATTTCAAGGTCCAGAGAGTAATCTGGTGGACAGGACCTGAGCTACAAGCGTGGTCCACACCATCAACACTTTCTGGGATGCAGAGTCATTTTTTTCATAATCATGTTTCATTGTAAAACTTAAATGTGAGCCACTCTGTGATGCATTGCGCATGATTGATACACTCATAATGATGCATCATGATACACGCATACATCATCAACACATATACATTTACGCCATAGGCTCATGTCGCGGGGCATCAGAGCAACATAATTATAAACATAATACACTGAGCCTTTTCACCATCCTTAACGTTTAAATCTCAATGTGAGTTAGAATGACTGACAGCACCTCGATGCAGTTGACTTTCAAAATCTCAGTAGATAGAATTTAATTAAATCTAGCATCTGACACTTCGGGAATTGGACGCTACCTAGGATAGCACTGAGGCATCAGCACATAGGAATGTTTAGGTTTAGAAAATACATCTTGAACTACCGTAATCTCCCGCGTAGAAGACGCGTTGCGCGTATAGGACGCACCCCAAACTCAGCACATGCATTTTCGCGTATAAGACGCACATTTTAATGCGTAAATTTGTAAGATTAGTACATTTCTATAGTAAAATTACCCCTCGTATAAGACGCACCCCCAACTTGAAGAGATCCTATAAGACCCCCCAGCATTTTGTTTGGTGTAGAGGACGCGTCTTATACGCGGGAGATTACGGTAGTTCTAATCATGATCAGAAAGGGGAATTAAAACCGTTGATCCAATTGAGCTATACCGCTTAGTAACCTAGTTCAACCGTGCACCAGGATTATGCACCTGTCATGGAAGGAGATCGATGTTGTTGACATTGGTGATATCAAAATTACAAATATATACACACATGTAGTCAGGTCTGATGTGCAAGACAATGGACATATTGACATCGATAGGACTAAGGAAGATGAATTTGTTGAATTAATTTACACAGCTGTTAGGTTGCAGTGTGAATCGGACTCATCGATACTTCATCATCATCTTCAGATTCTGAGGGTGCGGCGCGTACCTCCTGGTACCATTGTGTGGTGAGCCGTGTCATCTGTGCCTTCCCTTCATGGACCTCCTGCACAAAACACATGACAGTATTTGGGATGATACAAGCAGATTTGCATATAATAATGTATAAAACCTCTAAGCTCTAAAAGAGATACCGTAATCTCTCTCGTATAAGACGCACCTTCAGTTCAAGAAAATGACCAGAAAAAATATAAATTCATAACTTTTGTTCTACTGAAGGGATTTTAAAAATTCAAAAAGCTATGTGTAGCTATGGCTTCCCTGACACCCCTGGAATCACCTATCTTCTATAATGACTTAGCGGGAGTGTACCATATCAAAAGAAAGCTCTTGGTGTCCCACTTGCATATAAGGCTCGTCTTATACGCAAGAGATTACGGTAGGACATGAGCTAATCTGGGTCGATTTTCAGTTTTTCACATATTCATTGATAGCCTATAGATGTAACTGGAGCTTTTTCAATATGGCTGTTAATCTTCATTAATGTGTGACAAATTGATAAAGACATGATCAGATTAATGTTGGGGACCCGCCAATACTATCTTCCAAGCGCTGCTCCAAGCCAGATGGTGATGTGCAATGTTGTAGTCTACAGAGAGTTCTGATAGGGGCTCGGTCATGCCACATGATCATGGTGACCACTTTTGGAAGCTTCAAATCAAATTTTACTTTTAAGCATTTCCATAGATTTCATACAATAGAATTTTGGGAGGAATTCATATTCATACTTCATGACTCTTCAGGATTTACCAATCAATCCTAAAGGGACTATAATATTGTAGGCGCCATATTGTAACTGCACAATACCCACAAGCTATTACTGGTTGCAAACAGTGGACTGGTTTATTTCCATGACAAATGAACATGATGCATTTTAGATTCTTCAAAAAAAAAACTCAATTCCCACCTGTTGTGTGAAGCGGCGGGTGAAGAAGGGGACCAGATACTTGGCATCATATTTCATGAAACCTTTAAGGTGTGGCTTGACAAAGTTCACTTCATATTCCTCCTCTGTCAGCTCCGACAGGTGCTCCGAGTCAACTGTCTGTCCCTGTGGACAAAAATCATAGAACAATGACAAATTTATGTGTCTTCAAACAATGACAAATGTGTCTTCAATCAATGACAAATGTGTCTTGATGCTGTCTTCTTTATAGGGCCATCTCTTTAACCCTCGAGGGGCCGCTAATACAGGTGTGCATTACACATATTGGCCAACATGATGCGACCCTCTGAGAGAGTATCAAAAATACGGCCCTACCGTAATCTCCCGCGTATAAGGCGCAGCTCGCGTATAAGGCGCACCCCCAACTCAGATAATGTAAGTCCACGTATAAGGCGCACCTTTAAGGGCAGATTTTTGTTAATTTAGTACTGTTCTATAGTAAAAATACCCCCCCCTATAAGGCGCAGCCCAAACTCAAGGCAATGTCCCTCCCACGTATAAGACTCAGCAGCATTTTGTTTGGCGTATAAGACGCGCCTTATACGCGGGAGATTACGGTAGTAGCAGTAACTCACTGGGGCTGCATTTATGCCTCATACCGACTAACGGGCTTTTAAATGGTTCAAGAAACCATGATTATATTCAATTATTACTTTCTTTTTGTCGCAAAGTGTTATCAATATATGGAAATCATGCCCATTGTTGATAATACTTTGAGTACCTTCTAGCGCTATCTTTAAGTTTATTTTTGGCTTATTATATGCTACATGCGATGTAGACTATATGTCCTATATAGAAAAGGTGATAATCAATCATGTTTTTGACCATGTTTTTGCTATGAGATATATCAATATGACTTGATAAAATGTGTTGTCTATGTGTATGTGTGATTAAACAATGTGGTTTTCTTTTGGTGATTAAACAATCACTTCTAATGTGTATGTGCATGTGTTAGGCCACACCAAAAAAAATTGTTGGTCTACGGATCGCCCTCTTCATATTTTCGGAAATACAAATTTTTTTTTTCTTTGAAAAAAATCTTGTCTACAGATTTCGCTCGCTTCGGTTTCTCTTTGTGATGTTTGGCAAAATTTAAAAAAAAATAAAATTTGTTCGCTCGCCTCAATTTCCCAGCAAGGAATCCATTGGACGCCAAAAAATTCTTAAAAAAAAAAAAAAAATCGCTCGCTCGCACCATTTTTTTCAAAACCAAAATCCATAGACCAACTTATTTTTTTGATGTGGCCTTAATTAAATATCTGTGATATGCAAATGTATCAAATGGAATTTTATGGGTATTTTTTTGTTGTATTTCCCCCCACTTGTGCAGTGAAGTCTTGCCAATACGATTTAAGCATTGACTTTAATCTTATAGGCTTAGAGATGCTGTTTGAGTCATGAATGCAGCACTGGCTAACAGCGTAATACCTCGCATATTAGGTGCAGATGGCATATAACGGTGCACCCTGGGTTGGCGGAAAGGCTGTACTGCTTCATGTCAGCACCTTTTTAGCTATCGTAACGAAACCTCGACTGTTACCGTAAAACCTCGCTTATAAGCTGCACCCGCGTATTTAAGCCGCACCCTGGATTTAGAAAGATGCTATAAGCCACACCAGCGGCCTGAGATGGTACCCATTCCTTACCTTAGTCTATATATGTAAAACCCCTTGTATAAGCCGCACCCTGAGTACAGGGCAATGCTATAAGCTTCACTAAGGGCTTGAAATGGTGTAAAAACTGCGGCTTATATGCGGGGGTGAATCCCTAACCTGTCTGATCCTAATATGCGCAGTGGTGGTCCATCTGTACAAGCCATGCCTTATATGTGAGATATTATGTTTATTTGCCAGCGCTGTCTTCATGACTTCGTTGTGCTGACTCTAACTGTTTGGTGCCAAACACCGTCTGGTTCTACGGTATGTTTTATCAATGCAATACAGCGAGTTGATCACCGTCACCTCATTGACGCAATCATGACAAGAAAATCCCACAAATGAATATTAACCTTGGGTCCTCAAGTCACCCATAGGGAATAAACTGTACTTTATCCTGTGTGTATGTTCACAAGGAGATGTGTCTGTTTGGTGTGTTTTGGGGTTCACAGTATATAGAACTGAATTGCTGAATCTCATTATAGCTTCATTATCTTATCAGGTATCAAAATTCTAATGGCTTTAATCAACAAAATCAACAACAGAACCCATACACAGAACACTGATATTTCACAGAAGACCCCCTAGCGTCAGGATTTGAGTCAATTTTGAAAAGATTTGAGCCAATTTTGAAAACATTTGAGTTAATTTTGAAAACATATGAGTCAATTTTGAAAACATTGTTCTCGTTCATACTCGATTTTTTGTATCCAGATTTCCTTATACCACATCCTACTATAATCTGAATGCCTCCACCAACTAACCCCAAATGCACACATTTCCTCTAGCAAGTTAAGTGGTTCTAAATGAAATGAAGGAGGAAGAAAACTGAAAGAGGCTCATTCTGCACATTCTGTATACAGTTATATTTGAATTTCACCTCATCCTCAGTCAGCGGTGGTCTGCCCTGTGCATAATATATAGGTTTCATATGAATATTATAATTCTTTTCTTTTTTTATTATAAACCTTTTAATTGGAAAATATATTTGAAGATAATGTTGAAAAATCCAGGTACAAAAGCTGCAATTTTAATTCAGTCTGACATAGGCATGGATTTGATTTGTATGTATCTGTTTGCATGGTAGGTGTGTTGGTTTAGTGTTGATCAAAAGATCCAGGTGGCGGCACTGAGTTGTGAGCCACTAGGGCTATTCCATACTACCGGGTAGGACATGTTCTCGGGTTTATAAATACAGACGGCACTTAGTCATTACTCTGTTTTGGCATGCATGGATGAAATGAATATATAGCCTTAAGGCATTATGCTGCTCTCAAAGGGGTAAAAATCTCTGTACACAAAAATTTATCATCGTGCAAATACTTACCATCTCCTTAGTTTTGGAGAGCGACACTTCTTTTGCACCTCGCGACTTCTTCTTTCTATCAGCTTTAAGGAACTATAGAAAGGAAAGAAATGTATCAGTTTGAGAACATATAGATTAAGCAATAATTGTGTTCTGATGCACAGAGCCTCCACCCCCCCCCCCCCAAAAAAAAAAAAAGAGAAAAAAAATGGAGTATAATCTAATACTGGGTGGTGACTTTCACAAAAGTGATAGACCCTAGTTTTCAGTCACTAGGCCAGGGTTGTATATTTCAGTGACTGCAGCTAGTAGGAAATGTGCATGCCGCTGACAAATGATTGTGGATTTGTATGAAAAAAGATTTAATGTGTGATATATATCACATATGGCCCAGGGTCTACTACCCCCCCCCCCCCAATATAAAAATTGGGTGTTGTGCATTGAACGTAGAAGGCCTGTAGGGTTACAGGAATCAGCACTTGTGAAATATTGACTAATTACTTACAAATAGAGACTATTATCTATACATGTACTGACACCAGTCTGGCATAATCTTCTCTTACTAAACCCCTTGGACCGCTGGCCCCCTGGTGTGCTGGCCCCCTGGACACCTGGCCCCCGGACACCTGGCCCCTGGACACCTGGCCCCCTGCCCCCCCGGACACTTGGCCCCCGGACACCTGGCCCCCTGGACACCTAGCCCCTGGACACCTGGCCCCCTGGACACCTGGCCCCCTGGAAACCTGGCCCCCTGGACACTGTAAACATTGCCTGCTGAAAAAAAGTGTCTCACTTGATGATTACCCATAGGACTCCATGTGCTAATTTCATCGCCAAAATATTCTGAAATTTGTAAGATTAGTACATTTCTATAGAAAAATTACCCCTCGTATAAGACGCCCCCCAACTTGAAAAAATCCTATAAGACTCCCCAGCATTTTGTTTGGCGTAGAGGACGCGTCTTATATGCGGGAGTTTACAGTAAGTACAGCAGCTTTCTTCGGAGAGAAAGACATCACTCACCATAAAGGACAAAATGTTGTCTGATAGATGAGATTTAAAACTTTCCTTTGGCTTTTGAAAAATGTGTAAACTAACAGTATATCACTGAATGATTACACCCTAAATTTGGTGATTACAAATTTGTGGATCTGACTGAAAACCCGGCTCCAATAGCCCAGGGGATACCCTGGGCCAAAAAAGAAGCTTGAATCCGAATATACCAGAAACACTTACAGGCATAACATCACCCTTGAAGAGCTAATATAACTCGTACCTTCATTAAGGGCATGGTGGATCCACCAAGGAATATCACAGTGAAGAGGACGATAATTAGCGTGGTGGTGACCAGCACCTGACGCTTCTCTGGCTCAAACTCAAGATGGATGCTTAGCGCAAAGGCGATGGCTCCTCGCAAACCTGGAAAATTTCCATTATAATACAAATTAAGTTACTTTTATTGACACTTGTGTTCTAAGTATGGGATATCCATCTTTTGATAAATAAATGAAAGTGATCAGTATTGGTCGTCAAATCCACAAATTCAGCACTGCATTGGGGGATTCATCAGCCTTTACTACATCATGTAAATTCTTCAGGAGTATAAGATCCTCAAGGAATAAAGAAAACTCACCACTAAACCACATGATAAACTGCATACGGCGGGTAATCTTGGTCTCACGGAAGTAGTTAGCAACAGCAGACAATGGGTATATATTCACCGCCCGACCCAATAAGATCAAAACCTGCAAGTGGGAAATTCATGTAAATTATGTTGAGGTAACTTAGTAAACCCATGCCATTTTTGCTTTGACTCATCTCTTACAGACATTTCTTAATTTGTTTGTTTGTTTGTTTAGTTTTACGTCCGGGGGCCATCGAGGAACTCAGACATTCAGACATTTCTTAAAGCTAATAGTACTGATTATTACCTAGGCTAAACTGAGTTCTACATGGGTACAACTACATGTGACTATTTTCACACTGAGGTCTACATGGGTACAACTACATGTCACTAGTTTTACACTGAGGTCTACATGGGTACAACTACATGTCACTATTTTCACACTGAGGTCTACATGGGTACAACTACATGTCACTAGTTTTACACTGAGGTCTACCTGGGTACAACTACATGTCACTAGTTTTACACTGAGGTCTACCTGGGTACAACTACATGTCACTAGTTTTACACTGAGGTCTACATGGGTACAACTACATGTCACTAGTTTCACACTGAGGTCTATGTGGGTACAACTACATGTCACTAGTTTTACACTGAGGTCTACCTGGGTACAACTACATGTCACTAGTTTTACACTGAGGTCTACCTGGGTACAACTACATGTCACTAGTTTTACACTGAGGTCTACATGGGTACAACTACATGTCACTAGTTTTACACTGAGGTCTACCTGGGTACAACTACATGTCACTAGTTTTACACTGAGGTCTACCTGGGTACAACTACATGTCACTAGTTTTACACTGAGGTCTACCTGGGTACAACTACATGTCACTAGTTTTACACTGAGGTCTACATGGGTACAACTACATGTCACTAGTTTTACACTGAGGTCTACCTGGGTACAACTACATGTCACTAGTTTTACACTGAGGTCTACGTGGGTACAACTACATGTCACGAGTTTTACACTGAGGTCTACCTGGATACAACTACATGTCACTAGATTTACACTGAGGTCTACATGGGTACAACTACATGTCACTAGTTTTACACTGAGGTCTACGTGGGTACAACTACATGTCACTAGTTTTACACTGAGGTCTACCTGGGTACAACTACATGTCACTAGTTTCACACTGAGGTCTACCTGGGTACAACTACATGTCACTAGTTTCACACTGAGGTCTACATGGGTACAACTACATGTCACTAGTTTTATAATGAGGTCTACGTGGGTACAACTACATGTCACTAGTTTTACACTGAGGTCTACATGGGTACAACTACATGTCACTAGTTTCACACTGAGGTCTACATGGGTACAACTTCAAACTACATATGACTAGTTTCACATCAAGTTCTACATGTGATTATTTCACTACAAGGATATTATACATTCAATTACCAATACCGTAAATCTTCATGAATAAGACGCGGCTTTTACACCAAAATTACACCCTCTGCGTCCTATAGGATTTATCCCAACTTAGAGTGCGTCTTATATGTGACTATTTTATACTATATAATGGTACTAGAATGGCCAAAATTTGACCCTAAATGCGTCCTATATAATTTTGTCCAACTCAGGGTGCGTCCTATATGCGTGGGGCATCCTATACGCGAGGATTAACGGTAGTACTAAACTGGTCAAAATCAAGCCCCAGGTGCTCTAGGATTGCAGCCTCTACATGAGGTACAGTAATCTCCTGCATATAAGGCATCTTATACGCCAAACAAAATGCTGCTGTGTCTTATACGTGGGAGGGACATTGCCTTGAGTTTGGGGTGCGCCTTATAGGGGGGGTATTTTTACTATAGAACAGTACTAAATTGACAAAAATCTGCCCTTAGGAGTGCACCTTATATGTGGACTTGCATTCTCTGAGTTGGGGTGCGCCTTATATGCGAGCTGCGCCTTATACGCGGGAGATTACGGTACATGATTTAGTTTCACACTGAGTTCTATATGGGACAAGTACTTACTATACTCCATATCACTAGCGCTGGTTTCACTATGTGGTGGAAACTAAAGATGGCCAATCCAAGGTATGCAAACACGCAGGTTTCTGAAAGCAGTAAGGGCGTTAGGATTGTTTCCGTTGACATGATACATATTAGCATGGACTTTCAGGTCCGTGATATTAGGACACACTTAAAGAAAATTTTAGGAAAAGAAAAAAAAGAGTCCGCTTGACTGGTTTCCGACCAATTTCTCTAAATTTGCAATCTATACATCAGCAGTCTCTATTTGATGTGACCTTCCAGTGATTGGATTTTGATTTCTAATATTAGTAGATATCTAGTGTTAAGTGCATCAGGAAAGTATAGGTAGGTAACCATGACCATTCCTTATGTCCAATAACATTCAAGTAAGAGGTAGTCTACATGTGTATACCTAAAGTCGTCAGGCCCTGTGCAATGTCCAGTAATTTCCTGGTGTTCTACAACATGTCCAAAAGGGGGAGGGCGCTTTTTACGGGACCTGATTACTACCGTAATCTCCCGTGTATAAGATGCAGTGCGCGTATAAGACACACCTAGAGTTTTAGAAAATTCTCAAAAAAATGAAAAATTCATAACTTTGGTTCTACTGAGTGAATTTTCAAAATTAAAAACCTGTGTGTACCTTGGGCCCCCTGGACCCCCTTATGCCCTATTATGACCATTATGGCATGTAACATATCAAAAGAAAGGTCTTGGTGTCCCCCTTGTGGATCCAAGGAGAACTAAAACCCCTCATATAAGACGCGTCTTATACGCGGGAGATTACGGTATGTCTAAAAGGGTAACTCTTTATCATGCATTGATCATTCTCTCTGCCAAGTGTTTTAGTCCACCGTTCACTACATTTTGATAAAATTTTATTAGCACATACTGTTTGCAGCCAGGAAAAAAATCTCAGTTACTTATAGATGCACACACTTATTTACCTGCTATGAAGGCAATGGTACGGAACGTTTGCTGGACGGTGATCTGTGCCACGGGCGACAGGTTCGAATGGGTGTAGTGAGACATGACGATACCGGTGAACAGGATGGCCATTATACCTGTGATAAATGAATGGTACCGTAAAACCTGCCTCAGAAGCCGACCAAAATTTGGGATTTGAGTCCAAATTCAGCTTGTAGCATTTACTTAAGTTGGGGGGTCGGCTCATGAGGGAGGTTTTAAATCAAGTGAATTACAGTTTAACCTTATTTAAATGGGGTAAAATTCGGCTTCTAAATTGTCGGCTTCTAAGGGAGGTCGGCTTCTGAGGGAGGTTTTACGGTATTCCTTAACAATCTGTGTACCTCTATGAGCCGTAATACCCTGTGTATAGGGTATGCCGCATATGCGAGGATGAACACCTATTATATAGGGCATATAGGATCAAAGTTCTGGGTAAAGTACCACCAAAGCATCCGTTGAAAATCTAAGTTCTTTTGATTTGAGGACGCGCCAGGGTTATTGATTCCATCACTTTCATACATACAGCACAGAAATGGCACAAGAGAGAATCACAATATTATTCCAATGAAGTAGTATCGCGAACACTTCATTAGTGCATCTTATAACACTGCTGAGCGAAGCCAGAGTGCATTATCCTGAATGCTGCGTTCTGATTGGCTGATTGACCGTGCATTATCTAGATGAAAAATGCACTCCCAGCACAAGAGGTCAACTTAATCTCACATTTAGACTTCACAATTGATATTCATATGTTGTCAGGTGGCTGATGGGTTATTTTTCTGTGTTACCGGGGTATACCGGGAATAATGCACTTGGTCATGGCTGCCGTCGTGCTCTAGACTGGGCCTCTGAAAACCCTTACCCTTGGTGAGAGGGATTTTGGGCAAAAGGTGACCCTTGGTGAGAGGGATTTTGGTCAAAAATGTGCACAGTTGTTTTTTATCTTGAACTTTACCCTTGATGTGAGGAATTTTTATCAAAACTGGCCATATTTGGCAGAAATGTCTATGAAAACTTCTGAACCTGGTTCTTATTTGGACACACGGGGTCAAAATATGAGAAAAGTGACCCTTGGTAGGGATTTTGGCTAAAAGCGATCCTTGGTGAGAGGGATTTTGGCCAAAACTAGACCCTTGGTGAGAGGGATTTTGGCCAAAAAAAGCCGCAGACCCCTGTCAGTGACATAAAGTGGGTGTCCCCCCAGGCATATATGCCTCATGATGACAGCAATGAGCATGCCCTTTTCCTTGCTTTACAGCCGTTTTTTTTTTCTCTCACTTTTTTCCCTTTTATTTAATTGTTCACAACACATAAACAGTTTACAGGTTTCCTGTTCAGAAAATACTTACCTGAGAGGTGGAGTCCTTCAGCCAGGCCATATGGCAGGTAAGAGAAGATTAACATCATACCAAACTCAAGGGACGGCGTCTTACGGAGGTCCATAAACTTTAACATGTATAAAAGTTAAGGGACTAACCACCATTTTCAGTGTCGTTTTAACAGATGGTTTAAACTAGGATGGGTAAAGGGAGTACCAAGTGACATGAAAGGAATATTCATTATAGTCAATATGGAATGTGGTTCATTATGAACTGAATAGTATAAAGACAGGATCAGTCACCTATCAGGTCTTAGTTACGGACTTTTCCCAGCACCTGATGGCATCATATTAAAGGTATTGAAGATAACAATAAAGCTTGCAAGGTCCTGGAATCCCTGACACTAATAAAATATCAGGCATGAATTTCAAAGGCGAGATGTTATATTGAAGTGGGGGTAGATCAAGAATGACAACAATATCTTTCATAAAGCCATTCTTATAAATATGAATTATCTAGGAGGTATTGAGAGAAGAAGGATATCATAGCACTAATGAGGCCAAATGCTACACCGATTGCTGAAGAGGCGAAGAACATGAGGCAGAAGCGACCAACAGCCGTGAAGAAGGCAGCTGCTCCGTTTGTGGTGGCCATAGCTGGACTGGCCAACTCAATAATAGTTCTGGGGAGGCAGAAGATTATCAGTGTTTTATCATGCATTTTATATACCCAGGGTCTATATTCTTTAATTCAAATTCGTTGATTTTCTCTTTAAGTTAAAATTGATATTTCCCACATTGTTTATTCTAATCACATAGATGTATACATTTGACATAATATTACAGTTTGTCGCGATTACAATTCGCAATTTGTCGCAATTTTATCAATTTAACATTAGAGCATCGACAAAGAGACTAAAAAACCTATGCTGACTCACGTAGTAAGCACAATAGAGACTGCGTCATTGAGCACACTCTCGCCAAACACCAACATGTAAAGAACTGGGTCCACGTCGATGGCTTGGAAAATGGCCAGTGTAGCAACAGGATCCACGGCGGAGATGAGGGAACCAAAGGCAAAGCTTTCCACCAAGTTGAACTGGTACACTAGGTCTGCCTGTTTAAAGAAAAACTGGGATCTGAGCTATAGTCCACTCTTTGCACTGTTAGCTTTAGGTGTGGAAATGTGACACATACCACCCGACCCCCATTACGATTTATATTGTCAGAGTGAACCACGATGCTCAGGAAATTGGAGGGTTTGCTAACTAACTCCAGGATTATCATATTCCACTTTACTGTTAGATTGGATAAAATGTTTTGATATAAAGGTCACTGCATGCCTTTACAAGATATTCTATTGTTATTATTATATGCTAAGACAGTGATACGTGAAACCCTAAGAAGTACATAACAACAAAGGCAGATGATGATATTGTTCTGCCCACCAATATCTGGGCCCATATTGCTGGGCCCATCAATACAAGCATTGTCGTCTGCACCAATCAGGGCAGAGCACTTTCTTTCATAACAAAGTGAAATCTACATATTACCAATCAAGAGCAGACAACATCCAATCTATCTGCCAGACACCATGTCCAGCTACCCAGACACAATGTCTAGCCTTAGTAGTTAGCATATAATAATAAGTACTGGATTGGCAGCAATTATTACAATACAGGTAACATTCCTATCTACTATTCCTTGCCCACAATCACCTCAGCCATATAATGGCTTCGATGATTATGGGCCTGGAATACTCTCGAGGAATATTACCTGTATTGTATCATTGCTGCCAATCCTGTGTACCTATTTAATGAATGTACGTACATGGATATTAATCATATTAACAGTTAAGCTGCCTCAAATAACACTCAAGTTTCATGCATTTTTTTCAAGTGATAGTTTAGCAGTAGCGGTACTTACCCTGCCTAATAGGTATATACTCCCACCGACCACCATAGCGGATAAAACTGTGCCGAATATAGCGAACACCATGATTGTTCCAATGTTTTGGAAAAAGTTACCCTGAAATGAAATACAGAGTTACCTCATGGTCATGAACTTCTATTAAACTCTCTATTGAATCGACGATCAACGACTTTCAACCTTTTCTTATCATTCTTATTACTGAATGGTTCTAGTTATGCCCACTAAAAAAAGAAATAAACCAGACCTTGAGTTAGTGACCTTATAATATACAGTATATAAGGGTTTTATGGCATAATTACTACAGGTAACAGGGACGAAGAAAGTCTTCTAAAACTACCATAGTGTTTCAATATATTCTTTAACTCCCATAACTATTATGATTCCTGAAGAAATCCTGATAAATAATTGCTACAAAGGGTTAATATAAATTTACTGACCTTGTGTAAGTTATAGCCAGACTCGAATATAATAGGCGGCAGAAGAACAAGGAAAAACATTGTAGGTGGGAAATGTTCTTCTGTCTGCAAAGGAAAGGGTACTTTACATACGTCTGCAGGGAGCAGCCTTTCTGCTTGGCTGTCTATATGTGTCAGTGTCATACCAACTCCGTTCAAATTACCAGTAGACATAATTGCAAAAGGGTGCTGATTGATTTATTCAATGGGGAGACTCCTAGTTAATTGCAATGAAATATTTCTGTACCTTTTATTTCTTCTTTTACTTTCATCTATTTTTGTATATAGAGCAACTTAATGGTTCGAGTGATGCTCCACTGAGGAGGAAAAAGAGAATTATCGGTTAATGGATCAGTGACCTACTTAATTCACAGATGGAGAGGAATGCTAAAACCCAATTTTCATTTTTCTATGATGACACAATAATTGCTTTTTGACTTACCTGCCAATTCGCTACATTGTACATGGACAACAGTTTTAGGATAAGTCCTAAAATAGCTCCTATAAAAGGAAAGTGAAAATTATGAATTCAGGCCACACCAAAAAAATAAGTTGGTCTACGGATTCTGGTTTTAAAAAGAGGTGCGAGCGAGCGAATTTTTTTTTTTTTTTTAAAGAATTTTTTGCCGTCCAATGTATTTCTTGGTGGGAAAGTCAGGCGAGCGAACAAATTTTATTTTTTTAAAAATTTTGCCAAACATCACAAAGAGAAAACTTGTAGAAACTGAAGCGAGCGAAATCCGTAGACAAGATATTTTTCAAAGAAAAAAAAATTTGTATTTCCGAAAATATGGAGAGGGCAATCCGTAGACCAACTTAATTTTTTGGTGTGGCCTCATATGGGGAGAACACAAATACACATTAAGACGATTCACTGAATTGTCTTTTGTGTAATATGATGGTACATTCATATGGAACAATTAGATACTATTTCTTATCCCCTTGCTATTCCCAGCACATTGTATTTCTCATTAGCAGTGCACACACTCTACTGAACACATTTTTATCAAATGCGCAGTATGATCAACCTTTCCCGAATTGCAACGAGCTTGGTGTATCACACCCTCTGCCTTTATGATGCATGAATGCAACAGTTATGAGTAACTCTCAAATCAATTGAATACCAAAGGATCAATATGATGCATTAATGCCACTTCAGCTATTTATTTATCACCTCCAACTCGATGTATAATAGTACAAGGACAAAGATGACTAAGCACAAAATTCCATCAAATGCTAGAGTATTATGGTCCTATAAATATATGCATAGGTTTTTTATACCAATTTATAGGTCTTAATAGTCGGAAATTAACTTAAAGAAGAAATCTCTCACCTAAAACTATAATTGCAATACTCTCCGGTAAATAGTGGAATTTGGTGATGATCAGCATGTGAACAATCAAGATGGATATTGCTGGAAAATAGGAATAGAAATATTATACATTCTACATGATATGTAACCAGCATTTTAACATTTTTGAGAGAAAATTTTCATTTTAATTATCCATTGTTTTCTTAACATAAAATAACATATTTAGATCTATTCCTGAGTACAAGGCCAAGGTTGTTCTGAAATTATGCTTTATCGTCCACAAGATATGTTTAAAGCCAATTCAGTGAAGATAATGCTAATGGAAAAAAAGAAGAATTTTTATGCCCAACCTATGACAAGTAAAATGAAGAATATGGTCATGCTGTACTGATGTTCCTCTTCTGCAGCTCCAGCCTTGGGCATGCCGTTATCTGCCTCCTCGGGAGGTGCGGTAGTAGTCGTGGTCACTGTGGTGGTGGCACTTGTGGTCATGTTGCTGTAAATTAAGACATGAGGAAAAGGAAAGCTCACCTAGTGAACCAAAGTTAGGTCCTATCTCATGTTGTTTTTTGTCACTAAGGCCCATGTCACACATACATTTTAAGCAAAGTTAAATGGGATGCCACCTTATGTGTGACTGTCAATTTCAAAAGGACGTGCTCAGTGTTTCAATAATTTGAAGTTTAACAACATAGGGTCGGGTAGTGAATTTTCATGTGGGTGTGGAAAAAAATTCACCACCCCTCTCCTTCTTTGCGAGGGGCTGAAATCTTTACACGCCGCCTCTTACAGAGTGGCCCAAAATTTTCACAACTGCCCCACTTTGTTTTATAGTACTTCGCGGCCTTTACTGAAAAAAAATAATGAATGATTATTTTTACCCCCCTTTGAGGAATCAACATATTTTAGCCCCATCCTGCGGAAGGGTCGTCGACCCACCCCTCCCATACACCAACCACCCCCTGTTGTTAAATAATGAGCAGTCCTTATATCATCCTAATATCAGAAAAGAGGTAATGACATTACACTCGCACAACCCTTATCCCTCCAAAGATAAAGGTTTGTTAAGAAGGTCTAATCAAATCAAATGAAAGATGCCGCTATTCGAAAATTACATCACACATATGATGCATTATTTTATAATCCTAATATCAGAAAAGAAAACAAGAAAAATGTGACTTCTCATAGACATAGTATGTTTTCTATTGGTAGGCACTTTGACAACACTGTGGTGGTGGGTGTGAAAAGCTGGCAGACTGCAGTGACAATTTTTTCAAGCTGTGAATATGGCCGCCGTCGGCAGCCTCGCTTGATTCGCCGTTTTTTGCCATAATTAGTCAGTTTTTTTTGTATTTTGATAGTTATCATTGAAGTCAAGATATTCAGCTACCCACCAGCGAAATCTGGGTTGAAAGAGACCAATTATTAAATGAGTTACATAGGGTTGAGTTTTAAGCTTTAAAAAACATATCAAAGATAGGAGAAACTCAAAAACTACCACCATAAACATGCATTTTGGATAATAAATGACCAGCATGTAAAATTTGATGCATTTCTGACTGCGACTAGTGATAGTTTATAGCTGTCCAAAATATGAAACATTGTGCTTCTTTTGCACTGCCTCTCACACTTCTTTATGAGCAATTTAAGGTCACTTTTAACCATCCAATCTTAGATTCTTTCCAAGTCTATGCAAAGTCACCTTAAATTGCTGAAAAGAAATCGTCACATGATGGCAACATGTGTGGCGGAAATTTCTTTGTGTCTTTATTTCTGTTTTCACTAATTAGGTCAAAAAACTAGGTCAACTGAGATCTTTTAACAGAATTTTGATAGAATCTTTTTTAAACTGATCGATTTAACTCTAAGGTTCTTTAAATATGGACATTTGTTGTTTTCTATTGAAATATATATTCCCAGAAAAAAGTTAAGGCTCTGGTAGGGCTTTTCAAGGTCACTTGAAGGTCACTCAAAGGTCATGTGAAGGTCACACCATGGTATTGGATAAGTTATATGTAGATGTCATTACTATAGATATGTCCCTGAAAATTTCAAGTTAATCCATTGAAAATTAACAATTTTATTGATAAAATAGTGTTTATCTACTGAATTCACATCACGAAAACTGAAACATGTTTTCTACCATTTCTATAATGCTACTTGCCTCAGAATTTCAGACACTATTTTTCTTATATCTCTGGTTCTAGGTAAGATAGAAACTTGATTCAAAAAGTTTTGTAAATGTCTCAATGAGCTTGATTGATTGTGACTAAAAATATCTTTCTGTTTTCATTTTAAAAAAAATTGTTGAAGTGCCTACTATTGGATTTGGCCCTTTGCTGGTCCTTGGCATTTGGTCGGCACACTTTTTTTCTTCTTTTTTTTTTTGAACATGTTTATTATACCTGATTACAGCGACTCGGGTATTCACTAGGCTTTGTAATGCCAATGTCACATAAGACTCTGAACCCTCTAGACTGGTACTCTGATAGATCTATTTGTGGTGTCTAAGAACGCGTGGTAAATAAGGAAAATTGGGCGATGTGCATTAGCACAGAGGGCTCAGTGTATGTATCTACACTCGCTATGCTGATGTTTAGATTTCATATACTGCAAACTATGGCAAAGGATGTGGGTGGAGAGTGAACGGGAAGTCATGCGTCTCACTTTAACATGCTTGGGCTGCATCATGTAGGAATATAGAGAGAAAGGTCGCACCCGGACCTAAGCCTATGGAGGACTGGCTTGTAGAAAAAATGTAAATTCAGATACATTTTTTTTTCCAAAAATTCAGTGTAAAGCCATGAATTGACCTTTTCATTTTTTTCTCGGCTGTAACTAAAGACTAATATATGAACTACTCATGCATGATAATTTTTTTCATCTATAGCTTTTATTTCTTGGATGTAAAATGAAAAATTGACAACAGATGACTTTAAAACACCACCGCCAACCCGGCAGTATAGACTCAGGGGGCACCCTGAGCCAATAAGACAGATGGGACAGATAATGAAGTAACCTAGGGAGACAAACTAGAATGCATCGCCTTGAGACTGGGTAGCACCTTTGTGTTAGCCTATATCTACATAGTTTTAGTACAGAATATTAAGCTCATTTCTACACTGGCCCACTGGTTCTCAGTGACATGTCTTTATTATACAACAGTACTGCAAATAAGACTCAGAGTGACATATCTCAGCAACAGCTCTACCAATTTGCTTCATCTTGGGCTCAAATCGAAGATAATAAAGTCGTCTATCTTGCTACATTGCTTATTGTCTGATTCTGATATTTGCCCAAAAGTCCAAGAAAATGCATGGCATCTCTGAGTCGACCATCTTCAAATCTCCTCTCATAACTTGAAGCTGCACATTTCCCATTTCTCACATAGTCAGGGTCCATATTCAGAATATGTGAAAGATTGAAGCATTTGTGGATAGAAATGTTTTCAGAGTTGAATGAGGTATAATTTGAGCATGCCAAATTCAAATCTGCTGTATGCCGACACCTAAGGGAGTGGTCATTATTTATCAACAAGGGGGGGAGGGTGGGTTTGAGGGGGGGGCGTAAAATTTTCAGACCCCTCCCGAGGGGGGGGCTAAAAAAATTTTGACCCCTCTTGAGGGGGGGGGCTAAAAAAATTCACCCTCTTTTTAGCAAAAAAGCCCGCGCGCTACTATAGATCAAAGAGGGGCGCGAAAACTCTCCGCGCTGGAGGCGCGGGGGGGGGCGCAAAAAATTTTGACTGCCGTCGAGGGGGGGGCGTAAAAAATTTCCGCGCGTCCGCGCGAAAACCCACCACCCCCCCCCCTGTTGATAAATAATGACCACTCCCTAATCCTTTGGCATATGCCCCGAATCCAACATGGCTGCCACCAAGGCATATTACTTAGCGAGAATCCTAAAATCTGAAGGAAGATTTGCCTTGGTGGTGGCTATCTTGTTGGCATATGACAGATTTGAATTCGGCACGCTCAAATTACCCTATTTCAACTCTGGAAACGTTTCTACTCAAAAATGCCTATCTAGTATCACCTCTTTATTAAGCATCTTTTGCACATTTAGCTCCTGACTATGAGCTAAAAATGAAATGGTCTCTACTGTAGATAGATATAGACCATACGCTTAAAATCAGACCTTATTTGTTAAAATCGGTAAATAATAAGTGGTGTAAACTTCCTGTGGAAAAGGAAAATTCTGCCTTGCAGGAGATGCTCTGTTTAAAGTTGGTACTTCCACAATGGCTGCGGCCAGCAGGAATACACATATATGGTAGGCACTTTGATAAAGCCACTGTGGAGGGTGAGAAAAGCTGGCACACTGGGTTGACACTTTCTACCAGGTGGGAGTGTGGCTGATAATCGCGACCTTGCCGATATCGCCAATTTAGGGTTCTATTAGGGTCTTTTTCTTGTATTTTAATAGTTATCCTTAAAGTATAGATATCAAGGTACCCACCAGCGAAATCTGGGAGAAAAAATTCCAATTATTAAGCGTTTTACAATGACTTTAGTATGAAGGTAATATTGAAGCTTTGAAAAACATATTAACCATTGGAGACACCAAAACACTAATATCTGACACATTTAAAATGCATAATAAACTAGCAGCATGTATAATTTCATGCATTTATGATTTTGCCCAATGATACTTTTGAGAGGACCAAAATATGAAACAATAGAAAAGAAATGGCTGTCTGTAGAGCCGCCATGTTATGATTTTTTATTAGCATTTTACTACTACTTAGAATCAATTTGGAAATGGATTGAAGATATCAACTGAAAGCTATGATTCTAGATATCATAGAAAACTAAATTCTATTTAGATCTGATCACTAGAACATTACTTTCCATTCCCTTAGATATCAAGTGAAAACACAGAAAATTGTCACCAGTACATGCTGCCACACACTGGGCCCACTGTGCAGCTGAATTCACATCACAGATATTGTAACACCTTTTCTAGCATTACTATAGTGGTACTTGCCTCAATATTTTTGGTACTATTTGCCCTGTATCTCTGTTTCTATACAAGATATAAACAAAATTCCAAAAGATTTAAAAACATCTCAATGGCCTCAATCAAATGCGGTCACAGGGATCTTTCTGTATTCAGTTTAATTTTTTTGTTGAAGTGCCTATATATGGACATGCTCTATGGTGCTATCTGTCCCAGTGAGATGGAACCACACTTTAGCTGTTGTTATAAAAGGAATCATTTCCTAATGGCAGAAAATTACATATTTGGGTCTCTAATATGAAACATTAGTTATTAAAAAATGATATGAAAGAAGAAAACAGGGGGGAAATGGACTCAAAGACAAAAGAAGTGACATTCTAAAAAAAAAATTAGCCAAACTGGCCCAAGTAGCCCTGAATAGAGGGGCTACTTTGAATACCACTTAATGCCAAAAAAGTCATAGACCCATAAGGCCATAGTCTTAGAGCTAGTTGCCATGGCAAGACACATGCAGCTAGGTCTTTTATATAGACATTATAGGAAAGAATAAGATTTTGGTAAAAAATTACAGTTATCAGTAAAAAAAAACTGCCTTGATTGAGCCAAAGTAACCCCGCTTTACGGTACCTACTTCGTGGAAATTTAAAACCTCCAGATTTACTTACCCAGAACTGGTGCCATTGACACTTCCATTCCGAGGGAGTTTGGTAGAACTTGGGGTGACACTTGCCACACCCCCTTTTCCTTTAGGGCTGTCATTTGTATTTTTACCAGCAGGTTTAAAGGCTGGTGGGGAGATCTTATCAGAAGCTCTTTTGTACCTGTTAACAACATTTTGGACCACAGAATCATCTAGTCCTATATCAAGGTTGTCAGATTGTTCTTGTCGTGCCTTGTCTGATTCCACTGCCAGCTGTTCCATGTGAGAGTTTCCAACCTGAGAACAGAGGCAGAGCCAGAGGAGTGCCAGCGCACCTACTGCAGATCCGATCCCCTTTGAACGCGTCATCTTTAGGGCAGATAATTTCTTATGACAGCAATAACCTCGTGACTTGTTCAAACCCAACCAGTGAGTTTACTATAAAGCTTTAGTGCCATTCCAACGCGAAAATGCGTTGTGTGTGATGTTGTTTTGTGATTTACCGGATGCGGACTTTCTGGAAAACACGCGACCTCTAACCCGTTTATAATATATAGTTTCTTGTCTCTGCACTAGGGGGCAATAGTATCTCATTTTCCCGCGCGCCCGATGTGCTCAAAATTTTCAGGATGTCACACCGTTACTTTTTAGGACAGTAATTTTTAGTACATATATTAAAAACACACTATGCTGGACTAGGGTTGTGATAAAGCTAGGATATTTTATCATTATTTGGAGGCCCTCATGTCACCCGGTTCCCAACAACGGCCAGCATTTTGCACACGGCTCGCATTTACACCAAAATGACGTCACGTTTCGTCCTCCAAGTCCCACTTTGCCGGTTGCTGCAGAGAAGTTGAAGTGTCTTTCTCTCCTTTCCTTCAAAAAAAACCCACCACCACCATGCCTATCAAGTCCGTGTGTGTTATGGGCGGCAGCGACACTGTCAAAGGAACCATCAACTTCGCACAAGAGGTAAGCATGGGCCGTGACAGAGGGAAGTTGAGGCGTGTGTTTGGAGTGGTTTTCAGGCTCAGAGACCGGTCGGTGTCACCGGTCCCACAGCCGGCTGTACCCCGCCCTCCCCCCGGTAACTGACAGTCGGGGGGCCGGGGTCGGAGATAGACGAGTCATGGTCGTGTAATCGTCTTGTACTTGTTTACTGACGGGATACTGGTTCTAGTTTGTATAGTGTATTTGTATGTCAGTAGGTCACTGTCTCGTAGTACTAGAAGTGGTGTTGCTGTATTTTGGTTCATAGCTAGAAATCCGGGGACAAAATTGACAATGACAGAAACTAAGGTAGGTACATCACATGAAAATTAAGATAAGGAGTAAGAGCTAAACCCCTGTGTCTTAGCTGTGCAGGAGAGTTCAAGGATTTCAAATCTTTTGGAATCATGTTGATATCTCAATTCGTTATCACAGAATCACAGAATTAGTATCTAGAAATCTGACATTTTTGTCCTAAGTATTCAGGTAATTTGTTGTGACCTTCTGGATCCCAATAATGGGCCAATTAGCCATAATAAATGAAGAAATAAAAGGGAGGTAAGTTAGTAAAATGTCAATTCAATTAGAATGAACCACAATATCAGCATGAAATAAAAAGCTATCTGACCCAGATGTTTACCTGTACGGAATTTTACCTTGACCTAATTTTCCTGTGACCTATATATCTGCCCTACATTAGTTCTGACCTAGATTCTGATATCAAATATATAGGAACATATGCTGTAAAATATGAAGAAGTAGACATTCTGATAACCTAACCACTGGTATTTGACCCTAACATTAACATCTAATGGGTTTCCTATTGACCTAGTTTCAGGCCACCCTATATGTTTGACTAATATTAGCTCATGACCTAGATTTTGATGACACGATCAAATAATTTTTTCCTGTGTGGTAGCAAGTTCACATGGTCGGGAAATCGTAAAAAATCAGTTAATTGCTCCCAAAGTCGGGGAGCCTGTGAAACAAGTTTATCTTAGCAGGTATTGTAAGTGTCACACCTGTATGATGTACATGGGTCATGCAGTGACGGTTTTAAAACTGCCAAATCACCATTTCGCACCTTCACACAGGAAAATGTGATTTTTCGAATTTCTTTTGCAGTCACCAGCTGTACTATTCAGTCCACATGCACAAACTAGACCTTATATGAAATGCCATGAAACATACTATTACTTTCTTTTAGTTTCATTCTACTTTTTCATTTTGGACAACTTGATTTAGATGACCTTTTCAGTCATCCACTTCAGAAATCTACAAAAATGTCTAGAAATGCACCAATATCCCCGAAAAATTTTCATATAGGTAAAATAAGCCATGAAATACCAAGATAATTTCTTATATGTGTTCATTAATTCTTTGTTCTGTAAGAATATGCCAATTTCAGTGCAGTTTAATTTCCAGTGCAGCAATTTGTTGGGTCACAAAAAATGCGTCACAAATGATGGACACTCCCAGAGGAGTGGTGCAGGCATTGTGTGATGTACCTAACTAAGGGACTGATAATTTTTTAATAACAGGCCAGGGGGGCCTGGTGGGTTTGAGGGGGGGGTAGAATTTTTTCAACCCCTTGACTAGGGGGGGTCAAAATTTTTTCAACACCTCTGATGGGGGGTCAAAATAATTTCACCTGTTTTCAGTGGAAAACCCCGCGCATTACTATACTATAGGCTAAAAGGGGACGTTCTTCTTACTACTCCGCGCGCAAACCCACCAGCCCCCACCCCCCGTTGTTAAAAAATGATCACTCACTCAGTGAGAAAGAAACTGAGGCTGAGCCAGTGAGCCTGTCCAAGTAGACTCTCTTTTACCGGTAATTAGGGAGTGGTCATTATTTATCAGTGGGGGGGGTGGTGGGTTTGAGGGGGGGGGGGCATACAATTTCCAGACCCCTCCCGAGGGGGTAGGATCCAACATGTATAAAAGTCTATAGACTAGTGGCACAAACCCCCACAAACACATGGCTATTCTGAACTAAGTACTCAATGTCACATCCTCAAAATTGTCCCTCCTATTCACAAACATAAAGTGGTTGAAGCATGAAATATTTCCAATAAATCCCCAACATGGAAGGCCATGCTGTTAACTGAGGAAAGCAGTTTTAGAAACGACCTGGATTACAAATTGCTATGTGTAGTTCAAATGCTTTGTGAACATTTGGATATACACTGAGGGAAGTGTTGGTGGAAGCATTGGACCTGACAGTAAGTACTTCTGTGAGAACTGGGCACTCAACCAATCTGGCAGAGTAGATAGACTACCAACAGACACATTTGGTCTCTGAGGTTTCCTTCCAAGTGTCTACGGAGAAGAGGGGGGGGGGGCTAAAAAAAATTTGACCCCTCTTGAGGGGGGCTAACAAAATTCACCCTCTTTTTAGCAAAAAAGCCCACATGCTACTATAGATCAAAGAGGGGCGCGAAAACTCTCCGCGCCTCCGGTGCGGAGGGGTGCAAAAAATTTCCACGAAAACCCACCACCACCCACCCCCCCTTGATAAATAATGACCACTCCCTTAGGGCCGAGTCATTTAATAAATGTTTTATTGCCAGGCGGGGGGCGCATTTTGTGGAAAAAGCCCCTTGGTCCAAGGCTTCGGGCTTGGAAAAAGTTGGAGGGAGGGCCAAAACCCAAGTGGGGGGGGGGTAGTCAAAACAAAATACCGTAATCTCCTGCGTATAAGACGCACCTCACGTATAAGACGCACCCTGAGTTGAAGAAAAACCTGTAAGGCTCATCTAAGGGCAATTTTTTGAAGGTTCAGTAATGTTCTATAGTAAAAATACCTCGCCTATAAGACGCACCCAGACTTTGGGATGGCTGTACAAGGTGTTAGGAGCTTCTGATTCACGTATAAGACGCGTCTTATACGCGGGAGATTATGGTATGACAACAATGACAATGATTTCACAATCATTGTCATTGTCAAAATATGGGCAATTCATCTACCCATTCAATGGGCCGTTGCGGCGTGTCATTCCACACTCGCATCCGATTTTTTGTTCTTTTTTTTTTTGGAGGAGGAGGGGGGGGGCATTTTGCAAAATCACTTCTTCTTACTACTCCATTCTCTGCTGCATTTGCCAATGTGCGACAGATCGACCAAGAGTTTGTGCCTCGTCCATTTTCACAGAATTATGTCAGACTGTGTCTGAGGCTCAACCAGTTATTAATGGTAAATGGTGCCACTTATACAAGGGATGCGGCTAATACGAGAGAATTTACGGTAGAATGATCAAAATTCCACTCTAGGTGGTCATGATAAGTTTTATTTACTTGTTAAGTGAGTTGCGCATTATATGGGGAGTATTACGGTAGACCATGGTATATAGACCCAAGGTGCAAGCGTCCTTCACTACCTAACTAGGTGACACCTATAAAGGTATAGCTCACATAGCCATTATCAGCTGGGGGCCGCCATTAGACCCCGACTCCACTATGACTAACACCTTCAGCCCCCGACTCCGCAGTTCATGCCAGGGATGCCTCCCATTGGTCAATAATACAATAGCCATGTGCCGTATAGTACAGTCTGGCACTGGGCCATTATTTCGACATATCTGTGTTCTCTATAGTACTGTACCATAAATGGGTGTTGCACTGATACCACTTGTTCTACTATAATGTAATGCCCTGCGTTTAAGCCGCACGGTGAGTGGGCAGCTTAGGAAGCACATTTACAGTAGTAAAAGAAAAAGGTTATCAAGACACAAGATTACTTAAAGTTGTAAAAAGAAGACTACCGGTAATCAGTCTTGCTCAGATGTTTGCCTGTCAAGATAGCATTATCTCCCGCGTATAGACATAACTTAGACATGAATCAGAGCCCAAAGTCAGGGTGCAGCTTATAGGCGGGATACTTTTACTATAGAACAGTTGTAGCCTTGTAGGTGCGCCTGATAGCATTACTTTTACAACTCAGGGTACGCCTTATACACAGGATGCGCCTTATATGTAGGAGATTATGGTACATAGTTTCTATACCTTTCATGATATGGTGTAAGTCGTGATGTGATTATCACCCTCAAATTGTTAAGGAAGTCTAAATAGGACATCAAATTCCATATACAGTATTTGAAAAGTGGACTTGTGACATCATAGCATACAAGAAGAAAGGATTTTTTTTTTTTTTTGTACTTTTGAGGTACAAGTGTATATTCATACATTTACATAAACTGACATAAAGCCTCGCATATCAGTTGTGGCTCATACAGGTTACATATGATGTGCTTTTTAGAATGTTCCCAAAGCCTGGATACACCCTATATGCAAAGTTTTCAAAGGTTACTACCGTAAAACCTCGCATATAAGACACGTCCTCTACGCCAAACAAATGCCTTGTGCATCTTATAGGATTTCTTCAAGTTGGGGGGTGCGTCTTATACGAGGGGTAATTTTACTATAGAACAGTACTGGATTGGCAAAAATCACCCCTAAGAGGTGCGTCTTATACGCGAAAATGCATGTGCTGAGTTTGGGGTGTGTCTTATATGCGCAGCGCGTCTTCTACGCGGGAGATTATGGTAAGAAATATTTGGTAATACCGTATTCAGCGCAATGAGTGCACGCCCCCCTGATAAGCACACATCTCAACTTTTAGGCCACATTTGAAATTAGAAATAACAAAAAGAAAATCAGATTTTGAGAGCCAGTTCAAGTCTTCTAGACGCACATTTTAGCACTGTGTGCCATTACGTCCACTACAGTATATTATGGTTGTATTTTACAGACAGCTGGTGCCCCAGTGACAGTGACGGGAGAAATCAGCGGGCTGGCTGCCGGTGAACACGGCTTCCACATACATGAGTTTGGAGACAACACAAATGGTGAGTTAAAAGGTTTTGGGTGGATTAGGCAAAAGAAAAGAGTTGTACCGGTATGTTTCAGATAACATGCTGAAAATAATTAGGTAGGGTAGGTTGGATTTTTTTTTATTTTGTAAATTTTTTTTAACTACTTCAAAGACTCGCAACCAGTCTTGATGACTCGGGGGCGAGTCACAGTGACTCAGGGATGACTAAAAACTTGCCTAAAAACCTATAATATTTTTCTCCTAAAATAGAGAAAAATGTAAAATAACTGGTACCGTAAAATCTCTCATAAGCCCCAGCTAATACCTGAACCCAAATCCAAATGCGGCTTTTAAATAGGATTGGCCCAAAGTGGGGTGTGTGGCTTATTTGACATTTGACACTATAGAATAGTACTAAACCTACTATTTTCAAGCTTCAAGTGCACCTTATAGATCTTTCCAAAGTCGTACGAGGGTGCCGCTTACACAAGAGAATTTACAGTATTTATAGTACTGTAAATTCACAATTATAAGCTGCATCTGTGTGTAAGCCGCACCCCGACTGTATAATGTGTATAATGTGTAAGCCGCACCCCCTACTGTATAATGTGTAAGCCTCACCCCCTACTGTATAATGTGTAAGCCGCACCCCCTACTGTATAATGTGTAAGCCGCACCCCCTACTGTATAATGTGTATAATGTATAAGCCGCACCCCCTACTGTATAATGTGTATAATGTGTAAGCCGCACCCCCTACTGTATAATATGTATAATGTGTAAGCCGCACCCCCTACTGTATAATGTGTATAATGTGTAAGCCGCACCCCCTACTGTATAATGTGTATAATGTGTAAGCCGCACCCCCTACTGTATAATGTGTATAATGTATAAGCCGCACCCCCTGTATAATGTGTAAGCCTCACCCCCTACTGTATAATGTGTAAGCCGCACCCCCTACTGTATAATGTATAAGCCGCACCCCCTACTGTATAATGTGTAAGCCTCACCCCCTACTGTATAATGTGTAAGCCGCACCCCCTACTGTATAATGTGTAAGCCTCACCCCCTACTGTATAATGTGTATAATGTATAAGCCGCACCCCCTACTGTATAATGTGTATAATGTGTAAGCCGCACCCCCTACTGTATAATATGTATAATGTGTAAGCCGCACCCCCTACTGTATAATGTGTAAGCCGCACCCCCTACTGTATAATGTGTAAGCCGCACCCCCTGTATAATGTGTATAATGTATAAGCTGCACCCCCTACTGTATAATGTGTAAGCTGCACCCCCTACTGTATAATGTGTATAATGTATAAGCTGCACCCCCTACTGTATAATGTGTATAATGTATAAGCCGCACCCCCTACTGTATAATGTGTATAATGTATAAGCCGCACCCCCTACTGTATAATGTGTAAGCCGCACCCCCTACTGTATAATGTGTAAGCCTCACCCCCTACTGTATAATGTGTAAGCCTCACCCCCTACTGTATAATGTGTATAATGTATAAGCTGCACCCCCTACTGTATAATGTATAAGCCGCACCCCCTACTGTATAATGTATAAGCCGCACCCCCTACTGTATAATGTATAAGCCGCACCCCCTGTATAATGTGTAAGCTGCACCCCCGACTGTATAATGTATAAGCCGCACCCCCTACTGTATAATGTGTAAGCCGCACCCCCTACTGTATAATGTGTATAATGTATAAGCTGCACCCCCTACTGTATAATGTGTATAATGTGTAAGCCGCACCCCCTACTGTATAATGTATAAGCCGCACCCCCTACTGTATAATGTGTATAATGTATAAGCCGCACCCCCTACTGTATAATGTGTAAGCCGCACCCCCTACTGTATAATGTGTAAGCCGCACCCCCTACTGTATAATGTGTATAATGTATAAGCTGCACCCCCTACTGTATAATGTATAAGCCGCACCCCCTACTGTATAATGTATAAGCCGCACCCCCTACTGTATAATGTATAAGCCACACCCCCTACTGTATAATGTGTAAGCTGCACCCCCTACTGTATAATGTATAAGCCGCGCCCCCTACTGTATAATGTGTATAATGTATAAGCTGCACCCCCTACTGTATAATGTATAAGCCGCACCCCCTACTGTATAATGTATAAGCCGCACCCCCTACTGTATAATGTATAAGCCGCACCCCCTACTGTATAATGTATAAGCTGCACCCCCTACTGTATAATGTATAAGCCGCACCCCCTACTGTATAATGTGTATAATGTATAAGCTGCACCCCCTACTGTATAATGTATAAGCCGCAACCCCTGTATAATGTGTATAATGTATAAGCTGCACCCCCTACTGTATAATGTGTAAGCCGCACCCCCTTCTGTACAATGTGTAAGCCGCACCCCCGACTGTATAATGTGTATAATGTATAAGCTGCACCCCCTACTGTATAATGTATAAGCCGCACCCCCTACTGTATAATGTGTATAATGTATAAGCTGCACCCCCTACTGTATAATGTGTATAATCTATAAGCTGCACCCCCTACTGTATAATGTGTAAGCCGCACCCCCTACTGTATGTGTATAATGTATAAGCTGCACCCCCTACTGTATAATGTGTATAATCTATAAGCTGCACCCCCTACTGTATAATGTGTAAGCCGCACCCCCTACTGTATAATGTGTATAATGTATAAGCTGCACCCCCTACTGTATAATGTATAAGCCGCACCCACTACTGTATAATGTATAAGCTGCACCCCCTACTGTATAATGTATAAGCCGCACCCCCTACTGTATAATGTGTATAATGTATAAGCTGCACCCCCTACTGTATAATGTGTATAATGTGTAAGCTGCACCCCCTACTGTATAATGTGTATAATGTGTAAGCCGCACCCCCTACTGTATAATGTGTATAATGTATAAGCTGCACCCCCTACTGTATAATGTGTATAATGTATAAGCTGCACCCCCTACTGTATAATGTGTATAAAGTGTAAGCTGCACCCCCTATTGTATAATGTGTAAGCCGCACCCCCTACTGTATAATGTATAAGCTGCACCCCCTACTGTATAATGTGTAAGCCGCACCCCCTACTGTATAATGTATAAGCTGCACCCCCTACTGTATAATGTGTAAGCCGCACCCCCTACTGTATAATGTATAAGCCGCACCCACTACTGTATAATGTATAAGCTGCACCCCCTACTGTATAATGTGTATAATGTATAAGCCGCACCCACTACTGTATAATGTATAAGCTGCACCCCCTACTGTATAATGTGTAAGCCGCACCCCCTACTGTATAATGTATAAGCCGCACCCACTACTGTATAATGTATAAGCCGCACCCCCTACTGTATAATGTGTATAATGTGTAAGCCGCACCTCCTACTGTATAATGTGTAAGCTGCACCCCCTACTGTATAATGTGTATAATGTATAAGCTGCACCCCCTACTGTATAATGTATAAGCTGCACCCCCTACTGTATAATGTATAAGCCGCACCCCCTACTGTATAATGTATAAGCTGCACCCCCTACTGTATAATGTGTATAATGTGTAAGCTGCACCCCCTACTGTATAATGTGTATAATGTGTAAGCCGCACCCCCTACTGTATAATGTATAAGCTGCACCCCCTACTGTATAATGTGTATAATGTATAAGCTGCACCCCCTACTGTATTATGTGTAAGCCGCACCCCCTACTGTATAATGTGTATAATGTATAAGCTGCACCCCCTACTGTATGTGTATAATGTGTAAGCTGCACCCCCTACTGTATGTGTATAATGTGTAAGCTGCACCCCCTACTGTATAATGTGTATAATGTATAAGCTGCACCCCCTACTGTATAATGTGTATAATGTATAAGCCGCACCCCCTACTGTATAATGTGTATAATGTATAAGCCGCACCCCCTACTGTATAATGTGTATAATGTATAAGCCGCACCCCCTACTGTATAATGTGTATAATGTATAAGCTGCACCCCCTACTGTATAATGTGTATAATGTATAAGCCGCACCCCCTACTGTATAATGTGTATAATGTGTAAGCTGCACCCCCTACTGTATAATGTGTATAATGTATAAGCTGCACCCCCTACTGTATAATGTGTATAATGTATAAGCCGCACCCCCTACTGTATAATGTGTAAGCCGCACCCCCTACTGTATAATGTGTAAGCTGCACCCCCTACTGTATAATGTGTATAATGTGTAAGCCGCACCCCCTACTGTATAATGTATAAGCCGCACCCACTACTGTATAATGTGTATAATGTATAAGCTGCACCCCCTACTGTATAATGTGTATAATGTATAAGCCGCACCCCCTACTGTATAATGTATAAGCCGCACCCCCTACTGTATAATGTATAAGCCGCACCCCCTACTGTATAATGTATAAGCCGCACCCCCTACTGTATAATGTGTAAGCCGCAACCCCTGTATAATGTGTATAATGTATTTATAAGCTGCACCCCCTACTGTATAATGTGTATAATGTATAAGCTGCACCCCCTACTGTATAATGTGTAAGCCGCACCCCCTACTGTATAATGTGTAAGCCGCACCCCCTACTGTATAATGTGTAAGCCGCAACCCCTGTATAATGTGTATAATGTATAAGCCGCACCCCCTACTGTATAATGTGTATAATGTATAAGCTGCACCCCCTACTGTATAATGTGTATAATGTGTAAGCCGCACCCCCTACTGTATAATGTGTATAATGTGTAAGCCGCACCCCCTACTGTATAATGTATAAGCCGCACCCACTACTGTATAATGTGTATAATGTATAAGCCGCACCCCCTACTGTATAATGTGTAAGCCGCACCCCCTACTATATAATGTATAAGCTGCACCCCCTACTGTATAATGTATAAGCTGCACCTTTGGTCCTTAAAAAGGAGGTTTGGACAACCTAGGACAGTAGTAAACTGGCCATTTTCAAGCCCCAGATGCAGTCTATAACCCCCTCAAAACTCAGGGTGCAGCTAATACGAGGGTGCTTACAATAGTAGCATAGTCTTTTCTCATAATTATGTCAAACGGTTGGTATTAACGTGACAACACTATGGTACATAACGATACATTAATACCAGTATAACTGTATTAGATGATAACTTGTGACCTATTTGTATAACCTGCATTTTAACGTAACGCGGGTCCCTTGTCTTGTAGGCTGTACCAGCGCTGGGGGACATTTCAACCCACACGGCAAGGAGCATGGAGCACCAGCTGACGAGAACAGGTAATGCTGTATGTCTCTCCTCTATAGGGGATGTTTGTGGCTCTATCATTTAGCGTGAGCTTCCCTAGCACACTTAAAAGGGTCTATATCTCCTTTTTCCCTTTCCTCTCGGATGTGTCTGGTGCACATATGCACGGGCACCGAAGCATTCCTCTGTAAAATTGTGTAAATTAGTTCTCACCATGAATATGACCCTAGCTCTCTAGCTGTTGAAATAGCGCTAAATATCTATTACTACTCAACAATCCGGTCCAGATTGATTCATAGTGCTGTGGACTTTGAGGCGTCTGGAAAAATGAGGAAAATGAAGGTTTAGTCACAGTCCCAAAATGACGCCGACTTTTGCCGGCGTGGAATCGTAATGGCCGGCGTAACCCCTCTGACCAGGCCTGCTATATTTTCAGCTTTATAATGGTAGAAGCAAAGATAGTTGTTTTATATACAAATATTTTCCAATTTATGTGAGTACCTTAAGACATTTGTATTCAAAATGGCCTGCAAGAGAGGGAAAGGACCTGCATGAGATGGCCTGACACTGGCCACTTTGGCCTGCATAGAACAAAAGATTTTGGCAACACTGTTAAATCAACTATGTTAAGAGTTGTGCTGTAAAACGATTGGTACTACAGGTACCGTAATCTCCCGCGTATAAGACGCGTCCTCTACGCCAAACAAATGCCTTATAGGATTTTTTCAAGTTGGGGGTGGGTCTTATATGCGGGGTAATTTTACTAAAGAACAGTACTGAATTTACAAAATTCACCCCTAAGAGGTGTGTCTTATACACGAACCAGCCTTTCCTGAGTTGGTGGTGCGTCTTCTACGCACACCGCGTCTTCTACTCGAGAGATTACGGTATTTATGTGTAGGGGTATGTATATGTGGGCTTTAATATGTGTCTGATAAAGGCATTACAAGATTTCTGTGTAACTGGTAATTGACATAGAGTCCTGTCAATTAATCAATATCAAGGAAGAACAGAAACCTTGTCATAGTAGGCTTATCTATCAATACCGGCACGTAACGTTAAAATTCAGGTTAAAATACACGTTCTTGCCCAAGCAGGTGCTTCGCTCATGCACAGGGAAAATGATTTAAAAAAAATACTGAGCTACTGAATTCTAATTCTCACACTCTGAACCAGAAACAGAATTACCTTATGGCCTCATCTTGCACCAACAGAACTTTTGGCCTAGACTAAAAGAGATAGGCTCTGTATATATACTGGGTCGATACTAACGTGAGCGTGCAGTCATACCTTGACTTATAGAGAGTACCTTTTGTTAATGCCTCTATATCCAGGTTCTACTCCTACATTAGGATGTGTATTTATTCATTTTACCGTTAAATAAATACATGACATGGTCTCACATAATAGAGGAAGCTGGCTTCATCCAAATGTGACGTAACCCTTCAAGGGCTGCTGATGCGGGAGTGCATCATAAAGACCCTACAGGGTTGCTACATATACTCCCGGAGATTGATTGATTGATTGATTTGTGTTTTACAGCACTTTAGCGGCACTAAGTGGCTATACCGTGCTTCACAAGTTGATAATCTAACAGAGGAATGTGTCAGTGCCCGCACATATGTGCACCACACACATCCTGAAGGGAGAGGAAAGAGAAGATATAGACCCTTTTAAGTGGGCTAGGGAAGCCTGATACTCCCGGAGAGTCGGCATGATGCTTCAATGAAGTGCTGGCGAGATATGGTATATCGTAAGCATTAAATCTAAACCTAAAAAAAACGCCTGTTGAAAGCTTTCAGGGCCTGGGCAGTTACAAATGACAATGCATGATCTAAATAAATTAATATTTATTTCCGCAGGCACGTTGGAGATCTTGGTAACGTGACAGCCGGAGCTGACGGAGTCGCCAAGATCAACATCAGTGACAGCTGTATCAGTCTGACGGGAGCTCACTCCATCATTGGCCGCACCGTTGTCGTAAGTTTTCACACTCACAGTATTTATAACGAGACAAATTAAGGGCTGCTTAGTTTGCAAAGAATGATCATTAACCCTTTAAAGGCCGCCGATGCAGGAGTGTCGCCAGCACTTCACTGGAGCATCATGCCGACCCTACAGGGTTGATACATATACTCCCGAAGGGTTGTCATGATGCTCCAATGAAGTGCTGGTGAGCAGTTTCGCCAGTGCTTCATTGGTGCATCATGACAACCAATAGGCATGATTCATTGATGCATCAGCGGCCCTTAAAGGGTTAACCTTGATTTGTTATATACACATTCATTATTCTCGGTAACTTCTGTAAATTACCACAATTGAGATACTGTAAAATCATGTGTATAAGCTGCACTGTTAAGCCAGAAATCTTGCCGCCGTAACCGTAATCATAATCCAAGTAATTAGAATAAAATGGCCTTATTAATTTAAAGTTAATTGCCCACCTATAAGCCGCACCTGAGTTTAGGGTAATCAGGCATGGGATTCTTCAGGATATATCCAAAATCTCGGATATTTGAAGGCTGAATTGGTCATCTTTGTGATTTGCACAAATCGAATGAGAAAACAATTTAACATTAATAAATGGGGTTGGTCTTAAACTTTTCAGGCTTCTTTCCTATAAGATCCCTCTCAAATACTTCCCCAGAGAATGAAAAGGCACACCATCTCGGATATTTCCCAAAAGTCCAATCCCATGCCTGGGTAATAGTACTCTGCCGCAGGACGTCTTCAATTGGCCAAAGTTTAACTGAATTTGTTAGCAGGGATGAATGGAATTTTACCCGGACTTCCCTAGCCCATTTAAAGGGTCTATATCTCATCTTTCCTATCCCTTTGAATGTGTGTGGTGCACCTATGCGGGGATACCGACGTATTTCTCTGTGAAATTTTGTAATGTAGTTTGTACAAAGAATATAACCTTAGCTGTCGAAATGGTGTTAAACATTGTTTACTCACTCAGGACGGGCCTCCCTAGCCCACTTAAAAGGGTCTATTTCTCCTCTTTCCTATCCCCTCAGGATGTGTGTGGTGCACATATGCGCGGGCACTGACACATTCCTCTGAAATTGTGTACAGGGATGTAAGTCTTCAGGTTTTATCAGGATTTCCTGATTTCTGAAAATTTTAAATGACATACATTTTCCCTATACCAGTGGTAAGGAAGGCTGTTTGGAAAAAAAAGAAGGCTTTTATATCAAGTAAATGTATGGCTTCCTGACTTTTGCCCATGACTGACTTACATCCCTGTTGTGTAATGTAGTTCTCACCATGAATATGACCTTAGCTGTCGAAATGGCGTTAAACCTCTATTACTCACTCACTCACTCAGGATTTTACCTGTGTTAAGGGATTTTCGAGTTCCAAAAGCCTACAAATTCCTATCCAAACTATTATTTATGGTGTTTCTACTTTGAGTATTTCAAGGATTTTTTGCTCACTTTCATGTCTGTTTTTTGCTCACTTTCATGTCTGTTCTATATTTGTTCAGGTACACGCGGGAGTGGATGACCTTGGTCAGGGAGGCCATGATGACAGCAAGACAACGGGACATGCCGGGGGCCGCCTCGCATGTGGTGTCATCGGGATCGCAAAGTAACCCGATGCTTTGTTGTTAACGTGTACATGGTGTTTATCAACCCTTTATTGCTGGTGCAGGAGTGCATCATGCCCATTGGTCGGCATGATGCACCAATGAAGTGCTGGCGAGTCTGCTCGCCAGCACTCCATGCCGACCCTCCAGGAGTGTATCAATCCCATAGGGTCGGCGTGATGCACTATTAAAGGGTTAGTGCGGACGATGTCCGAGCGAATGTTGTGAGGGTCGGGAGAGAACGTGTAAGCAATGAACAAGTGCAGTAATTATGAGTTAACAATTAAAGGATTTAGTGCAGTAAGTTTACTATCGAACATCCAATCGAGGCCAAATTTTAACAACATTCCGACATCATTGATTGTACCCGGCCGTTATGGATTTGAATTCTTGACCGAGCAAAATTTCCGCCATGAATCAAAGATTTATCATGTTTTATGTTGAAGGAATTTATTTGCAATAAGGCGAAAAAATACATCATGTTCAAGTCAAACCACTTATAGCACTGACTTACAAATTGTTTGTGGATATTTAGTTTATTTGATAGGTTTGCACACATTTACCTTGACATTATAGAGAATGTCCATGTGACGTCCAATTGTCCCTGTTTGTAGAGAAATTAAAACTTGTTGTTCCTTTAGCACAAATGTGATGCAAATAAATTTCTCAAAAAACAAAAACCTGCTTTATTTATTAAAGTGAATTGTTAATCTCTATCTATCAGATAGCCCATTGTTGCTGGCTGGGCTTACAAAGACTTAACGGTTAACCATATTCTCCCGCGTATAAGGCGCGTCTTATATGCGGTGTTTTAGTTCTTCCTGGATTCACAAGGGGGGACACCAAGACCTTTCTTTTGATATGTTCCACTCCCCTGCAGTCCTAATAGGGTGGTCGGGGGGGGACCCTGGCTACACATGGGCTTTTGAATTTTTAAAATCCATTCAGTAGAGAACAAAAGTTATGAATTTTCTATTCTAAAACTAGATGAGGGATGTGCCTTACATGCGGGAGATCGCACTACTGATTTTCGTTCGAAATTTCTTCATAGATATAGAAACTTTCTGAGTGGCATCTGATTAAAAGTGTATCAACTTTTGAATATCCCAACAAATATTTTTGAAAGATACAAACTTTCTGGATCAAGTGGAACACAAAGTGGCATCTCCGAAAGCGTAAAGGTTCAGAAAATATTTTGTTGAACAAAAGGTGTATATATATATATATATATATATATATATATATATATATATATATATATATATATGGCCATATATATATATATATATACGTTTCATCACGCCCCTTACATCAGTCAAGCAACTCTGGTTTGGGGCAACCAAAGCATGTACAGACTTTTTTTCCTTTTAAATAGTCTCCCATCAATAGATATGTGCCATAGGATGAGTTAGATAAGCCAGAAATGATTAATACAGGCTGTACATACAGAAGTGCTCTTTAACAGGGTTTGGGAGTCGACTTGAAAAATACTTGAATGTGTATTGTGCGCACGGGACGGTATGTAGAGAAAATTATTTTTTTTACCCAAAAACACTCTATATGGACCCCCTTGACCATGATAGATAAGAAGCTCCAGGATAAAATATTTATAGTTGGTGCAATCACATTTTAGTTTCATCATGCCCCTTACATCGCTCTTTTAAAATGATTAAAACCCATAGGATAAAAAATCTACGAGACATAACTCCTCCGAACCACATGAAAATGTTAGATAGGACCCCCCTCTAAGGTTTAGATGAAATTATGGTGGTTTGTAACTGGTTGGATTAATAATATAGGGCCTTGAATAAGGTAACAATTGAAATAGAAGCGAATTTTAGGTCATTTTCCACCTTTGGCCCACCATATCTCAAGAAATATTGGTCCGACAAACGCAAATTTGCCCTTTTTTTGAAGCCCCAGGTGCTTTCTTTCAAATGAGACCAGAACTAGGAAGAATGGTTCGATAATTTTTATTCTAGGACCACATGTATCCAAAAAGACCCCAAAAACCAAAAGGTGGGGCAAGTCACAGGAATCACCCATATATATATATATATATATATATATATATATATATATATATATATATATAAACTGGATCCATAATGATTGATTTGATATTTGGTTGAATTGATTTGTGATCTGTGTCTATACAACGTGTATGATTAACCCTCTCCCTCCACTGGCCACAGTAGTAGCCAAATAAGGATTGAGTATCGGGAATCTGGGGGGTGAGGGTTAATCTGGTTTGTAGGTCACTGATAAGCACCCTCCCCCCCCCCCCACCTTACCATGACCATGACAGATTACATGAAGATCCATCATACTGATAGCTTATCTATTTACTGTAAAGCCTGAGTGAGTAATAGCTGTTTCAATAGCTAAGATCATATTCATGACAAGAACTACATTACACTATATCACAGAGGAATGTGTCAGTGCCCGCGCATATGAGCACCACACATAGTGGGGATAGGAAAGAGGCAATATAGACCCTTTTAAGTGGGCTAGGGAAGCCCACCGTAAATGCTGGCATCATAGTGCCCCGCATATAAGATCCCCAAACATATATATGAGACATACCTAGAGATGGGGATTTTTTTCAGTTGATCTAAAAACAGAGATTTTAAAGTCCTGTTGGTTCTCGTGATGTACCAATGAATTGTTGGTGAGCAGTCTCGATTCTTCCCCGATCAGTCCCAACAGTCCCCGATGCCAAAATCAGCCAAGAATCGGTTTTGGTTAAGAAACAGGGTCATTTGCAGTAAACCACACACCCCCCCCCCCTACATCCATCTCCTACACAGGCCCCATATATGAGGATGTTGTGGGGAAAATAACCCTGGCCTTGATAAAAGATTTTACAATGTGTTTTAGAGTATTGACCCTTATTTGTCCATAATGAAAGGTTAGATGTCCAAAGGTCCTCTTTAGGGAGTGGTCATTATTTATCAACAGAGGGGGTGGTGGGTTTTTTTTTACGCCCCCCCCCCCCTCAATGCCAGTAAAAAAAAATTGCGCCAGAGGCGCGGAGAGTTTTCGCGCCCCTCTTTGATCTATAGTAGCGCGCGGGCTTTTTTGCTAAAAAGAGGGTAAATTTTTTTAGCCCCCCCCTCAAGAGGGGTCAACATTTTTTTAGCCCCCCTCGAGAGGGGTCAGAATTTTTTACGCCCCCCCCTCAAACCCACCACCCCCCTGTTGATAATAAATGACCACTCCCTTACAAGGAAATATTACTCCACTCATAAGTGAATTGGATAGCAAAAAATAAAAAATTCCCCTAAAATGTTGTGAGGACCACGGTGTATACATACTGCATTGTATGTTCAACAATGCAATTTAAAGTGTATTTGTTGTCTCTTAATCATCTTAGTCTTTTGTAGTTTTTATAATCATGCCTGCAATTGTAACCAGACTTGGGAAAAGCTTGCATAATATCATCCATTAATTTACTTCAGCAAGTCGCTGTAACCTTCCCACCACATTATTAGTCTCAATATAGGGGGGGTAATATATTCTAACTTATAAGATCTATCTGGTGAGGTGGTCTCATACAAATCTTCAATAAATAAATGACCCCATTTATGTTTCCAATAATTATAAACATAAATATTATTGACACACCAACAAGGGGTAGCCATAGAAGCAGGACGTTCTCTATAATTTCCGGGCTTCCCTAGCCCACTTAAAAGGGTCTGTATCTTCTCTTTGCTATCCCCTCAGGATGTGTGTGGTGCACATATGCGCGGGCACTGACACATTCCTATACGAATTGTGTAATGTAGTTCTCGCCATGAATATGACCTTAGTTGTCGAAATGGCGTTAAACATCTATTACTCACTCACTCACTCTATAATTTCAAAGGTATTGGACACAAAGGTCTTTGGTGGAACACACTCTGCCTCAAGAGAGTCAGCCCGGATTATATTGATTATTGCCACTTCAAGAAGCGTAACAGAGGAAAAGGTTCCTGCCAGGTTGGCTTTATTTCCTTTGTATGGGTAGACCCGAATATGACATAAAAGGCCACAGAGCACTACCATACACATAAAGAGCTGCCTGTAGAGAACCATACACATAAAGAGCTGCCTGTAGAGAACCATACACATAAACAAAACAAGGAGTAATCGATATATGACCATTTCATCAGCTTTGATACAGTAGATGGCGCTAGTGGCGACCATGCCACTTCGCTACTCCTATAGAGGCATGGACTGCAGTACCTGTAATAGGCCGACATGTTTAGAATGGTCTGCCTTATTCTTTGCTCATTATTTATTTTCAAAATTGATAGTGAGTAAAACAATACCGTTTCCCTGTGTGTAGCTGTGATTTCTAAGATCTGGAGTTGTATTTTACATATTACATATACTGGGTATTTAAGTGAGGGGTGTCTGTGCACTCAGGGTAACCCTATGGGGCCCTGAGAGTGGAGGATGAGCAAGCCCATGTAAGCAGCAGGGCTACTGGAGCGCCATCTAGTGTATCAAACTGGTAAAACAAATGTATAAGAACCCCTGCCCAGCAGAAAGATTGAGTAGAAGCCCAGAGTTGCAGCTAACGATATGGTCTGTGAAGAGCTGAGTAGGCCGATAAAGCCTCCATTGAGATCTCAGGGCTACATGACTGTTGTACAATATTCTGTCTGAAAATACAGATCCATAAGAGAATGAAGGGGAAAGGAATGATGCAAGCAAGGACAAACTCACGGTAAGATATGCAATCTTTCTGAAGTAGGCATGGACCAAGAATGAAGACCAGGAAGAAGGGACAGATGCAAAGTACAGCATAGATCATATCAATAATCTGCCATGGCTGGTAGCATGTAACATTACCATTGATGAATAAGATCATATCCTCTCTAAGTGGAACATAAGAAAGGAGTGCACACGTGGTCATAGCAAGTTTCTTATATGAAAACATTGAAGATATAAGCAGTCCTGAGTTTGACTCCAAATCCCTTCTTGCAACTCATGAGACCTCTGGAAAACCAGTACAAGGCAGTAAGAAATACAAGGAGGAAGGGTACAAAAGTGGCTTTGAATACTAATTTTCCCTCAGGACTGAATGTCTGAAAGACACAAACATCCCCTGCTGTAACACTGAACAGTTCAATTTTGAATTTGAAAATATTTCCAAACAGCAATCTAAATTTGGTTATTGCTTATGGCAGTCTCTTTGGATGAAGAACTGGAATGGAGATAACTGAAGCATTCTGGAAATAGTAGAACAAAAGAATGATGAATCTACCACCCTCCTGTTTCACGTCTTTTTCTGTAATGTTTCGGTTTCTCCACCAGGCAGTATTTATTCCAAAAGAAATATGATTCATAAAAGTAGAAGCAATGTCCTTTTGAAAGAGAAGAAAAACAGAATAGATGAAACAACAAGCTATAACCAAGAAAATGACCCAAAGCCCATTGCAACTGTCACTTTTCATACACTTTGATGAGAACAGCTCTTCTGAATAACCCTGTTGACATTGCCCACAGAGGATACCTGCCCGGTTATGGCTGCAGCTTGCGCCTACAGCTGAGGTCTCACCTGAACTAGCATTAAGACAGTAAGAAGATGGGCATCTCAGAACAGACAGTTGTCGTTCATATACATCTGCCCAGAAATATGGCTTAACACAGACTTCACCAGATAAGCAGTCAATACCATAAGGACAGCGAAAGCAAGTAATGTCTTTTCTTTCTACAATTGTGCCATTGTGAATGAACAAAGTAAAGAGATTTATGGAAAGAAAGACGACAAGACCGTGGCCATCGTGGTGCGGATGCTGAGGTAACTTTATTGTACTTGCATGATGACGTTCATGAGATTGTGGTTAGTCGCGTTCCCACGTTGATGCGATGTTCATTAAACTTAGGATTGTACATATCTAACACTCCTTCTCAATACTAATGTTTTATGATACTACTTAAGAACACAATAAACTCTTTAGTATGCAAAGTCTTTCTCAAACTTCCTTGAGCGTTTGTATGATATCTCAATGTTCATAAAACCGCTTCAGTCACTTGAATATATAGGAGTTCTTTTATATATCAAAGTCCATGATATATATTAATAAACACCATACTGTGTTTGTTTAGCATCCACTGTGCTACTCAGTTCTTAACTTTTCATTTTTAACCATAAAAATGACCATGTTTTAAGAAACTTATATATATTTGTGAATAGATATAGTCTGATCAAACAGGAGGCAGGGTCACCAGTTCTTACCTCCCCTGTCACTTAGAAGTGACACCATGTGTTTACCACACAGGAGCTAAATTGACCTGACTATCCAGGAGGCAGGGTCTCTAGTTCTTACCTCCCCTGTCACTTAAGGTGACTCTATGCCTTCACCGCACAGCAGCTAAATACGCCATGCACTGCATGGACTTTGCTTGTCTCACATACAAGACTCTTGTGAGGAGATCTGCCACCATGTTCTCAGTGCGGCAGTCCTTCAACCTTACTGCAATGTTTCACTCCTCCTTCTCGAGCCTTGACCTTTTCGTAGGTCTTTCAACTTTTTCCACCGAAGTGATCACGCTGGCATACAGTCTGCCAGACTCCATACTGATGTTCCTGATCCTCGTCTGGTGGTCTAGGTGCATCAACTGACTCTTTACCCCCTGTGAGTGAGTAATAGATGTTTAACGCCATTTTGACAGCTAAGGTCATATCCATGGCGAGAACGACATTACACAATTTCACAGAGGAATGTGTTGGTGCCCGCGCATATGTGCACCACACACATCCGAGGGGATAGGAAAGAGGAGATATAGACCCTTTTAAGTGGGCTAGGGAAGCCCCTTTACCCCCTGTTCTGACCAGCTTGTTGACTTCAGCTGGCTCTACCACAACTTCCGGTTGATCAATGTCCACTTTCTCCGAGATGGCACTATGCACTAGCTCTAGCTCTTTAGTTGTTCGACAACCTTTTCTGCTAGATTTCTGCCAATGTCTCTTGCCATCTGAGGTGGTCTAGATAGTATAGCGACCCGGTACGACTTCCAGTCAATATCACTCTTCCTTCCCTGGTCACCTGACACTTGGTGCCTTTGAAGACTACTTCGCATCCTTTCTCATTTAGCTTCTGGACACTTAACAGATTCAAGGTCAGATCAGGCACATACAGCACATCCCTCACCGCAGTCCTCTGCGTCTTTCCTCCAGGGATCTTCAAACGCAACACCACTTCACCGACTCCTGCACATCTGAGACTGCGCCCGTCTCCTACTGTCACACTTGACTTCTTTGTGCTATCTATCTTCCTGAAGAGGCTTTTATCGTTGCACATGTGCGCTGTTGCCCCAGAGTCTATGATCCATTTGCCTTTCCCTACTGCAGACAAGGAGTGTTTTGCAAACAGGCTGATGTTAACTTCCTCATCCGACTCCTCTGACCCTGACTCATCATCAGACTCCTCCGACTCGCTCTCCTTCTGTTTCCTGTGTATGTTCTTCTCGTCAGATTTACCACTGGACTTCCTGCCAGACTTCTCACTGGACTTCTTGCCAGACTTTCTGCTGGCCTTCTTGCCAGACTTTGGACAATCTCTCGCGATGTGTCCAACTTCGTCGCAATTATAGCAACGCCACTCCGGTTTGCTCATAAGCGCCTTCTCGTCCCTCTTCTTTGATTTCTTCTTGTCGAGAGCCTACAGTTTTCCACATACATTGGAGCAAACTCACCAGTTACAAACCCAGTGACAAAATTGATGTTTGATATGGTTATCTTTGGGTCAAGTTGCCAGTCCTTCCTACCTTTTAACATCAGCACTTGGACTGGGTCTCCTTCTTCAGTCTAGTTACAGCCAATTCTAACATCATCCCTGAACCCAATTATTGATAACTGTGTCTTTGAATCCAGTCCTTAAAATGGGAAACATTAAAGTTAGCTTGATACATCACAAATTTATTAGGATTTTTTTTGTGGTTTATAGCAAAACTATAAATAACAACACAACTAAAGTTCCAACTAGGTTTTAAAAGGTGGCTTTTTATTTTGAAGAATTTGAACCAACAGTTTCTGCACTATATGGCCTTCATCAGGGTTAATACTTCACAAAATTATTTACATAAGGTGTGTCGGGAGTCGTTATATGTCAATCATATAAATAGTGCATCATGGGTAATATTACAATGGTACTTCCTGGATACATTGTTACTATGGTAACAGTGCATGACAACATGTTTTTTTATACTGATTTACAATGAATTAATATGATTGTATGATATCACATTTGTACAGTGAGTCTAAGGTATTCTATGAGTCATAACAGTTATAATAATTTATCAATAAATAACATGAACTAGTGGCCTTAAAAGAAAATTCAGGCATACAAGTATAGTTTTATGGTTATTTTCTTGGTCTGTTGTATCCTTCTGTAATCATGTCATCTTCAAGGGCTTTTCCGCAGGCTTGGTTGATTTTTGATACAATGAGGTTGAGGTCAGCAAGGACCTCACCTGCTGGTAGGGTCTGTTTTTGGAAGGAGGGTTTGTTCTCCCTGACAGGGTTGATTTTGTGGGTGTTGGGTTGGTAAGGTTAGCGATGGGTGGAGGTTTGTAGGTGATTGTGGGGTTTGTTTTGGTAAAGGTAGGAACATACTCTGCTACCTTGGTGTGTGTTGTTTTTTTTTGTTTTGGTGATGTTGTCTCAGTACCATGGTTTGTGGTGTGTGTGCTAGTGAAGGAGTTTGATGATATGTTGAGCTTCAAGATGTCATTTTCATCAGCATTATCATCATCATCTGACATGGCAAGATCACCTGCTATGTCAGATAGTGGTGATAATGCGCGTTTACGTGTGGGTAATTCTACTGTTGTTTTTTCAGGTGTTGGATGAGTCGGATGACTCTCAGGAGTCAGTGCTTCAGCAGCTTGAACTTCTAGAGCTGGAGCTGGTAGTGCTGCTTCTGGAGTGTGTATGTTCTGGATCTGGTGTGGTTTTTTTTTCAGGGATAGGTGTTGAGGTGCTTGGTGTGGGTGTTTTATCAGGTGTGGTCAGAGTTGTTTTGGGTGTGGTGTTTTTGGGTTTTTGTTTGATAGTGATCAGGTTTAGTGGGTGTTGCATGCGCGTCTTTTTTTCTTATGGTTGGATCTTGATTATCCTGGTCGTCTTGCAGTTGGATTTTTCTTGAAACAGTTTTTTTTTTGAGCAGTTGTTTTCTTAGCAGGGGTTTTCTTGGCAGGGGCTAGAATTATACATCATATACAATTATGTCATATTGCACATGTATGTGTGTATGTATGTATGTGTATTAATTTAATAAATGATGATTATGGATGCACAAGTTGAATTTAGGGCAATATAAAAGCACCACGGGAAGGCGAGTGCTTTTATCTAGGTCCTAAAGTCAAATAAGACCAGTTTTTATCCTTCAAAGCTACTTATAGTAGCTTTGAACAACAAATCAAATCTACAGATCAATGATTTAGACTTAGTCATTTTGGGTAAATCTCCGAAAGCCATATCTTCCATGGCACATATATGAGTGCAGATCTTCATCTGAATGATATCAATGAAAAGAATGGAATTCCTCATTGTTTTAAGACAAGAAGAATGGGTTCAGTGTTACAGCATTATGTCACTACATAAATTGGTGTCAATCATGACAATAACAAAAGGTGAGAATCCACTATGCGATTTTTGCAGAGAATCCCAGCTATTCTCACACAATGGGACACAAACACAGACTAAAGAGTGGTATTTGATATCATTTGCAAGGTAGAAATTGTATGTTAGGGAGCTACTTGTTGATCTGGGGATGTGATTGTGTGCGATCTCAGGCATACTTGTGTTGTCAAAAAGATGTTTTTGTTTACTAAATCAAGCTGACATTATGTAAATATTGCAGACTTTCAGCATTGGACAGTCTCCGCAATTCGAAATCAGAGATTACAAGTGACCCCTCACTTCTCATCTTTTTAAATCTTATGTTTTACAGTTTAGGACTGTCAACAGCCTATACCTAAGACACTGTCTGGGTAACATTTTGTGAGATTGTTCCAAAACAATCGTGTAGTGGAACCTCCACGTTTCGCAGTGTTCTTTATTGACTAAGGACAAGCGTTTACATTTTATGTCTATGTTCACTGTCAGTGCACTTTCTAAATCTGAATCTGTATGACAAGCTATTAATGCATTTTGCTTTGCATTACATCGATAAGGAATAAGATATTTATGGGAATATGTGCCACTATATGGAGGATTGAAACTGGGGAATCTGTCTTTTGTTTCTGATTGCCTTACATAAAATGGCCGGGTAAAATGGTGATTATAGATATTGCAAGGCAGGGTGTTTTGAACTATTGTGTCAATCGGTAGTTGCTTGTACAAACATAGTGTGATGCACAATGTACATTACCTAATGGACACTAATGGGAAGGTTGAAAATCATAGAAGTGAGCCAAATTTTGTGGCCGTTTTAGGGGTCGCCAAGCCCCTGAGCTTAGGATTTTGTTGTTTTTTTTTCACTATTTATTATTGCTCATTTTATTAGGCTCAATGAATTCTTGGTGTCATATATGTGTTTTAGTGGTCTAAAGACGATATTTTCGGCTCCAGGGGTTAAAATGGCTAAAATTTACTCCTTTTTGCTGGGAAAATCAATAAAATCAACATATATCATTATTTCTTGTGGATATAGGACTAGGTATGTGTCTTTTTACTTTTATCATGTAAAATATAGAGTATTGTGGTGAAATAGGACGAAAAATTACCTTCAAGGGCCAATTTCTTCTACGCATCTGGAACATTTTACATTTGGTAAAGTGGTCTGTCCAGGCGATATATTGACTATTTAGCCTCCCCCCATTAAATATATAAATGGGAGATGGGTTCAAATATCCCTTAAAAATTTCATCCATAAACTTCACCGTGAGGGGGCAATAAGTGTTTCCTTGCAAAAACCAATTTTTTGTCTGTTTGGCTCATATATATATATATATATATATATATATATATATATATATATATATATATATATATATATATAAACTATTTACACATTTAAACCTGCTTTGTAATATAGTTATGCAAACACTATCTGAGGCTACCCCAGAGATTGGTTGCCTAGGTTACTACTGGGATTAAGTGTCAGGGGATTAAGAGGGATCCTCTAAACACTATGGTGTTTAGAAGCTAGAAAATGTCCAATACAACCTCCATGTGCTGTGGGACATGTTTCTAACACCTATTAATCAGTATCTGGATAAATATCATCCCTTTGTTGAGAGATTAGTTAAAAAAAACAAGAAAAAGTTGGATAGAAGATGAAGTAATGGATCTTGTTTTTGAGAGGGAAGGGTGGTTAAGGTTGTATAAGGTGAATAAAAGTGATGAAGAGAAGCAAGCTATTAAAGATTGCAGGAGAAAAATTAGGAAAAAAATAAAAGCTAATCAAATTGGTGGTATTATGCAAGAATTACATGAATGTAGAGGAAATCCTAAGAGTTTTTGGAAATATATTAATAACATGTTTAAGGGTAATGGGTCTGAGATTTATCCAGATATGAAGCACCATGTAGATGGTGTTAAGGTCCCATCCGAAACTGCTTGTGAATATATTAATCAATACTTTTGCAATATTGGAAAAGACTTACATGTGGCTTCTGTTGGTAAAGTACAGTGTGATATGGATAATAATGTGAGTATAGAGGAAATCATTCAGGGTGGAATTTTCTCTGAATCGAATATAAAGATTAATTCCTGGGATATCTATTATACAGTAAAAGAGATTGATAAAAATAAATCATCCGGAATAGAGGGGATCAGAGGTGATATACTACAATGTGCAATAATATGCCTGCTAGATCAATTTACTTTTCTTGTTCAGAGAAGTTTTGATAGTGGTGGTTTTCCTGTCAAATGGGCTTCTGCATTGGTCAAGCCATTACCCAAAGACGGAGATTTATCACAAGTTAAGAATTGGAGGCCTATTTCGCTATTGCCAATGCCCTCAAAAATTATTGAAAAAATAATGTATTATTATTTAAGTTGTGCCATGAAAGATCACGATAATTTTTCAGATGAGCAATATGGTTACAAGAAAGGTAGTGGTACAGGTTATGCCACCTTTGACTTTGTTAATGATCTATATGAGTATCGAAATGATGGTTTAATAACAGGGGCCCTATTTATTGACTTTACTAAAGCGTTTGGCAGTGTAATTCATGTTAGACTTCTGGAAAAAATTAGCAAATTAGGTTTCAGCAAAAATAACTTTCTCTGGTTTAATAGTTATCTAAAAAACCGCAAACAAAGAACTAGTTATGGCAATGATGTCTCTCAAGAATCTGAAATCAAATATGGTGTCCCACAAGGGTCTGTTTTAGGCCCCCTGTTGTTTGTTTTATACATAGATGACGTGATTAAAATGTTGAACGAGTGCAAGATTAAAATGTATGCAGATGACATTGTTTTATATCATGCAGCGAAAACACCCCAAGATGTAATGAGAGTGTTAAATAAGGATCTTGAATGCTTTAAGACATGGGTATTTCACAACAGGTTGACTGTTAATCCAAAGAAAACAAAATTTATGTGGTTTTGTAGTGCTCACAAATTGAAAAATTGTCCAGATACAGATATTGTAATAAATGGTACCAGAGTAGAAACTGTAAGTTTTTTCCCCTACCTAGGAGTTACAGTAGACAGTAAGTTAAGTTTTAACAAACAAATTAAGCTTATTAAAAGAAACATTTGTAATAAATTATTTAGATTTGCTAAATTAAGGAAATATCTCACACAAGAAGAAAGCATAAAAATATATTGTTGTACCATCCGGCCGATTATTGAATATTGCTCTTTTATAAGTACTAGTTGTAATGAGGAAGGTTTAAAGGTATTACAACGTTTACAGAATAGAGCTTTGAGAATTTGCCTTAGATGTAATATTGTTAAATATAGTGTTGATGAGTTACATGTCATCAGTAAAGTGGAAAAATTAGAACAAAGATTTGATATGTTACTTTTGAGTTTGATGTATAAGAAATCCAAGGATCAGATAAATCATGGTCATGCATATAATACAAGATCGCAAAATAAGATATGTTTTAAATTGCCAAGAAGTATATCTCGCCATTATAAAAGATCGCCATGGTACAGGGGTGTAGTCCTCTGGGACCTACTATCTGAGGAGGTTCAGAGGGCTACCACAAAAGTTAAATTTAAGAATGAGGTTAAAAAGTTAAAAAATCTCAGATCAAGGCTAAAGGTTGGATATAACTAAGGAACAAAGGTTGATGGAGACGGTGTAGTCACCGCGCCGCTCCAAATATTATTTATGTGATCAGCATATTTTCATCATTATATAATATTATATCATTGATGATCATTTGATTGTATTTTGTGTTTCTTGTGTCATATTGATATATATCTCAACAAATACTATGTGATTGATTTGATACACTTGCCTGCTTCCTTACTGTTATTGTACATAATGACATATGTCTGATTATGTGGAGTCTATATTTACTTCAACTGTTTGGTATCTGTTTGAAATATAAATAAAATTGGTCGGCTCTATAGCGTTACATAAATGAACCTGACAGTTCATTAACGCAATGAGCTAGTCCAAAAAAAAAAAAAAAAAATGTGATTAGAAATTATGCGCAATATCAGCCTAAACATGTTTAATTTCTAAACACCTTCATGACTGTGCAGTCAATTTTGGCAACTGCCAGCTAGACTTATTGTGCCATTTTCAATATGTAATGGTATGTAATGAAATATCTCCGTTTGTACACTGTGACCAGATTGGAGGCATTACTTCAATAAACTGCTAACGGTACAGAATGCATGATTTGTTTCTTTAAATAAATGGCACTGATTAGCCAATGTTAATTTTTCATGCCATGAATATTATGCCAAAGTAATGATTTAGTGCTAGTGCATACGTGTTAGCACTCATGAATTATTCATAAGAAGTGCATTCCCACTGCAGATCCATTCAATATTGTACACCAGAAAAGGCAAGCACTTTCTACTAGTCACATTAACAATAACACCAATTAGTACCTATAGATGCATTATTCATTTTTCATTTCCTTTCAGAATATTGGACAACATGAAAGCATTTCATTGCCTCCATCCTCCTGTACACATACTGCCACACAATGTGTGTGTGCCTCTAGCAGGTAATTTAACCCTTTAAGGGCCGCTGATGCATTAATGCATCATGCCCATTCGTCCCGGGCCATTGGTGCACCATGCCAACACTCTGAGAGTATAGTCTTGCCAGCACTTCATTGGTGCATCATGAAGATCAATGGGCATGATGCTCTCCTGCCTTTAAAGGGTTAAACATTGATTTGAAAAACAAAGGGGAGACTGACTTTATTGTGTGGCCTTTGTACCTGCCCTCGCCACCTCATCTGGCAGATACTAACAGTGCTTTGAATATTAACAAGATCAACATTTTAAATTTTAATGGAGTTCAAACAGTGGCGCGAATTAACCCTGTTCTAAATTCTGAATTACTTGGTTCTGCATGTTGATTCACAGAGACGCTGCACCAACAACTACACAAGTCGTGTTGTTATTTTGTTGTTGCTATGAAAATTTAATCTTTTAAAGGCCGCTGATGCAGGAGGGCATCATGCCCATTGGCCGTCATGGTGCACTAATGAAGTGCTGGCGAGACCGCTCGCCAGCACTTCATTGGCGCATCATGCCAACCCTACAGGGTTGATACATATATATATATATATATATATATATATATATATACTCCTGAAATGCATCAGCAGCCCCTAAAGGGTTAATGCCCATTGATCTCCATTGATCAGGCCTAAAAAAGGTCATATGGGTCTTAACTGCCGACAGAATCGGCAAAGTATGCTGCTTTAAATGAGTAGCCAGGAACTCAAAAAGAATACAACGACAACAAAATTTCATACCTTGCTTTCATGGACACATGCATAATTTGTGTAGAAACTCTACTATATTGGTTCAAATACATGTTGTGAACCAAGGTTGTCAGCCAGTGGCAGTGCTGCCCTTTGGCATACCACTAGTGCTGCCCTGGGCAGCAGAGCTTTTTGCCCCTGTTTTTTAAAGAGTTTTGTAAGTGCTGCCTGGGGGTACTAGTATCCCTTAAAGGGTTAATGATTTTGTGTCGTGCATAAATTGGACTTGTATAAAGAACGCAAACAGCTGCTTGACTTCGGCATGCAACATAAAAAGCATAGCTTTTTCCAAAATAAACTCAAATCCTTGATTCATACTGATCTTGTAGGCACCACAGTAGCACATTTGAGAATTTTCATTTATTATACAATTGGTTTGATACTTGTTACAAGTCACCACAGGTATCGGTTTCAAGAGTTCTACTTTAATGTTTAATGGAATTCTCACCTGCTTCTTTTGTGTTTGAATGGTTTCCTTTGATCAAGATTTTTCCGCTGTAAAAAGCAAGTAAATGACTAATTAATGTGCCTATACATGGATAAAAAGTGACGGTTGTGACGCAGGGGTTTTAAAAAGTGAAGGTTGTGACACAGGGGTTTTAAAAAATGATGGACACTGATAATTTCTCAGTTCATTGGGATATACATAAAAAGTGACGGAGTGAAGCTCCATCCTTTCTAAAAATGACAGCATGACATTCTGAAAATTGAAATTTTGATTACCCATGTATAGGTACATTAAATCTTCCAGATAGGATTACATACCAAACTTTACTCATCATTACAGCGATACTTCACCGTAAAATATAACTATTGAATCTACAAGGCATCCTTGTAAAACCGTACAGTGAATCACATGATTAAACAGCGGGGAGCCAGTGTAGTTTTTACAAGAAGCCCCAGGTGGAAGTTCAGTGGTACCCAGGTAACATGCCCGACTGGGCCCCAACTGGGTTAACCCTGGGTAATGCTGGGCTAAACTGGTCTGCGTTATCTGCTGGGCAAACCTATGGGCTCCAGTTGGGCCCTAGTAGGACAAAATGCAATTTACAACATTTTCAGTATATGTCCCCAAAATCATGAATCATGCTCTCTTTTTGAGAAAATTAAGTATAAAAATGCTTTAACCATTACTTTGAGGAAAATGCATAGTTGGGTTGTATATAGGCTTGGGCTGGGGTAAATGAAATTTACAAAAATGTTCTCTAGAATTCACAACCAGTGTGAATCCAACTCTACTTCTGAAATAAATAAATTTTCAAATTTTGTAACCAGCATTTTGATGAAGAAACATAACTGGGCTTTTGACGGGTTTATGTTGGGCTAAAATCATTTTTATAAAAATCATTTTAAATCAATTATCACTTTCTAATTCATACTCTCAATGAACATCCAGTGCCTGTCTAATTGTCTAATTAGTGATTTAGTTTGAAAGTCATCATAGGGCTTTCCATGGGTTTGGCATGGGCTAGCCCATGTGTAGTTCTGTGTCTTGACACTAGACGGCCTCAGTTTATCATATGAAGAGCTTTTCTTGCAGTGCAGTATATATTTTCATCTGTGTAATCAAGTCAAAATGTGTTACTCAGGTGAAGAATATATATGAATGAATATATCCCATTCAGCTTTTTGAATTAAATTGTATAAATTGATGCACAAAATCAAGTATTCAGTTAAAGACACCTTTCCTCTGATTAGGGATTGACTCTAAGTAAGGCTACACTTGAAGGGTGTATGTGAAGACATGTTTGCCAAGGTGGATATCTAGATGGCTAGACTTCCTCAATAGGCCCATGGATGTCTTGGACTAATCTGATGATGAATCTTCTATCTGCTGGGAGGATTGCCCCTGAATCCCATCATGGGCCAGCCCAATGTGAGCCCATTCCAAGCCCATGTCATAAGTTAGGACAAAAAAAAACAGAAAGAAAGAAAATATGATACTATCTACTAAATAAAGCACTCTTGGGCCCAACTGGGGACCTTCTGGGGCCCAGTTTGGGCTAGCCCACTTGGGCCCCGACTGATGCCCAGGCCCAAAAATTGATGGTCCCCTGTTGGGCTGCCCATCTGGGGCCCAGTTGTCAGCCCATCTTGGGACGTCGGGCATGTTACCTGGGTACAAGGGATCTCTGTGAAAATAACAATGGTTCTCTGGCATTTTTGGGACCAGGATTCTGTCGTTTTTTCAACAACATATATTTTACAGTGTAGAGATTATCAGTTACATATCTACTGTTGATGGTCATGATGTGTTATATGTATTTTGGAAAATTGTCACAGAGAGCCAATCATCTCATTATGACCTGCTTGTTCTCATAATTTTGTAGGGTGGCGCGGCACAGAATGTGATGAAGTGTGCCAAGAGGAAAAGCTCAGAGGTCATATGGAGGCTAGAATATCTCATTCTGTTTTCCTTTGTCTGTTTCTAGTTCTGCATTTGGTCACAGGTATGCCAATACTTGTCATATATCTATTTCAGGTACGTATAATGATATAAATAATCGTGAAAAGTACTTCTATAGAACTCTACCAAAGGTACCTCTATAATGTACTCATATATATTCTATTCAAATGAATGATTCAATAGACTCTAGGAGGAGGGGGGGCATTACAAATTTAATAATAGGATAACTGTAAACATTTTTCATAAAATGACTACTTAATTCAAAATAGAAATCAGCATTAGAATTTAGATTGGTATTAGTGATTTCCATAATCCTGCAATATGCACTGAAAAACGTCTTCCTGACAAAGTGACATGTATACCTCTATCAACCTGATTTGACACAGGGAGCACATGTCATTGGGACAAGTGCACATATGTCACCATGACAACTGTAGCACACAATAATCCTCATATGATTTGACATGCCTTAAAATGCCATGTCATCTCTGAGTTGACTAGGGTCACAGCCATGTTAAAGGCACTTGACGTATGATGGTTTGACATACATAATTGTTCTAGGATATTCCACTAGATGGGGCAAACAACCATTTTGGTACCAGGATTAATCACTACCAAGAGTTACTACCAACACTTGAGGCATTTGATGTATCTCTGTCATTTTGTTTTCATGAAGAATAGATCACTAAGATTTGTAAATACTATCAATGAATGATAGTGAATTACATTTATTTGTTAAATGTGCATTTGTTATTGAACATCAAAATAGATACCCACAATCCTGAATTCCTCAACAGGAGAGGCTAGACACCTTATGTGTGGGTCAGTGAAAATACCAAAAGATAGTATGCTAACCCACAATCTATATATAGTCGGGAGGCGTGGCGCAGTCGGTAGCACGTCCGCTCACAGGCCGTAAGGTCGTGGGTTCGGTTCCCGGCCCGGCCGGGGCATAGTGGTGGTTCCAAACGTCGGCGTAAGGTGTCGTTTGAGTTCCTCCCTGCTCTGGCTAGGCTGTGCTGGAAAGTCTCTCGGCGGTCATGGCAGACAAATGACTTGAAACAGGCCTGTCCATCTCTCACTATGCCTATGTAGTGACGGATGTTAAAGAACCATTGCCTCGGTAAATGTGTAGGGGCGTGATTTCTACCTTCCCATAGATGCGGTCACCATCATCCCCCCTCCCCATTAGACTAGGGTCCGGGCATGCAACGCCACAAGGGTAATCTCACTTCGGTGTGGATACAACCCGCGGGACCTCTCACCCTTGAGTGTCGGCCGCAAGGAAGGCACGAGGTGAGATAAAATTCGTCACTCCACAATCTATAATCTCAGTATCTACAGTTGATGGAGAAATATGGCATTGCCATGCACCACCATTGTCTTATGGACTGCATAGAGGTCCTCCATCAAGTAGAAGTGCCTTGTTGTTGCAGGTCTGTGGGACTATGATATCCCCTGCCTTCTGTCATAGGCCTGCCTTGAGAGCATCAACCTCATTCACCATGCCTTCATACATGTCATGTGGGAGACAAATTGTGACCTGTGCAGTATGCGTCAAGGCAATCAGTGTTCTTCTCTCTGTGTGGTTATGGTTAAAAGACCCCCCTTTATTTCAGGCTTGGAGTCCAGGACTTGGTACATAGGGAATAATGGTACAAATGAAACACACTGCGGTGTCAACATCTCATCTCCATGTGTAAACATCCACAAGTTATTGTGCAGGATTACAAATATTACTCACTCTGGTACTATATATATTTTACCATCTGATGATGTTTATGGCCATTGTATGACAAAACCCATCGAGACACGTTTATCCATCATTGGGTTTGGGGACAATGTAAGTATTGGCTGTAACTGGACTGAAGGAGGAGACCCCGGTAGGGTGCTTATGTTTAAAGGTAGGAGAGACTGGCAACTTGACGCAAAGGGGCTGTGTACAAATGACGTCATGCTTTTTTTGACCATTTTTGACCCCCCTCCCCCCCTTGTCATGTTTCGTCATACAACACTTGACCCCCCCCCTTAACATGACGTCATGCAGAGATACCCCCCCCCCCCCGCCCAAAGTGCATGAACAGTGTACAGCCTAGATGAACAAATTGAAATGGTTCAAAGGGACATAATGGGTGTGAATTGGCAATCAAGGATACATGCAACATAAAACAGATGAACTAGCACTGATCAACAAAATTAATGAACAGAAAAACATGCCGAACACTGTCAGCATCAGCTTATGAGTCCCTATATGTGGATTGAATTTCCGTGCCTTATACACAGAGTACTATGCCTATGGTATTGATCATACACAAGATATGTCACAAAATATCCTGAAAAAAAATCCTGTCTAGATCAAAAAATCCTGTCTAGATCAATAGTCTAATACATGATAAAAGAAAAGGATCAAATTGTCAGAAGACCATCAATTGCAATCAGACATACAAAGCAGTCAGTTTTTACTGTAGAACCTGCATATAAGGCATAGCCCCTAGAGTCTCATTCAGACAAAGGAGAGTAAGGTTGTTTGTTTCCAAGGAAGAAATGATTTTGACACCTCAAGGTGGGGGAGGGGTCAAAAAGATGTTATGCTTTTTCAGTAGGAAAGCCTGTGAATTATTGTAGAACAAGGGGGGTGACCAGGGAAATTGCAACCTGTCCAAAGGGAAGGGGTCAGAAAATTTTCTGCACCTCTGCATGGAAATCTACTGCACCCCTCGCAGTCAATAAAACATGTGGGACCAAGGCCATTGCTGTGAAAATTGCTGCCGGGCCTGCAGAAATGACCAGACTGTGGGACCGAATGACTGACTGTAATCTCAAGACCTTGTGTTCTTGAGGAATCCGGTACTGCCAAAATCAGTCCGAGCCTGCAGAACATTACTGTCTGCAGGACAGAATGGCCCATTGATAAGTAATGAGAAATCCTTAAGTTACCAATGGGTTTTTGAATTGTGAAATATATCATATAGAATAGAATTTGGGTCATTTTGAAGCTTTCTACCAAATTCTCATGGTCAGGGAGCTTCTTACCTGCAGGGATCAACCTATACATGGGGTCCTATGTATGGTAAAACGTGTCCAACTAAAAGGGTATTTCAAAGTGTTAAGGGGTCTGGGTTAGACTTAGAGGTAGGATAGAGTAGGCCTAGTCAACCAACACTGACATTGATGGGAGTGATACTCTTTGAGTGGGATGTCTGAGGAAAGCATGTCTGTATTGGTATTTCAGATAAGATGAATGAATTAAACTTCCCTACCTTTACAAATCTTGTTAAAACTTGTAATTTCTTGATGACATGATGTCATACAGCCCATGACCCCCCTCCCCACCTTGTCATGCTTGGTCATGGGGAGTGGGACCCCCCCTCCCCCCCTCCTGCATGACGTCATTTGTACACAGCCCCAAAGATAACCATATCAAACATCACATTTGTCACAGGATTCATAACTGGTGAGTTTGGAGATAGTAAACTGTAGGTTCATGTATGCAACAACCCACCTAGGTACGTTGAAGCCATACTGGATGACCTCAATTGACGTGTTTTGGACTGTAAATTCTTCAGCACCCAAACAAGGAAGTTGGGAGTGGCTTATTTTGAAACATACAACTTGGGATTTCATTATTGAAAATCTGTCTACCCTTTTTAGGATAACCAAACCACACTTTACAATAACAGTGATTGCAGAAAACAGCACCTTCAGTCTTATAGACACTGATGTAGGAAATCGTCGTATATATACATTTCTGCTAACAATAATGTTTGCTAAAGATAGCATTTTTCATGGTTATCCTATAAATGAAACAGTAATAGGTGGTATCACAATCAACTATCATTACAGCTATGCAAGGATCACCATCATCATACCTCAGGAGCTTAATTCAAAACATCCTGGGATCACGACCCCAGTGATCTTAGGAATAAATCAGCCTTATCCTATTAAGCGATCTTAAGAGTTGACTGGGTTCACATATCCTAGCCAGCACTAAGATTGCATCGATCTTAGCCTCAGCCCTCCTACACTATTCCAAGAAGAACTGACTAGGCACAGGGGTAAGAGTCCCAAAATAAAGGAATAGCTGTGGAGTCACTCTTCTTCACAAGAGTGCTTATACCATCGTTCCCTGTCCCCATATGGGCTAACAAAAGAGCACAGGGTGCAGTTGACCCCCGTACAGTATTCAAGAGTTGTTCCCATGAATGTATGATTTATGCTTGCCTATTAGAAGCATTGTGCCCTCCCCCCAGGACAAAGAGAGAGAAGGGAAGAATTACCTTACAGTGCACTTAACGCATGAGTAGCCCTAAGAGCCCTCAAGGACACTCAGCAAACGTCCTCCCTCCCCTCTTTATGTATGCAGCAGGCTATTCAGTCTTTCGATCAGGAGTGTTCCCTGTAAGTGCTCTTGTACTCAGGTGAAACCACTATGCATTTCTTTCACTAAGATTGCAGTGATCTTAGTGTTGGAAATGGAATAGTGAAGTGATCCCAGGACTAGCTATTCTAGACAGGTCTGCAACCACTGCATTACATAGGGTAGACCAGCCAGGTCTTATGATATGTGCCTACACTAAGATCGCTGGGGTTGGGATCCCAGGATGTTTTGAATTAAGCTCCAGAATGATGCATTAGCAGCAGCTTATGAAAGGTTTTTAAGTGGATGGTACCACCCCTTGTGGATAGTCTCATCTGTAAGAAAGTATAAGAATCCCCTTCAATATGCAAATCCTATAATCAGAATTAGAGATTCCTCTTTTGTTGAAAGTCTAGGCTCCTTTAGTTTTTCTGGAGGTACTGATGAAATTTAAATTATAAACTGTACCTTTCTTCGTAATAGAATACTTCTAGGTGGTGGTGGTGAAGTTGATGTGAAAATAAGTATCCATGTACAGACAATCCTCTATATAAATCACGCTCTCTTTATGAACAATTCAGCAGGATCATCTAGTCTTCCCCCAGGGCAGTCAGTATCACCAGTCATTTTCAATACAAACAAAGGTCTAGTTGAAGTGTCACTTGTGTCAGGGATGCTGAAGGTTGTTAAATCAGGGGTGATCGACACTTTTGGCATAATTGACTGCTGATGAAGGGGTTCTAAGATTAAGACAAGTAGGGACCCACATTGAAGATTGTATTTTCATCAATAATACTGCAAACAGACATGGTGGTATTATATCAACAGAAAAAAATTTGAACGTTTTACCATAAGAAAGACCCACATTTAAGGAAACTCTATAGATAATGATATTAAAGGCGTCGTGATATATTTATTGGACACAGAATCTGGAACTGAAGATGCTGATTTTATATCTCATTCTCCTGGAGAAAATATGTTTTATTTTGATGGGTCAATATACAGAATTCATCATTTATTTGCCCAAAAAAAACAACAAGTTGGTTGAAAATGGCACACTTGCAGCAGTAAATGGAAAATTTAAACGCTTGCAGTATGATTGCAATGTCTGGGACAATTCATATAGTTTTGACAATGGTTCATTGTTTATGCACAATGGCACCATGATAGAAAGAAAAGAGATCTCTTGCTCTCACTGTCCCTGGCTCTGTATCATGAGTTTGATGCAACTTTTAGGGCAAAGGGGGTCCAGAGGGTGGCAGAACTAAATTTGGATTATGGTTAAATCCTTTTGTATAGAGAAACTACATGTATGGGTGTATAACACTGCATGCTTGATTCTTCTTAAATATGAGCTTGGTTACCATGGCAACCATGCAAACCTAGTATGTAAAGACTTGTCCTGTTCCCAACCACTTTTTCTTTATGACAAGAAAAATAATATATTTTTTCCCACACACAAAATTTCTTTATGCTAAATTGAGCCAATGGATGCATATTTTGAAAAAGTTATAGCAATACCCCTTATCTCTGTGAAGATTAAGGGCCCTGAGTCCCCCAATATTCATTTTTGGCTATTTTTTTAAAGAAACTATTTCCAAACTTTGCCACTTTGTTGCAGTTGATCAGATGGGGATGGCATGCTATTTTCAGTTTTATTTTTAACACAGGTCCGTCCCCTTCAAGATCTATTTGGAATCTTTGGCAAATTCAGAAATCTATTTGCTTGATATTAGGAAAGCTGATTGATATAATGTGGTATTGACTGATCGTCTGGTGAAGTCTGTGTTAAGCCATATTTCTGGGCAGATGTATACAAACAACAACTGTCTGTTCTCAGATGCCCATCTTCTTACTGTCTTGATGCTAGTTCAGGTGGGACCTCAGCTCTAGGCACAAGCTGCAACCATAACTGGGTAGGTATCCTCTATGGACAATGTCCTCAGGGTTATTCAGAGGTGCTTTTCTCACCAAAGTGTATGAAAAGTGACCATTGCAGTGCACATTGGGTCATACTTATGGTCATAGTCAGCTGTTTTGTCTATTCTCTTTTTCTACTTTTTCAAGAGGACTTTGTTGGTGCAGTCATGAATAACATTTCTTTTGGGAGGTGCACAACATGCTGGGGAAAGTCCAAGAAAAACTCAGGTTGTAAAGGAAAAGAAGTTGGAATGGAAGATAGTAGACTCATAATAATCTTATTCTACTAATTTCAGAATGCTTCAATTATATATGTTTCATTTTTTTCAGAGAAGGTTGTTACCATCGGCACTTTCAAATTTCAAGTCACCCTTTTGCAAGTATTTTTAAGTTCAGAATAGATCTATTCAGTTTGATAGCGGGCGATCTTTGTGCACTTCAGGGACTTACACGAGAAACGAAACTGCTTTTTAGAGCAACGTTTGTACCTCTCCTCCTAACATTTCTTTTCACCTTCTATTGTCTTGGAAGGACCCTTATTATGTGCAAGAAGAAAATAGGCAGCAAACTTGTAGAACGAGCTGTCTCAGGTCTGCTGATAGCCGTTATGTTTTCATACCAGAAGCTAGCAGTGACGACCTTTGTACTCCTGTCATGTGTTCCATTTAGAGAGGATATGATCTTATTCATCAATGTTAACTAGGAGGTATTTCTGAGGCTGGAGGGTATCTGCATGATGGTAACTACAGAGTCTGAGGCAACATGATGATAACTGTAGGGGCATGAAAGGCCATATTGTGGTAGGTTCAGGGGTACCCAAAGCCATGTCATGATTGCTAAGCAATATCTCAGGAGTGAGAGTGAGTAATAGATGTTTAACGCCATTTCGACAACTAAGGTCATATTCATGGCGATAACTACATTACACAATTTGAAGAGGAATGTGTCAGTGACCGCGCATATATGCAACATTATGATACCCAGGGAAGTGCCTGCAAACACATGGTGGTATCTAGGAGTGTGCTTGAAGCTACATGATGTTAATTGGGGAGAATAGAGGCTACACTATTGTAACTAAGCAGCCCATAAAGCTACACTCTGGTAACTAGGTACTGCAAGTTTTCATGTATGCACCTGGGTATAAGATACACCCTGAGTTTAATTCTACTTCAAAAAACCAAAGACTCCCTGGTATATAAGAACTAACTGGGTCCAACTAGCACCCCATACAATGTGGACTCCCTGGTGATTATCCACTGGCTTCAGACCCTCTGCCAGGGGTGTGAAATCTCATGCTCATAAGGATAATTTTCAAGATGTCTGGGATATACCTAGCATGTTGTAAATGATTATCCCCCTGAGAGAGGCTAGGTTCAAGCTAGGTGCAAAGTTGAGGCTTTAATATGGGCTCATCTCTTGACATATTTTATTTGAAATTTGTTTTTGTCAGCTACTTTCATGTTTCCTCAGATATCTGCCTACTTATCATCAACACCTCAGATGCACCCTTATTCCAAATTATTATCATAATTTGGAAACACTCTGTAGCTCCCATCATATCATGGTCTGAAATACACCTGTAGTAGCCATCAAGAAATACCCTTAGTCAATGTCATATATCTTGAGAGACACCCCAAGCTGCCATCACGTAGCCTCCAAGAGACACCAGTTTCCCATCATGCATTATCAGATACACCACTAGTTACAAGTTACATCATCCACTTTCAGATACCCTGCCAGCTATCACCACTTAGCCAAAAATATCCCCTAGCTACCATGATCTGTGCTTGAGAACAACCTAAGCTATCTTCATATAGTGTCATGGACAGCCCTAGATAACATCATGAACCTCAAATATTATACACCCATAGCTCTCCTGTTACCTCAGATACACCCCTAGCTACTGTGTAGCCTCATATACATGTACTGGGCTATGGCAGGCGGAGGGAAGAGGGACGGTGGAGGTTCTATTTTGTTGTTGGGGAGACGCCTTGTTATTTGTTTTGTGATTGCTGGGGGAGGAGACTGGAGGTGAAGTTGAGTTTTAATAATTTAGCTTTTGAAATGGGGTAGCCTATAATACAATGATCGAACTCGGGATTTCCACAAGTTATGTTTTCACCTCACTCTAATCTCCACTCGCAGTTTATATTTCTCCACCAATCCATCTCCACTCGCGATGTTATTATATTCTTAGGGAATGATCTCCTGCTAGCATCAAGGGTAGAGCTTTGTGTCTAAATTCCTAGCCCATATGGAAAGAAAACACAATTGGGTACTTCATCTCCAAGGGTTTTTATTGAATCGAAATATGTGTGCCAATTCAAGGTCCAATACAATTCAGAATCCAACATCGATTTCACATTTCAATTTAGAAGTCCTAAACATATGCCTTTAAAACAGGAAGAGTTTCAATAAATTAAATCAAATCAATGATCAATTCCAATTCCGCGTTGTCCATATCTAAAATCATCAGGTAATAATTGCACCACATTTCATAAATATTCTCATACGCCCAATCCGGGGTGGAAACAATTTCCATCGTAGGTACTGGTGCGCGCAGGCACTCAATTACAAACCTTTACAAGTTTCAATCCTCATGACCAAGTCCAAAGATGAGGTTATTTTCCAATCACAAACTCAAAAATGATTTGAAATGCCTAAACTTTCTTATAAATATCGATCTCCACATGTCATCACAAATAACATGAACTTTTGAAGTCCATCATGGCATAACTCCAGGTTAAATCAATAATCACAAATGAATACCACAATCACAAACTGTTGAGGCCCTCGAACTCCAATATGGCATAACCTCAAATCAAATCAATAACTCCATGGTGAGATTTTTCAAGTGAGCATTGAGAATACGACAATGTGTAGTGAGAACCAATGAAAGCTAAACAAATCTAAGTCCTTCAGATGTGTGTGTCTCCTCTATGTATGTAATAAACAGATCTCTCAGTTAGTGTGTTTTAGATCTCCAATTGAATAAGTCAAAACCTCATTAAATGAAGTCAAGACTCAATAGGATACAAGTATAATCCTCAATTGAATAAAGTTGTGGACCCAGAAAGTACTCCAAAGCAGTGACCAAAGCTTCAGTAAATACTATTCAGAATTTCAATTGATTCCTACTTGTGAGCTGCCAAATATAAATTTCTTCCCCTATGATTCCAGGACAGACCGTGAATCCCTTCCTTTGGTACACAGTCTGCACCCCACCTCTACAGTTCCAGCCTTATATACTACCAGACCACCGGGTTTTGGTCTTTTGTCACCCAACACCCTGTGGACTTTGGTCTGGCAGTGCTCTAACAGATTAACCAGAGGACACACACACACACCCCACTTATAAGGACTTCACCTCTACTGTTGCCACTGGGACCCCCAGGAACTACTTGGCTCCAGTCCAAAACAATGACTCAGCCCCCACAGCCACCTCCAGTATCCTATAGGGCTATAACACACCGCACCCACTCTAGACTTTATGTGACTGAGGACTTATAGTAACATTCTTTGCTTGTTCCCTGTGACATGGCGCTATCAAAAGTTTCCTGTCTTTAGATTATGCTTTATAATAACCATTCATATATGCTACAGGAATATAGTCAGTGTGAAGGAACCCCGCGTCTTTGTATTATTTCCAGGATTACTATTGTAACTCCCCAAACAATAGCGATCGATTTGTCGCTCTTCTCAATTCCCTATAACTCAATACCCTCCTAGCAACCATCATATGGGGCCCCAAGGGGTCCCCCCCTGATGTCACAATGTCGCCAAAATTCAAGGCTTCAGGTCACATGTCACTTTTTTAGGGAATGAACATGTTTTGTATGTAGCTGAAAGATATACACTGGCAATCGGAGGGGCAAATGCAGGTTTCTGAGAAAGGGAGAGGGTGCACATTTTTGCCATGGGATGGAACCTGCAGGGGTGGAACCAGGATTTTGAAAAGAGGGGGTCCAACCCGATGGCCCACTATGCCAGTTTCTCAAGCTCAATGCTGCAACATGTGTAGGAGGGGTTGGGGGCATCCCCCCAAGAAAATTTTGAAATGTATACATCAAATGGTGTATTCTGATGCATTTCTAGAACCCAAACTCTCTAGTTTAAGGGATTCTGATAGTCTCAGTTGTGAAACTGGTGTTTCTAGATATTGCTATATAAGGGGATGGGGCCTGTCCCCACCCCCAGGAAAAATTTTGAAACATAGATGTCAAACCTAGTTTAAAGCATTTTGGTGTACCCTCAGGTGCATGTTTATGCAATGTTCATGGTGGAGAGTTGGGGGCATGTCTAAAGAAAATCTTATAAAACATGATCATAAAACTTCTATTCAAAGCATTTTGGTATCAGCAAGAGTTTTCAGAAAGGGTTCTTTGATAGGGTTTGGAGGGTTTATCCCCCAAGAAAGGTTTTGAAATTTGGATGTTAAACACTGAAATTAAAGCAATTTTTGTACCATAGGTGTGAATCTCGTAATTCCAGGGGGACATTACAGTGTTATTCGGTTGAGCATTGTTGGGGTGATTTGTAGTAGTGTATTACTAATATAATGTAATTATACCCTACATCTCTGACCTTGTGCCATTTCTATACCCCTCAAACTCAAACTATAAGGCTCATCTGGGATAGGTTTTATGCATAAGCTACATATAAGCTGAGCATTATCCTCATGTATGATACAATGGTATGCTGGGGACTTTTTCCTGGACTGGCTCATGTTCTTAAGAATATTTTGAGAAATTTTCATATATTTTAGATACTGTAGAATAATTATTTAGCAAATTTACAAAATGAAAATACTTACTGAATCGAAGAGGGATAAGGGATTTAAATGGGGATATACAAAGTGGACATCTGGGGTGGGCCCAAAGGGGGGTGGGGGGAACATCCTCAGGGACCCCTCTTTGGACAATGTCATGTTTATGGGTGGACCAAAGTGGGGAGAGGGGGTCCCTCAAAATCATGACCACATTTGTTTTGTAAAGTACCATGTCAAAGATAGAGGCAAAGACTGAGAACATTTCTGAAAATTTCAATGTCCAAACATGCATTCTGATGACTTTTGGGAATAACTTCATAATTTGGTTCTTGTCATATGTAATATTTTGGGAAGTCTGGCATGTCTCTCGTCACTTTTATGTATTTTTCTCATGTAACATGTCAGTTTTATAAGGGTGCAGTGTTGAAATGTCACCTCAAAATGACCAAATGTTGCCATGTCGTTTTTAACCCCTTGGGTCCACATCATATACCCACAGATACCCTCCTACCATCTTGTGGCATCAGATACTCTCCTAGTAACCATCAATACTCTCCTGGCTACCATCTTGTCGCCAACAATTTCTGGCATCAGATACCCAGATACCCTCTTAGCTATCATTTTTTGCCATGTTGTTGTTAGAATCTAACCTTACGATCGTGAATACTCAATGTACGGGCGGGAAAACATACTGGTGCCTCCCTCTGTGACGAGAGAATGGAACTAAATCAATAAATCTGTGTATTCTGGGGGTCAGAACCGTTTGAAACTTCTGGGAAGTCACAAGAGGCAAGTAGAAAAGGATTTGTTGTTGACTATTTTCCCTTTTCTGAGTAATCCCCAGAGTAATCCTCCATCAAGAATGGCAGCTTCCACCCTGACAGTTGATGAATAGCCTTCTAGCTATCATCTTGTGGCTTTAGATACCCTCCTAGCTACCATCTCATGGCTAGGTCTATAGATGTACCCTCCCTACTACCACTTTGTGGACTTAGACACCCTCCTAGCTACCATCTTGTGAGTCATATGTGGCCTCGGCTACCCTGCTAGCTACCATTTTGTGTCCTTGGATACCATCCTAGATACCATCTTGTGACTAGATACCCTCACAGCTACCATTCTGTGGTCTTACATACCCTCATAGCTACATCTTGTCACCATATACATTGAAAATGACGAACACTGCAGTGATACATTGGTTGCTAGGGAAAATACATATAGAATCAGCTGTTGCTAAGCAACCAAACCTTCTAGAAGAAGGCCAATAAAAAAAACTAGAAGCCTTAGGTATGTTTTTAGGTGGTAGGTGTGATCATATTTTTTGGCAATTATTTCTTGTTGATTAAGGCTGATTTTGATCATTTTATGGGTTGCTAGTGAAAATGGTTGCCATGGCAACCAGAAATTGTAAGAAAAAATGGAAACAGTGATTTTTGGACTTGGTGGTTCTAAGCTTTCCAAAAATGTATATTTTCCAATTTCCCCACAAACCCCAACAGAACTACATAAGAATCCCCACTATTTGGTAATGTTACTTGCTACCAGCCATGGCAGATTATCATTCTGATTTATGCAGCTTCTTGCATCTGTCCATTCTGTCTGGTTCTTATGTTTGGTCATGGCTTACTGAAGAAGGGTCTCATCTCTCACAGTGAGTTTGTCCTTACATATATCATACCACTTCCATTTATTCTTTCATGGATTTGCCGCTTTTTAAAGAGGAGGTCAAGAAAAAGAAGAGATCAAGAAAATGGCACTCTGATTTCTAATGAAGCTTCATCAGCATATGATGCCCTTCAAGGACCATATTGACAATTACATCTCCTGTCTCCTACCTCATCGCTGTGTTGGGCTGGGATTCTCATCCTATTCCAACTACTTCTTGTATTGGGGAAGACATTCATAGTAGCTCCCCCGGTCCCTGCACTTCCCATGGTACAGGTACACAACCTGCGTTTCCTCGTTTTAAAATATACCCCACATCCATAGAGTTTTATGCTAAAAAAGACCCCTTTTTATGGAAAAGTGTTGACTTTTCCAACGAAAAAAATACCCCTTTTTTCGATAAAACATGGACATTGTTTTTGCAGCTCTATTTTCAAAGGCTGAAAGTATTTGGTGAACTTACTTAAGCAGTATAAATTTCATATCTGTGTGTGATTATTTGTTGACAAAAGAAAGTTAGATGGAGATCCCCTGAGTGGAATACCCATACTTCCAAGATCATGGAGTCTGCCCCCAAAACTACCCCTTTTTTCTCTAATCCATGGAGTTTGTGTGAGAAAAAGACCCCTTTTTCTTGATTCCAGGGACATTGGAATTGAGTGAAAAGTGACTCTATTTTCCTGCTTTTGGGAACGCAGGTTGTGTACCTGTAAGTAGTATAATATTAGGTCTTCTTAAAATATTTATTTTAAGAAGACCTAATATTCTCAAAAATTTAGATTATTTAAAAAGGAGATTGATTATAAATAATAATCTCTATGTTTGCCTTAAGGACTTAGCATGTGAGCTGGTTTTTGATAGTTACTGACGAGTCCTCCAGATGGCAGGGCCAGCATGTTCCACAGGATAGTCATAGGATACTTATTTGAAAAGGAGCAGCTCGCCTATCTTATTTAAATCCAATCATCATAGAAAGGGCAGAGATCATATTAATAGCTATATCAATTGAAACTTAATTAAATTTAAATTATTTTAAGAAGACCTAATATTCTATAATATTAAGATTATTTAAAAAGGAGGTTGATTATAAATAATAATCTCTATGTTTGCCTTAAGGACTTAGTATGTGAGCTGTTTATTGATAGTTACTGACGAGTCTTCCAGATGGCAGGGCAAGCACGTTATACAGGATTGGATGGATAGTGACTGACAAGTCCTTTAGATGTCAGGACAAGCACGTTCTACAGGATAGTCACAGGATACTTACTTGACAAGGAGCAGCTCGCCTATCTTATTTAAATATGAGCTTAGACTGTCAAGCATCATAGTGAGGGCACAGATGAAATGAAGCAACATAGAATGGGCTAAGGTGAAGGAATCATCATAGAAAGGGCAGAGATCATATGAAAAGCTATATCAATTGAAACTTACCTTATCTGATGTCCTTGGAGATGTGCAGGGTTAAATTCGAGTTGTATTGGAGAAAGGTTGCTAGCTTCTTTATTTATGAAGAAAATTTTAATTAAATGAAGGCAGGCATTGTTTGTTGCATATTTACAGCATGTAAATATACATCCATCGGCTACCACGTGAAGGTCTTGCCTGCTATAAGCCGACATAATTTTGACATATAGAGCCTAAAAAAGATTTTTTTATGAACAGAATTTACGACTTGTCTATATTTCTATGTTATGCAGATATATGAGATATGAGGTATACATGGCTGCATATGAAGCTTTCTTTGTTTTATATTTCATTTCATTTAACCTACGTCCAATGAAATGAAGATATCTAGTTGAGCTTTTTTTCTTTGGTTTTATTGCTTTAAGTTAGGATCTTAATAGCAATTGTAACCTGCAGTCACTAAGAAGCAAGCATCCTTTCGCCAGATAATATATCAAGAGAAAGGGATGCTTTGCGGTATCTTAGCTTTATGTACACATATACACATATCTACATGTGCTTTATATCTAGATATAGACAAATGCGTAATTTTAGATATTAACTTAATTGAAAATCAAGAAGGCACTGGTTCTGGAGTGAGTTTCTCATTGCTTCGTAAAAGGAAAATTCCTTATAGACATGTGACAGTCCACACTCCTCTATGTTTTTGATGACTGTCATAGTTAAGTCTACATCTCTTACATAAAAGGTTCTTTCTAGAGATTTTTCTCTGTGAGAAAAATATGTACCCTCAAAGAACATTTGAGCCAAGACATAAATGAAATCCTCTCTTGAGAATCTCCTTTTCTTAGATTTTATTGTTTGAAAGTCATCAGATTTGATACAGGAAATCATTTCATTTCTTTTGATGATTTTTGATATTAGTCTAGCGAGGTAGAAACTATGTCCTGTATCCATTTGACAATTAAAGAGCATGATACTTTGAAGTATTCTTAAAGCACATTCAATTCCTATGTAAAAAGATTTCTTTGAAGGTTCTTGCCTGAAAATATGTGCTTGATCATCAGCTGCCTTATATAAGCTATGTGTCACTCGTCGTAGAGAATCATGGTATGGACACATTCTGATATGTCCCTGTTCTGTGAAAAAATCAGTCACAGACTGTCGACCACATTTTCTACGTTTACCGTCCAGACAGTCACATATCCAGTAAGTATTTCGCTTTTTCTTGTGCTTTATAGAAACTTCACTCACCTTGAACACAGGTAGATTATATCTCAAAATTCTAGCAAAGATAACCAAGACATCCTGCATAGAACCAGCCTTCTCCATTTTCCTGATCCTTTTCCATCTTCTTAAAGTCAAGGCATATATATACAACACGATTTTTTTAGCAGCATCATAGAACAAATATCTATGCAAATTTATCTTGTTGCCCAGCAATGCCATATGTAAATTTTTGCTGTTGCCTATGGATACAAGAGGAATTCCCCAGAGAAAAATTGAATGTAATTTTATGCTGTTGTCTATGGATACAAGAGGAATTCCTCAGAGAAAATATATGCTGTTGTTCCCCTGGATACAAGAGGAATTTCCCAAGAAAAAACTTGATTTAAATGTACGTTGTTGTCCCTAGATACAAGAGAGAATAGTATAGACAGTTAACGCAGTGAGCAAGCAATGAGTTATCGAGTTGGCAGACTGTTATGTTTTCTTTTTCACAGAAAAAAAAAGAATATGTCATTGTTGCGCAACAGTCCCTGGATACAGCATTAATGTGACATGATTCGCTGAAAAGGGATCTTAGTGCAGAGGGTGTGAGACCTTTTGTTGCCGCACGTGCTAAATGTTCTAATGTATACATAAAATATATGTTCTTGTTCTTGGATGTCACTAAGCTGTCTGAAAAAAACCTCTCATAAATATCCAGAGTAAAAACTTATTCCAAGTGCGGATTTTTCGCCTGCTCTCACGTAGTTTGGTACATAAAAACTTATAAATATCTTGAGTAAAAACAATCTTAAGTTTTTTACATGACTTTTTATTTTGTCTTTGGAATATTTACGTTCTTTGTTACATTAAGAAGGTAAACAGCTGGTAATATATGACTAAAGCAGATGACTACGTAAAACTTGGAACTAAATATTTGATTGGAACTTTCTTGCAAAATCTACAGTGCATAGACTTACATTGGAAGCAAGCTCACAGGGAAATAGACTCATGATACTGGTATTTCTCCTACATATATAAACATGCAGTTAAATGCTGTTGGCTATATCTTACTACAGGAAAGCATAGGTTCTATGGATATATATCTAACTTGTATACTTATCTAAAATAATCTTTTTTCTATGTAATAAATCTCTGCAGTTAAGCATAGAAGCTTACTTCAGTGAGAACTTTTGCTTCCAATTTTAATGTCAGTGTATAACAGAAGTTACATAACTAACTTTTAAAGCACTGCAACTTAAGTGTGTCACAAAAAGTTTCAGGACAGGATAGGGATTCTTTTCTTTCCTGCTTTAAAGTGTACCATAGAGAAAAACTAATGATGTAACTCAGTGCACTTGGTTATAGGTGACATAGTTGACACATACTTACATGAATCTTCTTTTTTATCTTTAGATTTATCTTCATTTCGAGAAGATCCTTTGCTGACTCTTCACAGAAGCATTATGATCAATGCATTAAAGTGCCATGACCATTAGTTAGCGTAATTCTTAAAAAAATGCTTATGAGACTGTTTGTTAGAGTTACATAGAAGCATCATGTCAACTTTAATGAGTTAAAACATAAATTTTTTAGAGGGTAGGCATTATGCTTTCATGAAATTTTGCTGAGCAGTTTCATCAGTGCTTCTTTTATGCATTATGACGAGCAACGAGCATGATGCACTTATGCAACTATGACTTTTAGGGGGTCAGAGAGGACTTCTGCAACTAAGACCTTAAGAGAGTTAGAGAGCATCGTACCAATCACCCGTCTTAGTATCCTTTTTAACTTGATTTATGATAACACAAGTGTGCGATGCTTCCAAGTTTCCATATGTTACATGTCTTTAAAAAAAGACAGAAGCTTCATGGTTTTAGGTTTCCATGACAGAACGCAGTAACTATTGTTTGTTAACCCTTTTTTGACAGTTATTTTTTCAGGACAGGAATTTTCATATATTAGAATGTATTATGTTAATTTCCTTTTGGGCGTGCAACATGTTTTTATGGAAACAACTCACAGGAATCATTTTTTAGCTTGTTCCATGTTATCTGTCCACCATATAAGGCAAGGTATTCTTTTCCACTTAAAGGTATGCATGTATATGCTAATGTGCTTTTCTTTTAATCCTGCAAGGGCTTCTTTGTAGATTTAAACAGAAATCAAGCTCGAAAAGATCTCAAAGGCTGAAGCTCTATCATGTCTCTAGCTGTGCCAGGAACAGCTCGATCAGGTCTATATATAAGTGATCTTTGACGTTTCTTTATTTTCCATGCAATTAAGAAAGGAACTGCTATGATAAGAGGGATGAAAATACCACCAATCACTGATCCTGTTATAATTCGTCGTTTTCCAAAAGAAGGGTTAACAGAGGTAGAAATAGGAGTAGGGCTCACAGCAGCGAAGCTAAGCCCCTCCCCTTTCTTTTTAGGCGCTATATATGCTCTAGAGCTGGAGGAGAAGGGCACAACAGATCCTGTCTTTGAAGACTTTGCATCGAAGTTCAGCGTCGATTTCAAGATTGAATTGGGCGTCGATGTCAATTTCAAATCATGCAAGGAGACAGTTTTCCTCTTCAGTCCTTCCATAGAGGTGAGTGTTTTCCTGAAATGACATCGGTATATGGTTTTAATACTTTTTTCTGATCCTTTTCACAATGAAAATAACGAATAGCAATTGTAATATTAGCTTATGTATTAAGCAGTGAAGGATTTAGGGGGGCGCGGGGGGCGCGCCCTCCTTCCTTTAGGTCAGTACTTAAGAGTTTAACTACATATTTTGGATCCCAAAATTTGTCCAAAATAGAGGGTGCGTTGATGCAGAAATACATCATGCTCATTGATTAGCAGGAAAGCCTATCTCACAAATGATTTCATGCATTGTTCAGTAACGAGTTGAATTTCTTCATGTTGATATATTAAGTTCATGAGATAAATGGAAGGATGCTTTAGAAGTCATGTCTATTTTTCCAGACGTATATGAAAGTTTGAAATGTTTATTTTCATGTTATTTTTTTATTTTTTGATAAAATTACAGATAGGAGATAAGATTCTATAGAATAAAAAAAGGAACATGCAAAGTAACTGACTTGATTTCCTTAGGAAAGTTGACATTTTCTTTTGGTTCGAAGAAGCTAGGGTCAGGAGGGTAGACGTTAGATCTATTAATGTAGACAAGAAAGAATTTTCTTTTTTCGTAGGAGATGAAGATGAGATATCTTTTCGAGGAGGAGAAGGTTCTGCATTGTGGTTTGATATTTTGTCTATGAAGCTTCCTGTAGGTGCTTCTATTGAATCCCCTTTCATAGATTTCTCTTCTGTACTCAGATTGTCAGACGTAATAAGAAAGGGTTGAGTCACAACATCCTCAGGCAAGGTTTCAGTGTATGTTTTTGGAGATAATTTTGAAGCTAGCGTGTTATCAGAAGAAATATTTTCTCCTGAAGCTTCAGAGTTTTTTTCTTTGAGAGAAGACATGAGCTTAGTCTCTGTGACAGGGAACAAGGTTTTCATGTTGTCAATTTCTGGCGTTGTACTGGAGACATAGATAGAAGCAGGATAAGTTTTGATAAGTTTTGAAGCAGAAGTAGGATTTTGTGTAGTAGAAGAATATCTCAAGCTGGATATTATCTCATTCAACCTGCAGAGACATAAAAACAGGATAGACATAAGAAAATGTAAAGCAGGGTTCATCCAGTAAGGGAGGTCTAGAGGAGAGGCACAGTCATGCTTTAGCACTATATTTCATATATAGTGAGACCTTGATTATCCAACCACCCTTGTTGCAGACATATTTTCCCAGGATCTCAAAACTGTGGGATTATTTAAACTCCTCATAACAGATTGGTATTGGAATGTCTCAGCTTCAGAATGGCTTGATCCTGTGTACCTTGGATAATCAAGGGTCGGATTATCAAGGTCTCACTGCAGTCAAGAGTTTAAGCAAAGCATTAAAGCAATTGTAAATTAGAGCGATGTGATTTTATTCTTTCTCTTGACTTAAATCTTTAACTGAAATCACTGAAAAATGTGACTTTAAATTATTACAGTGAGACCTTGATAATCCGACCACTCTTGTTGCAGACATATTTCGCCCGGATCTCAAAACTGCTGGATTATCAAAGCATATTATGATAGATTTGTGTTGGAATGTCCCAACTTCAGCTTGACCAGATCCCATGTATGTCGGATTATCAAGGGTCTGATTATCAAGGTCTCACTGTATGTCAACTTTTCTAGCTATGGGTAGTCTTTGCTTATAGATAGACGAAAATAATTACCTGCAAACGCCGGCATCACAGATATATATTCCATGCTTTGTGGTCAGTTTGTCTAGGAATGGAAATACATCTCGATCATAGATGATTGATTTCCTTGTATGTCCTTCCTGATCCTTGATAAGAACCTCAGTTGTAAGAAAGGACAAGTGCGAGGGAGGAATAGCCTGAATACATCTTATGTAAGGCTCACATGTCAAAGAAGATCCGTTGTGTTCACAACGACAATTGTTTTGCACAGTCTGCATGTAGCAGACAGGAAAGAACACAGCTAGTAGCCACAAAGTTTTCATCGTGAATGAGAAAATAAGGCTAAGCTAGTTTGCCCTATTAAGATAAGTTTTTAACAGCAAGACATTTTGTTCGTACAGTTAGATAATGAAACAGAATACATGCATGGCAGGGAGTAAACATCCAGATAAAGCGCTCTTCCTGAAGATAGGCGCATGACTCACTTTGCTATGTTCAGAAAGCAGTTGATGCAATGTATATCATACGTGGCTCGTGTCTCCCCTCTAGTGTCAAAGGTGCAAACTAATTTTCAGCTGTGTGGGTTCGATTCTCTGTTCTGCTCCATAATTATCGCAGTGAGATAACTTCTTCAGAGGTGGAATTCTATGAGGAACTGTGGCTATTCAAATTAATTAGACATGAAAGCAGAGCAAGAAGCTCATGTCTTAAGCTATTTTTCTATTTTACAGGAAAACAGTCCTCTGTCCTTGACTGAACCTTGCTGTAAACTCCCGCCACAGACTGTGAACAAACTGATGCTTGATTGACGATAAGAACATCTCTCTCCTGCCTCCTGAGATAACAAGCTACAGATTCAAAAAGAGCAAGGTACGTTGTCTTGTTTCTTTTCCAGAAAAAAGAGTATTACGTTGAAGAAGATGCTTCTCATCATTGGTATGTACACATGAGTTTAAGACCATAGGAGCAGGCGAGACAAGTGAAAGTTTAGTTACCTTGTTTTCCGCTAGGGGCTGTGAGGACACTGATCATCGTAATGGTGCGCTGTAGAGACATGTACTACTGTGATTGAAGTTACGACGATCAAAGTTTAAAAAAGTCTAGAAATAGGCTTTTGATTTTATTTTTCGTTGTTTGAAGATAAAAAAAGAACTCCTACTTATTTTTTGCAGGTCTTAAAGCACATCGCACTTCCGGAAGTTTTCATCTAAGCCTGCTGCAACTAGCACAAAGTAAGTCAGAAGAAGCTATGTTTCCTTGATCGATAGAATATATTATGCATAACACGGAACATTACGTCACTTTTAAGTTTTAAGTCATAGATTTCATTGATATTATACTTTTTTGGCTTGCGAAACATTACGGTTTCAAACCTAGACTGTAAAATAAGAAGTTAAGCTGTTTACTACTTTTAAAATGTCTTCTTTTTTATTTTTTCATTTTTTTATTTTATTTTTTTTTTTTTTAGGTGAAGCTAAGTCAGCCTTAAGAGCCGATCGTTTGAAGTTGGATGGTAAATCTTCACTAGATTCCAGGAAGTTTGCCTCTAGAGCCTCGACTTTGCACAGCAATTCTCTTCCAAGGTTATTGTCTTTTTTCTTTTTTGTCTGAAAGATGTTATCTTACATATGTCTATTCAATATGCAGTCAACAATATTGTTCTGATTGTAGTCACTAGTCCTTGTGCTAAGATAAATGTAGAAAGTTTCACGTCTCATAAGAAAAATATCTCTAGATATAGAGGATCTATTAACATAAGCAAGAAAAATTTTTCTTTGAAATTCACAAAAAACGGATTTTGCTATATTTTTCTTAAAAATAATTTTTCTTGTGTTTTAGAAAATATCAATGAATTTGTTACATTGCATTGCTCTAATTTTTTTTCTAAATATTCTGAGATAGAATTTAAGGAAATTAATGTCAAGTTGTTGAACGTTCAATTAAGCATAGAAATAAACATAGGAGAAAAAGAAATTAAATTAGGAGAACTTTTTTTGAAATTTTATTCAAAGTGGCCTGTAGCTTATGAATATAGAGTTCGTGAGAGTAATACCTTTGAGTCTGTTTGGCTTCTTTATGATGATAAGATCGAGACCAGCCGAAGAGCTTCTGCTTTTTCCTCTTTCAGGATAAGCTCCAAAGAAATAACTTTCACGTTAGGACATAATTTTAAAGGAAATTGCATAGTAAAAAATGTAGAGTTATTTTTGAAAATATGTTATGAAATGAAAGAGGTTTTGGTTGAAAATGTTATGTTTTGTTTATTATCTGTTAGAAAATGTATTCGAAAATAAAGATGAGAAAATACAAATGCTGGCAAAAGTGAACATGCATGACTTGTCTAAGTTATCTCTAGAAGAAGCTATAGGTTATACCTTAAAATTTCAAAGCAAAACTGGACCTAAAAATTTAGAAGAAAAATTCTGTTGGGAAATGGCTCTCAACCATCACTATGATGAAAATGATCACCATCCGCAGTACTGGAAAGGTAACAACATGGAAAAATTTGCTTTGATTGAAAGTATATTAGATATGATAGCTTGTCATGCAGAACGAGATTTGATGGCAGAAGAAATAAATGTACATCATATGTTAGATGAAGAAGTTGCTGTGATTCAACTTTTAGATATAAATCCTATATATCTAGAAAGATACACAGAAGAAGACAAGGAGAAAGTGAAAGAATATCTTTCTTTATGGAAAAATATCTTGTCTGTAAAATCTTAAGAAAAAATAAAAAATAAATATATATATATAGTCATTAAAAAAACCATACCATTATGTTAAAAGTGAAAAAAGGAAAAAAAATCCATACTATAATATCACATCAATTTATATGCATTTTTCTTATGTATTGTCTCATGTCCGGATTAATAAGTACTGTTATGTCTTATCCTATTCTTGTTTGTTCTATGCTGACATGTTTTTTCATAACATGCATACAGCTGCCTGAAATACCCGTTCCTTAATCATGCTGAGATATGTGAAAAAAAAATAAAAAATAAGCTACTGAAATTAAGATGCTGTTCGCTTACTGTCTCATGTCAGGACTGAGCAATGCTTTCATACCAGATCCTGTTGTGTTATATGTCATATTCTTATGCGTTCTTATAATATGTATACATCTACATAAGATGCGTCTTGCATGATGGTCACATCAAGTTTATGTCTTTGAGATAAAACAGAAAACAATGTAAACCTATATGAAATAGGATATATCTTTTAAACTGTTCACGTATACATGTATGTTTCCTTAGACAAATATACAACAGCACTTTTCACTTACATTTACATATTGTTGCTCTTGTTGCAGTAAGAAAAAAAAAATGCCTTTGCCGTCTTACTATTTCGAAGAAGATTTAGGTTACTCTGATCTATTTCTTCAAAAGATTTCAGTCTTGTTAGCATATGAATGGATGAAACTAGGTGTACATCTTGGAATACCTCATACAAAACTTGAAAACATGAACAAAACTAAAACCACTACAACCATGGGTCTTGAAATGCTGAACAAGTGGTGGAGAGGAGTTCCTTTCTACTTAAGAACTGAAGAACTGATAATGAGTTTCAAGGAAAACCAACGAATAGACTTGGTTGAATTCACAGAAGAATTCTTCAAAGAAAAAAAATTAGAAGAACACAGTGATGAGTCAACTGCTGTCCAAATGTTCTTCATTGTACTAAGTGAAAGAATGTCAAGAGATTGGAAGAATGTGGCTATATATCTGCACATCACACTGGATGAAATAAAAACCATATCCTCTCAACCAGAACAAGACATAAAACACTTAACTTTTAATGTCTTAAAGATGTGGCAAAGATCAAAGAACAGTGCCACTCATCAATTAATGAAAGCTTTGTTTGAAATGGAAAGAAATGATGTTTTGAAGCTTCTGTTCTTAGAATTTGATAAAAGAACGGGAAACTAACTAACTAACCAAGAAAACAACAAAGAAAAGAGCAACAGAAACCTAATTTTTGTAAACGAATAAAAAAATAAACATATTTATATATCATATAATTTGTTTTGTTCTTTGTTCATATAACCTGATTGAGATATCATGAGAATAGCATATATACATAGTACTCAATCATTGAAGAACAACATAAAACATACATCAAAAAAGCAAGAGAAAAAAGATAGTACTTTATCGTCTTGAAAAATGGAAACTCCAGTCTTAAGATTCGTTAAAATTAATCCTAATGCAATCTCTCCTGCTCAAAAATATTACACTATAGGATACAACTTATACAGTCCATCTGAATATACCATCCCTCCTAAAGGAAGTCGTTTGATAGAAACAGGTATCCAAGTTTCTGTTCCATATGGTTATTATGGTATGATATCGCCTTTGAGCAAAAAAAGAAATAATGATGTAAATGTTGAGACAAAAATAATAGACACTCATTACAGAGAAGAAATTAAAGTTATGTTGCACAATTTTAGTGAAAAAGAAGAAAAAGAAGCCACAATAAAGAAAGGAGAAGCCGTTGCACAGCTTATATTACAAAAAATATGCACTTCAAAATTGAAACAATGTTACAAGCTGGAAAGAACCCCTGAAGATCAAGAAAGTTATTATGCAGCTTACAACAAAATAGGTAATCAGATATATGAAGAAGAGCATCGGTTCCTGAAAGGTGCTAATCATATAAAAAAGATGATGGAGTCCTCTTCAAGTAAAGACAACTGGAGTCCTCTTCAAGTAAAGACAACTTCTTCGCAAACATCTCTGTGAATAGCATAAACAGCAAGTGAAATAAGTTTTGTGCACTGTCAACAAGAAAAAATCAGTTAGTATACTGTCATCTCATTGAAGATGTCTCTATTAAAGTTCATGAAATTATCTCCAAGAGCTTTCACTCCAACTCGTGCTTCAAGTGATGCAGCAGGACTTGATTTATATAGTGCCTATGACTATATCATCCCTCCTAAAAGTAAAGAATTAATAAAAACAGATATTGCACTGGACATACCTCCTGGTTGCTATGCTCGTGTGGCTCCGAGATCAGGACTTACATTAAAATATTTCATCGACGTAGGTGCTGGAGTCATAGATAGAGATTATAGAGGTAATGTAGGAGTCATTCTCTTTAATTTCGGAGAAAAAGAATATAAAATAACTCAAGGAGACAGGATAGCACAAATGATATTGGAAAAAATTTACATGCCTGTCATTCAAGAATGTGATATCCTTAATGAAACCATGCGAGGTGGCAATGGTTTTGGATCAACTTATAAATGATATTGTTTTTGAATAAAAGAAACAATAAAAATGAAATCTTGATTCTTGTTTTTATTTCACTTTATCACATAATCTTTCCATTTAACATATACATGCTTTGTTCCATTTAACATATACATGGTATAGGATATTATTTATAATCGACCTCCTTTTTAAATAATCTAAATTTTTCAGAATATTAGGTCTTCTTAAAATAATTATTTTAAGAAGACCTAATATTATACTACTCCTGTAGCATAGAAAGTGCATGGACCGGGGTAGCTCCTCTCTACAGGCAGCTTTATATGTGTCTGATAGTTGTGTGTGGCCTAATATTTTACCTTCATGTTGATTGATTGATTGATGTTGTACAGCACTTTAGCGGCACTAAGTGGCTATCCCATGCTTCACAGGTTGATAATTTAACAGAGGAATGTGTCAGTGCCCGGGCATATGTGCACCACACACATCCTGAGGGGATAGGAAAGAGGAGATATAGACCCTTTTAAGTGGGCTAGGGAAGCCCGCTTTACCTTCATGTCAAACCATATAATGGAAATAAGGCCAACATTACAGGGACATTTGCTCTGCTTGTTTTATCTATAATCAATATCCTACGAGCTTATTCCCTGAAGGCAGAGTATGTGCCCCCACATGGTTCTGCTTCTGATACCCACAAGATAATTGAGAACGTCCTACTTGTATGGCTGCCCCTAGTTGGTGTGTTAACACTGTTTGTGTTCATTCTTATTGAGGTGTACAATGTGATGATTGATGTTGCCAAGTGGTGTAAAAGATCGCAACATACAGTGGATGTCATCTGGTAGACATTTAGTAATGCAGAAATGATGCAGGGTTTCAAATTCTAAGTCACGTTTCCCCCAGAAACATCAGTTGATAATAACTATACCGTATTGGCATGTATAAGTGCCCAGGCACTCATTTATTTCAAGTAGGCTCTACCCCAATGCTCATTCAAGACCGGCGCTTATTTTAAGACTTAGATTGTAGTGTATTGTAGTGATTGTATATCACTTATTAATAGTTATCACTAGTATTATGGAGTAGACGGTCAGCTCGGTGGCAGCCACCGGCTCGGGAGCAGTAGTTGAGGTCTGTCCCACCTGGGGGCGACATGGTGGCGACTTGTGATGTCATGCCTGTGACGTCACATCACGTGACACCATAAAAGTTGGTTCGGTGGTGGCAGTCGGGAGATGCAATTAGAGACTTCCAGGTGGCAGACGTGTGGTCGGTGGCTCCGGGTTCAGTGGTTGCGATCGGTGACGGCCTGTAAGGGTGGTGCATTTCATAACAAGCAAGGATAATTGATGTTGATACAAGAATTGATGAGAACTGTTAGCCATACGACCCATAAGAAATAAACCAAACGCCTTCAACTGTTATAGAACTTTATTTGCTGAGTCTGGTCTTCTGTGATTATTACAGTATTTTGAAATTTAAACACCCCTGTAGCCCCAGCGCTTATTTTATACCGGCGCTTTTAAGACCCGGCACTTATACAGGCCGATATGGTAATCAGTGCTAAGCAACTCTGATTGGAAATAATTTAAAGTTGTATTTGTTTTAGTTCCAGGAACTATAGCCATTAATTTGCTGTAAGGTCTGCTGAGAGTTGCTTAAATCCAAATGTGCAGTATAAGAAGTTAATCCAATGCCAGACACCCTACTAATAATGAAGTCGGAGATGGAGTATGTGTTGAAGGTTACATGGTGATTTATTGTACATTAAATATGTATAATATGAGTCACCTGCACAGAGCACCAAGTACTGAGTCTTGAGAGTGGTGATTTCCAGTGGCTGCACCAGGGTTTATATCCCTGCAGCAACACAGGAAGTCAGTGTCTCCAGGGTGACTGGCAGGTAAATGATGCTACTTGGATGCTGGTTGGCTGAACCAAGCTCCGGGATCAAGCTTTCACAGCTTAAAGGTTTGAAAGAAGTCGGTTCTTTGCAGCATAAAATGTAAGGATGTCCATAGGGTAGATTAACCTAAAGATGACCGTTCCTGTGCAGGCCTTCAATGAGGGATTTGTAGTGGGTAATATCTCTGAGAGTTTTAGGTCCTCAGACTTCCAAAAGGCACTGAATGAAAGATAATTGTTTAGGCTTTTTACCTGCAATATCTTGAAAATCCATGTGTATAATGTATATCTAGTTTATCACCCTTACTAAGAACATTCCATTTAGTTCATTTTCACCTTGAGATGACCACTTTGCACCTTGAGATGACCACTTGATACACATCCTTTGAATGGGGCCATTTTCTTTATGCCATATTTTCAAAAAAGAATAATTGTCTTACATAAATATATAATTAAATGTTACTATTGATGGTGCTTTATTGTAATGAAAATGTATGTTTTGCAGCAACTAAATTGGAAGTGATATTTCAGTAAAGATTATGTTCATCGTAGTTGCCATTCCCATCCATAACTCTCTCTCTGAGTGGTGGTCCACTCAAGGTGAAATGGTGGTCATCTCAAGGTGAAATTGGCATGCCTGGGAAAACGAGTCCTAAACTTAAAGTATTTAACATTTCTGAACATTTGTTTATGTTATCATTTACTTATGATCTATGTCTAGAATCAATATTTGGTACATGTGAACAATCTCAATGTTCAGAATCTGCAACCCATGTTAAAGATTTCTGGAGAAATGGCCAGTTGGTCATGATAAAAACCAGTCAAACATGGGTACTTTGGTGTATTGTTATACAATGATAACTACACAACATATCATAGGTGACCAGTCCACGGGATACTATAACACCTCTATTTCAGGAATATTGGATGTACAGCCCCATACAGTAGATGTAAAAGTGAGAAAAACAAGGTGGCAGGTGGTCAACTCAAGGTATGTGGTCATCTTGAGGTTAACCTACCCTATATGGTAATTATATAACTCATTAAGGTGTGAAAGCTGTCGTCTTGTGGCAACAGAGAAAATGCGTAATAGCATGTGACAATTATACAAGAATTGAGAATGTGATAATTTCCTGGACACGCAAAAACATGCTATACTCAAGAAAGTTCTGAAGTGTAGGTCCTGAGGTGATCTCAAGATTCATATGAACAGCCACTCTTGAAATAACTTGTTTCTGTTCTAGTGGAACGTGATATGTTAAAATCTTGAGAAACTGTTCATCCCCCCAAACTGCCAAATTCACCCAAGTTGTGAACGTTCCCGATTCAAGTTCTGTTCATCATGCTGATGCATTAATGCATCATGCATTAATGCATCATGCCCACTAGTCATCATGATGCACCAATGAAGTGCTGGCGAGACTGCTCACCAGAACTTCATTGAAGCATCATGCCAACCATCCGGGACAGGGGCGGCGGAACCATTTGAAAGTTGGGGGGGCAAAGGTCAGGTATTGGCCCATGACCCCCCCCCAAGATTGCCGGGGGTGGGAGGATGTATTGGAACCATAGTTGTGATGATGGAAAGCAGGGGGGGTCTGGGGGGTATCCCCTGAAAATCTTGAAAAGTGAGGTGGCACAAAGGTACATTTTGGTGCATTTAGAGGAGAGAAGACATGGAGAGCAGGGGGGTTTGGGACGCCCAGAAAATTTTGAAAATTGAGGTGCCACAAAGGTGTGTTTTGGTGCATTTTGACGAGAGAATATGTATTCTCTGGGCCCTGATGAATCCCCCAAATCTATAGACCTAAGAGATAAAAATCAGAAGATTCCCATAATATTTTATAGGTTATCTACAATATATAAAAAGGAAGCCCCCTCCCCACAAAAAGACTTTGAAAATTTAGATACCATATGATGCATTCTCAAGCAACCTGTAACACAATGTCCCTCTGTCTTACCACAGTCCTACATATTATACAGACTTTTCTTAATTATCTTTCTGTCAGGATTATATTGATCTTGGCCTCATATATCCCATATTTGTTATATCCCTCCCACCTTGAAAAAATTTGAAATTTTAGGGTTAAAATGGTGCATTATGGGGATTTCAACAAGCATAGTTGGATGCTGTATTTGATTGAAATTGTAGGCCTTATGAATTGACATTGGTATTGGCCTGAAATGTCACAATTTTCTTAGAAAAGTTGGGGGGGGGCAAAAACATAGTCTTGCCCCCCCCAACAGGAAAGTTGGGGGGGGGCATGTGCCCCCCCCTGCCCCCCAGTTCCGCCGCCCCTGCCGGGACAATATGTATCTAACCTGTAGGGTCGCCATGATGCTCCAATTAAATGCTGGCAAGCAGTCTCGCCAGCACCTCATTGGTGCATCATGATGACCAATGGGCATGATGCACTTCTCCATCAGCCACCCTTAAAGGGTTAAGGTAATGTGACCATGCAGATAGACATGCTGTCTTGTCGTCAAACCCTTGCTGCACATAAATGGTCGGTTATCTTTGCAAAGAGGCACATCAATATAAATTTGTCTCTTATCTGTACATGTTACATTTTACATCTTAAATGGAGGTTATTGCTTATTCTCCAGTCCATAAAAAGGGATACCACAATGTGTGTAAATTTGTGTGTATCAGTGAGACTTATTCTAGATAGCAGTAACCATATAGCGGCCTTGGGTCATGGGTGTAGACATGCCCTAAGTTACCCCCAATTAATAGGCCATCTAGTGGACAAAAACATGAGTGTAAATGTTCCTGCTCAGACAGTCCTTGGTACTTTTTGATACTACTCTATATATAACACAGCCACCAGTGAACAGCCACGTCCTGGGGTGTACAGAGGACAGAACCAACCCTGTGACGTCATCCAGCCAAAAGGAGGCCAAACCCCCGAATGCAGCCAACGAAAATTCTCTTGTATAAGCAGAACCCCTCATATAAGCCGCACCCCTGATTTCAAGAGAAACTATAAGCCACATACAAGGCTTGAAAATTGGTATTTTAGTCCTATTCTATAGTATTATATACCCTCATTTATAAAACGGCTGGCAGTGCTCTGCTACATGATAGAAGTGACCTTGAGTGCATTATACGAGTACAGTGCACGGCTGAGTAAGGTCACCATAGCTGTGATCCAGTCTGGTACTGTTAATTGGTCTAGATATACCTTGCTTGGATACTTGATTGATTGGAATGAAATGTACAATGTTTTATAAAGACAATAGACAACTCCTTCTTCACATCTTGACTATCTGTTGTCCCACTCAGACGCATTCGTGCATTGTAGGACAACAGATAGTCTCGATGTGAAGAAGATCGTTGTCTATTCTCTGAATAAGCCACACCCTGAAAATTTTTTATTTGAGTTCTGGTACTAGGCGCGGTTTATACGAGAGAATTTATGAAGTTATAAGGGAGTGGTCATTTTTTAACAACAGGGGGGGGGGTTGGTGAAATTGCGCGGCGAAAAATTTTACGTCCTCCCCTCAGAGGGTTCTGAAATTTCCCCCTCCCCCTCGGAGGGGTCCGAATTTTTTTTTGTCCCTCCTTTTATTCTTTAGTGGTGCGCTGGCTTTTTTGCTCAAAAGAGTAGAAGTGAGAAATATCTTTAGTGTAAATATTCTGTTTGTCAACTTGTGCCATTGCATGAAGATAAAATAAAAGAAATACTAGGGGATACTAGGGCTAGTAGGGGTGCATCCCCGGGGGGTACATGTACAAATGTAGGCACTGACATAACTGCTGTGTGCGGGTCTGCTGTGCGCGGAGGCTAAAAGTGTGATTTAGCAAAAATGGAGCAGCTGAAGTTGACATGATTTTACTTATTGATTCTAAAGCTGTTTACAGGTGGATTTGGACAATTAGAGTATCATTTTAAAGAGCTTGAAGAGGGCTTCAATATGCATGTATTTATTTAATAAATTAAGGAGAAAAAAATCATGTTTCTCCCAGGTGAACTCAAAACTTAAGTTCAGGAGCATTTTATGGTATGAAGTATGCATCTCACATAGTTAAAAATGGCACTCACATATTCCCTGGTTAAATAAGGTCTACAAAATGTCTAGTTTTCTTCTTTCTAATAGGCAGCAGTATGTTTTTTAAGCAACTACAAAATCATGACCTATTAACTCTGTGAGGGTGTGTGAGAGATTAGCTCTAACACCCCCCCCCCACTGCAGCACACCTATAGCCACCACTGGAGGGGCCACCTGGAGGTGGCCCCTACTGGAGGGCTGACTACCAGGACTTCTCTGACTGACTAGTAGGGCTATACTTTGAAGTATGAACATCAGTCAGAGTGTCATTTTAAGGTGACATGGCAACCCACACATTTTGACATGTCATGTGCGTTCTGACATCAGCGCCACATTACGTAGAATGCGTCTCTGACGCCGTGCACCCCTGGGAAGTCTAAACTGACCAATGAAAGTGAAGTATGTCAACATCCTGTCATGGCCGCGATGATGCCTTACCCTGTGCACTACATTAAAGTTTGAGACGAAATATCTGATAATCTATGCAAAGATACATTGTAATATTTTGCAAATGACTAGAGGATAACTATATTTATACCTTCGTAGCACTTATTTCCCCCCAACCCCTCTATAAATACCCAAACCCCGACCAAAACAATGGTTTTCTATCGGCGAAGAGGTTGGGAGAGCAGTGACTGACAGTGTTGGCAAATATTTTTTTTTCCTCTAAAATGATGGTAATGCAATGAAAGGATTCATTGTATTTGGGCCTTAAGTTCAATCCTATACTCAAATGTATAAATACTCAAGTGATTTGATGAGTTTTAGGATGGAAATACAGCGTACTATATCTTGCAGCAGTATACATGACCAAAGCACTCTGCCTTATCACCGCGTAAGGATATGCGTACAGTTGTACGCCATGGCCGACACTAAGACAGTGACACACTCCAGGAGAGGGTGGTGCTGTGAACAGTACGATGTCATGTGATCTTTACTTTTAACTTTTGGGTTCACACTAATATTACATCAATACATTGAAAGTTTTTGATAACTTTGACCTCTCTTATTTATCATGACCTTGACCCTGGTTAAGGTCATACCAAGGTCAAATGCTAGACCACATATCAAATGATCTCTATTCTTACTTTGAGTTTCCTATCTCAATATTTTTGCAAGAAATATGGTTGATTGTTATGGTTTTATGTGGACTGTCAAAATGTAGGTTATGTAATGTCCCTTTGACCTTGGCCTTATATAGGTCAACTTGACCTTCTTGATGAAATATTGAAAATGAGTCAGCTGATCATTGATTCTGTCATTCATCTTGCTAAATCTCAACAAATGTTAACTCATTAAAAAAAAAATCAATAAATTTGATCTTTGACCTTAAAATGACCTTGACCTGACCTAGATCAAGGTCAGGCCATAGGTCATTGGAACCACCCCTTAATGCCCTTTTCTCAAGTTTTTATTTCAAGTTCCTAGTGTTAATATCTTCTGAGAAACAGTAATTTGTTCCAGGCATTTCTGACCACAACTAGCATGATCACAAAATTTGAACCCTGATTAAACTCTTAAGTATGGGTTATTGTGGCAGAATATTGGGGTCATTTTGTGGTCTTTGGATGGTCATAATGTCACTTTGAATTAAGATAGAGACTTCATTCAAAAAGCAAATCCACTTCTTTTCTTGAGATCTATCCAATAGTATGCAGATAGAATAGATAATATAAAGTTTTGAAAAACTAGGTAAGTGCCTAACAAATGTGCGTTTATCTAGATAGGCCTAGGGGGGGCTACCACATAATCCCCTACAGTAATAATGTATATCTAAACCACTTGGACTAAATATAGTTTAAGATGGACAAATTGTGATTAAGCTTCTAACTATGACCATAACTGTAACCCATCTCCACATACGATCGAGTAGGCCTGTGGGTCACGCTGTGTGGGTAGCTGCGAGACGCGTGCGGGACAGGCGTGGGAAACCTGAGTTGTCATCGAAAGCGCTAGGTGGCGCGTCGGGAACTACGCTGCCCTCTGGCGGGTAAATGCATCGCCTTGCTGTCAGTTCGCGGTTCGCAGAGCTGTTTTTATATAAAAGCGAAATATGACATTTACTTGGTGAGTCGAGCTGTAAGGTGAGTGTGAACGAGTGTCATACTAATTAACCAATTTGTATAGAAGAGATAGCGATGTCTTTTCACGTATTTACTTTGTTTAGGGTCCCATGGATCGATGGGCGATAATATAAGAAAAGTGTCGGGTATCCACTCTCCAAGCCGAGTTTGCAAGATAGGTGTGTTTTGCCTGCAGGCCAGTTTAACTAATTCCATTTCCTCTATGTTTCTATATAGCATAACACACTAAAACAGCCCCCCCCCCCCCGCATGATGGGGGATCATGATAATTTTTTATTGGTAATATTTTTGACCATAGCAAGATTTAACCATCTCTCACTCGCTCTGAATCGAGGACCAACGTCTGCCGATGTTAGCACTGTCACTGTGGCCGACGTAGCCAATCCAGAGCTCCTTTAAAGGGGGGCTGGCATGGAAAATTAACAACATGGGTACCGATTCAAACAGCGATCATAAAATCGCGGGAACCAGCGGAAAAATCGCGACACCCTGATTGGTCAAGGGGTGATCATGTGACTTTTTAATGCGGGCATGCATTACCATGCCAGGGCCCCTTTAACCCTGAAAATCTTGACTAAGGGAGCGATACGTACACCAACCCTATTTTGGGCCTCAAAACCTCCATTGGCCAGGTTAACATTTGTAGACCTGATAAAATCTCCAAACCCTGGCATATTTAGAAAAAATTATCTACTGTTCCATTTAAGAACTATTTAGGGTCACTTCTGAATTTTTTCATAATTTTACCAATATTTCTTGCATATGATTTCTAAGCCAATCGGCACCCAGATCACCTTCAGTGCAGGCCTGAATATCATATGACTCACGAGAGGGCAGCATTTACGTCCATGTAACCATAACACTATTACTGACAATGAGTTACAATACTGGTACTTCACTAGAACCAATTTTGAGGGGAAGGGGGTGGTATAACAATATTTGACCCCTCCTGAGGGGGTTGGCGAAAAAACTTTTGAGGGAGAGGGCATGAAAGATTTAGACTCAAAAGGTAGATCACTTCTCGTAGATCAAAGAGAGGTGTTTAAACTAAAACCAGGAAAGACAGGCTGCAAAAGTCTACTGGGCCCTGGGGAACCAGGCTGGACACACATAATGGAGTGGTCATTTTTTAACAATAGGACCAGGGGATGGTTGGTTCACATTACACCGTACACCTATGGGTTTTCCGTAATAATACACACAATACCCACAGGGGAGAGAGTCTGCATGTGGGTCACTCAACTGACAGATCGAAGGGAGACTGGGTTCAGGGAAGGCCAATACACATTCAACTTCAATGAGATCCTTATTAGCGCGGCGACTAGTGAGTACTACTCGTGAGATGAGTAGACTAGTGTATGGTTCACAGTCGCCACGGTGTAAGGGATAGGGAGGCCTTGCAATCTATTTTTGTTTGTGGCTCCTCTGCTATGGACTATTCCTACTCACTATTCTAATGTAATAACAACAGTGTGTGTACTTTACTTATCAGTGAAGGAATTTTCAGAATATATCAGATAAGACATTTCATCATTTGGAGCCCTATGGCAGATTAGCATTAGAGCATTTTAAGATTCAGAAATGCATCCCTGTAGTCTTTGTTTTAGAATTGTTCGTTTTGAAACTACCATATATATGTAGTACAGGTTTTATCTCAGTGGGTTATGGTACAATTGGATCATAATTTCTGTATTTGAACAAAGTATTCACTGTCAAAGATCTCTATGGAGAAATCAGTGCTAAAGTGTGTGTTGCCATATGTGCATTTTTGTAAATCAGAGGAGGTTGAAGTGTAAGGCCACCTTGTGGAACTGCTACATTCTTTTCTGTGTAAAATTTTTAGTTTACATTGAAATAATGCTATCTCAGAATATGTATCTACCGTAATCTCCCGCGTATAAGGCGCAGCCCGCGTATAAGGCGCACCTAGAGTTTTGGAAATTTCTCAAAAAAATGAAAAATTCATAACTTTGGTTCTACTAAATGAATTTTCAAAATTCAAAAACCTATGTGTAGCTTGGGCCACCCCAGACCCTCCTGGGCCCCCTTATGTCCTATTTTGACCAAGGGGGCATGTAAGATATCAAAAGAAAGGTCTTGGTGTCCCCCTTGTGGATCCAATGAGAACTAAAACCCCCCGTATAAGACGCGCCTTATACGCGGGAGATTACGGTACTATTGGTGATGAAAGATTAATTTGATTACTCCTTTCATTATATAAACGATTTTGTGGAACACTGAAAACATGTATGTACACCGAGGTACTTACACTGTGCTCCCCCTCTACAGAGAGGTGGAGTGATCTGGCCGGTTTGCTGACCACTGGCACATGACGAGGTACAGACTATTACAAGTGATTGGCAGTTGGGTGTGTGGGGGGGGGGGGAGGCAGAGCAAGCTCCTGGCAATCTGAGACAGTGTACACTCATAATGACACATCTGTTGACTATGGCATTGAACATTGAATAAGACAGGTCCCTGTGTTAGCTGAGTGAGATGCATGCAGAATGGACAGTCTACAGACTATTAGTACTTAGCTGCAGTGGGTAGTTCAGGTTGAATTTGTGCTATATACTACCAAAAGCCCAGATGATAGTATGCCCTATCTGTCTCACCAACTGAAACTAGACACAAGATTACAAGTCGCCGCGCCATGTCTCACAGGACTATTCTCTGCTATTGTATTAAAATCTACAACACTATGGTTTTATTAAGCCAATGGTCCTTGGACCTATTGGCTTTTACTATGGAGGGTATAGGTCTGAGCTCAAAAATCACCAGATCCTCTCTTCAAGGAAACCCTTGCTCAGAGTAGGAACAGGGGGTGGATTATTTCCAGTCTGAAGAGTCTATAGCCCAGAGTCAGTAATTCCCTAACATTTTGTAGTGTAGGGGCCGGCATCGTTGTATATATATTAGTGCGCTTCATCCGAGAGACGCGCTCGTGTGGTGCTCGTTCCTTCTATGCCAACCAGGTGTCGCTTCCTGATACCCGTTTGGTACAAGAGGGGGCAGCACCATGCCTCGCGTCCAGCTTCTACTAAGAAGCCGGACGATCCGCAGAAGGAGACTGGACATAGTCCAGTCCAGACGTATGTTCTAGAGAGAACCAAATAAAGTCCTACCCGAGCGGTAGGGAGTCTGGGGCTTTTCCCAACCCGAACTACTCATGTTGTGTTGGTGTCTTTAGTGATAAGCGAGCCAACTAGCCACCCAACATATAAGTCGATATGAACCATTACAGTAGTGTCACTTTAGTCATGAGTGCTCAGGGCATAGAATACACAATGTCAGATCTGGAAATATCCTGTGGGTGTCACATACACATAGCTAGCAAAAGACTCTTACCTGTGATGGAAAGTCTGTAGTGGCCCTTCAAGAATGTTTATGACACTAGTGACAATAGCCCCTCCCCCTTCAAACAAACAGAATACCAGATAATTACCCAGTGTTTACATATCTCCCACCCCTCTAACACTCCCCCTTCATACACACACATATAGAAGAGAACCTCTGTCCACCACCATGACAGCTATCATGGTCACTGGGTGAGGATTAGCACTAACACCCCCCCTCCCCCCACCCACCCACCTCACACACACACACACACACATATATATATATATATATATACATACTACTGTAGTACCTGCTGATATTTGCCGTCAGCACAGTGTAGTCAACTCATTGTTTTTATACCATGACATGGTGCATGGATGCAACACTCTCAAGTCCTAAATATAAAAGAGACCATTGGCCTTACAACTCCGTTGTATAACCCTGTGGCATTGCCCCCTCGTCTGTAGGGGGAGGGGGATAGGGCCCATCCCTGTATGTGGCTTCAATACACATTTCACTTCAATCAGATTCTTATCTAGATCAAAGGGGGTAATTAAAGTATTAGTTTGAATATGCAACCCAGTATCCTGTCGAACTGTCTGTTTAGTGACCCACATGTAGACGCTGTTCACCCATAGGTATACAGTGTAGGTTCACATCGACACCTGAAAAAAAATTCCCCCACTACGCACCACTATATGTAAGCAGCCCTTTATAGTGAGGGATCTGGATAATGTGTGGGCACAGCCATGACGGCACTGTTCTTGTAAAAGTTGCCAGCCTAATACCCATGTCTGTGTTGTACATTGCTGGAACTAGCGTTGGCCATGATGAGATTTGGCACCGCATTGGCTGGTAAGGGTGGTTGGCATGTACATTTCAACACCAGACAGGCACCAACTTTCGCGTGCAACATGACCGGTACAATGATATACACAGGGTACCACACTAAATGCCAAATCTAAAATGACATTTGCCATTTATTTCTCCTGAAGGCCTGATGAGATGGTTCCATTTCATAGCCCTCTTAAATGCCTCATGACTCCACCATATTTACAACCTATAAGTAACAGCTTCCTTTCCCACATTTTGCAGGTATTTACATAAAGCAGGCTTGTAACCAGTCAAGAGCCAGCTTCCCTCGAAGATGTCTCGTGAGCCACCAGATCCAGTCTACATCCTCCGGGGGAGTAATAGTCCACTGACTTCACTTTTATACCACTCACAAAACCCCTCATTCAGCGGTGACTCGAGCAGCTCCCTCACAGCGAACTGCTCCCTTCTAGCGGGTACACAGGATGGGAAACTGCGGCTTTGGGACCTGAAGACATGGAGAGCTGTTAGTACTGTAGATGTACATAGGGAGTCAGTGCTGTCTATTAATGTGAAGCCATCACGACCCGACTGTATCATTACACAGGGGAGAGATGCATGTATCCATGTGTGGGATATAAATGGGCCATCATTCACCAAAACTGGTATGTATACAGTAATTTATGGTTTTCATGTACATTTAAAAGAGTATATTTAACACCTATTGTTATAGTAGTTAAGAGTTTGATTTTGCCTCCAAGCAAAGTCAAAAAGGAAAGTGGGGTATAGACTGTTTTTGGGGCATTATGGTTTTCAGTGGGGGAAACACGTATCAAGCAAGACCAGTTAGTTCTGCCTTGAACCATAAGAGGGTGCCACTAGCATTGAATTCTCTCTCATGTGGGGTCCATTGTTAGGAGCTAAGTTTATTCGTTTTGTTATCATACACAGTACCGTATTCTCCCGCATAGAAGACGCGTTGTGCGTATAAGACGCACCCCAAACTCAGGAAAAGCATTTTCGCCTATAAGACGCACCTCTTAGGGCTGAAATTTGTAAGATTAAAACATTTCTATAGTAAAATTACCCCTCGTATAAGACGCACCCCCAACTCGAGAGTAAGCTATAAGACGCACCAGCATTTCGTCTTATACGCGGGAGTTTACGGTAGTTATAGTTCCTCAGCCAGGTTGTATTATGAATGAATATCTAACTGTATATCTCTATAAGGCCAAAAAAGAGGTGGTGTGTTTCAGTACATGCTGTAAAAAATTGGATAGATTTTCTTTTGCCTAAAACTGTTTTGTTATAGATAACTGGGCACTTATAGGGCATTGTTCAAGACAGCTGCTTATTCAAGGCTAGGTTTTAAATTGACTTTCAAGATCTATCTAATAACCTCTCTACCACCTGGTGGTAACTTGGCATGCGGCATTCAGAACCACTTGCTTAAAATCAGTAGGTAGCAAATATAATAATGCTGACAGCCCTTTCTGATATTCAGATTCTCTGAGAACACCGAACCCTGCATTCTGTCAGACTGCCTGCCTCTCACTTAATGCAGAGGACGTTGTCGCATTACCAACAGAGAACCAGTCACAAGTAGACATTGTGTCCTTACAAACGAAGGACAAGGTGATGAGCTTTAAACCGAAGGAAGGTACACTACCTCGAGGCATGGCCATGCACATAAAGACCGTCACCCCATCAAGCAGCACCCCGTTCCTACTGGTAGGTTACGAGGACGGAAGCATCGCAGCCTGGGATTTCAAAACTGGCAGAGAACTAGATGCTATGAAATTCCATGATGAGACTCTAATGGCCTTTGACTATGATCCGGAGATTAACCGAGGACTGTCTGGCTCAGTGGACCAAAATCTTGTGACATGGACAATATCTGGCAGTCAGGAGTTTACCAAACTGAAGGATGTGGAGATGATGCACCCAGGAGTCGGGTGTGTGGGGTACAGGCCGGACGGCAAGTTGGTTGTTGTCGGAGGGTGGGATGGCCGCGTGAGGGTATACAGTGCTAAGAAATTAACTCCTCTGGTTGTACTGCAGCAGCATAAGGAGACCGTCCAGTGTGCTGCCTTCTCACCCGATGGCCATCTTGCCATTGGCAGCAAAGACAAACACATCAGTATTTGGAACATCTACAGGTGACACCCTCTCCCCTCTACAGACATGGGAAATAATTCATTTTATGGATTTTACTAATGCAGTTAAATGAATATATCTATGTAATACTCAATAATTTTTGATTGATTCGTATCAAGTCTTAGCATAAAATGAATCCATGGGTGCTATGAATATTAGATTTGTCTTCTAGTACTTATCACAAGTGGTTATGAATGATGTAATAGTGAAGAACAAACAAAGATGAGAAAGCAACACAACATTTTATTACAGTGTCTCTACATGATCTGTGTAGGTGGGTCTCTGTAATGCAGTCCATTCCTTATAACCCCACATACCGTGTCAACACGGTAACATATTCTGCTCCGAAATAGCCACATCTGGTGTAAACAACCCTTAACTTCACATCCAGTAGAAGAAAGCACTCATGCAGATCACCGCTCAAATTTCAATGTAGTGTTTCTTTCTCAAAAAAAGTCTACTAGGTGGGAAAAGTCCCACCATGAAAGAGTTGTACCGAGGTTGTGGTCAAAGTGACATACCTGTCTCCTGTCCGCGGGACCCATATGCTGCCACATTGAATGATGTTACGAAACACGATATCGGAACAGGTCATGTCATAGTCACCGTTGTCCTCAGACAATTTGTAAACTGGGAGGTCACTGGCCCTCGTCTCTCTGTATTCTGCCCTCTGACTGACAATAAGGTAACATAAGCCTGGAGGGAGGAGGGTGTGTGGGCTGTACTGTTTGTGGTTCACATACATATAGGAAGTGACTCTCAGTAGCGGCAGCTATCACTCTGCACATACATCATAGCTTATATAAGATTTATACATTTTACAATCACTGTCCCTTCCTGTTCCAATTTATTAAGAATTGTATTGTCTCCCGTTTTTGTTTGTACCCTAATTTTCTCTCATCCCCTTCCCACTGCCGAAATATTTCACGGGGAAGCCTTAGTTAGGAAATCATACATGGGTCTAAAAATGTAACTAGCTATGTACACTCTGTTTGCTATAGCATAGTTGTCTGCATCAAAAAAAGCATCACACTTAATCTTTTTCTCCACATGGAAAAATGGGTAGATTCTTAGAGTTGTTTTTTTAACAATACCCAATGTATGTGTAGGTATTTCTATAGGTTCTTCCAGTATCTCTGCTCTTCAGTCCAAGTTTGTGCATATACCACAATAAGATGAATCATGTGTAGCAACACTTTAAATGACTCGAGGGTACAAGGGTCAACCTTCAAGTTGCGTTTGTACTTCAGTTCGTGTTGGCAATGTTCATAATGCACAGATGGTTCGATCACTTAGCCACACCAACAAGGGAAGCATCTCACCTCTATGCATGGTATGAAACACAAAGTAGAAAGACAAACACAAGATGAATCTTCAACACACACCGCACACCAACAGCTAGTAAATGATAAATAAAAGTGATGGAAGACTAGGGAGACATTTCAAATCAAAGGAAACAACCCTGGCTTGGAATTTCTTTATTCACCCTCCAGGGCTAACATCATTCCAGACACATTTCAGATCATACTTTGGACTGAAGAGCCGAGGTTCCAGCGCTCTTTATTTCCGAATGTCAGCCAACATTTTCTTTCTGCTACTAGGTAATCCATAACAAATGGGAAAAAAATGAAAGACGCTTGGTCACAATACGTTATGCCAACATTCTAATAAAAACAACTACAAAACAAGCGGCTATGGATAACATAGGAAGGAATGCTACATCGAATGGCGAGTCCCATTTATGAGTCTTCCTGTAGCACAAAGCAGCATCTGATTGTTTAGACATTTTACACAGAATCAATAAGTAAACTCTGCAAAGTTTACATCAAATCTTAGCAGCTTCTAAAAAGGGCAGTCACACATATATTCTGGGAACATCCTGCCTTCCCCATACACGCATCATAGACTCTTCCATCAAAGACCATAAGACTCCAGTGGAAGAATCTATTTTCCATGATGGATAAGACAAGTCTCCCTGGCTAGGACTCAGATCTTGCATGGCGATTTCCCATGCAATACTCACATCTTGTTCAACATACGTTAAGGAAGCCTAAGGTAATACCTCTGAAGGGGTAATAGATTTAAAAATTTGAACGGACATTTATCGGTGATGTGGTTATATTCTAGCACCTTTTCACATAGCTTGTACTCCTCTGGACAATAGTGGCAAAGGGAGCCAAACTGAACGCTTGATTTAGCTTTTGTTCTGGTCTCAACAAACATATTATACATGCAGCAGTCACACAAGTGCTTAATTCCTACTGTGCGCTGATATAACAAGTGTGCTGCACATGATCTATGTCAACAGTTATTTCAATACTTAATTGTAACATTTCCTTTCTGAACTTAATTGAATCATTGTCCTTCTCGTCCATGTTACATATGTGACGAGTGGAAGCTATAAGATCTCTGCACTTGTTGATCAAGTCACGACACATAATGTGCAATAAGTCGTGCCCCAAATCATGATGGTAAGAGGACACAGATGTGTACAGACCATTGATGAAGGTATATCCTAAACGGCTGTAGGTTTATCATCCATATTGTAACATTGTCTTTTAATAGACTCACTAAGAACATCTCAGAAACAATGCTCAAACAAAGGCAATGTCTGAGGCGATGTCATAAATACACTTTGGTCTTTCAATAGACATATTCCAATGTCACTTTTGTTCACTGATCCTTGTAATCCAAATTTCTTTTCCATGTTTCACTTTCTCGGCTTATTCTAGGATCTAGTTATTCCTTATTGATATTGATGACGATTACTTTCATCCGATGTTGATGAAGTTGTTCATAAATACTCTCTTTATGGATATTATGCGTACGTACATCCATTTCAAAGAAACATCCATTTGTGGTTGTTTTTCTACTATAACATCTGGCACTGGAGCATGCCTGGACAACAGGGGTCACTTAAGTTTCTAAACAAGAAACATCACATCTAGAACGATGAATCCTATAATGTATATAGCCGATAATGATAACTTTATACACATATACCCGAATTCCAAACTTGTGGCAAACGAGTGCATGAATGTAAGGAATACCATAATAGTGATAAAAAAATGTACTAATATTCTGCGCTACTTAATTCCAAAGTCATCAGCATACTATAAGAGTGCTCCTTGTGTTGACTATCAACATCCACACACATTGATGAAGACACCAACTGTCATCGGTTTGGAATAGACAAGCAGTGCCCCTTTTAGTCAGGTGTTACTCGGCATGAACTCGACAGCAGCCAAAGCAATGATGGCAGCTTGGCCGGTGGTACAACTTGGTTAGAACTGGTTACACCTGCCGGCGATATCCGGTTATTGTTGTTGGTGTCTTACAGGGCACGGCCGCACTCCGGACACAGGATGTCGTCCTGGTTGGTCAGGAAGCCCTTACCGACAAGGGAGATGTTACAACGGTAACAGCTGAAGCAGTCAGAATGCCAATGGCGGTCGTCGAAAGAGATGAACTTCGTTCCGCCAAGTCCTGAAAGAAGATGTTAGATTGCATGTAGGGCAAAAGAACAAAAAAAAATATGAGTTTTTAGTTTTACAACCTGCTACTTCTCTGTATTCAAGATGTCTGGCAACAAGGAAACTTGGGGAGTAATTATTGCTATGGATGGATTTCCAATTTATGCAAATTTAAACCACTCAGGACTTATAACCTTTGTACTTTTTCCATAAATGGATGTCGCTGAGAGAAAACTTATCTTGACTCACCAGTGATGGGCTTAGTACAACGACAACACTTCTTGGCAAAGAGCTCCCCGAAGCAGTCGGCACAGTAGGGCTGGTCCTCACGGGAGGTGAACTTCTCGCCAGCCAGAATCTTCTGACAGTTGGTGCACTGGAAGCAATCGCGATGGAAGGGGGTACCCTTGTAGGTAATGCCACCCTTGTTGATCACCTGAGGAGGATAGAGGTCAGGAGATTGTACCATAAAATTTCATGAATGAGTCATGGTTCATGGGCGAACCAGAGGTCAAGAGCAGCTGATAGAATAAGGTGACAAAGGGGTGCTACTTATGGAGTGCAACATATAAACACGGGTATTTTGCACTAAGGAACAGTACTAAATCATTTGATTTTAAAGCCAAAAGTGTGGCTTATAGCACTTTCCCAAAGTTAGAGTAGAGTGCAGCTTATAGATCATTGGATTCACAGAAGTATTCCCCATAGCAGAAATCATATCACAAGTGCCTTTCTTGGTGCAAAAAATAGATGAATATAAATTTTTGATTCTTAAAATATCCATTATACTTATTTACCATCTATTGATTTAAACATTGGAGAAATCTTTTAGTGTTAACAAGATTAAAAGAAAAATGACAACTTACACCATTGCAGCGGTTGCAACGCTGGGCAAACTGATCTTCGTAGCAGGGCACACAGACAAACTCGGCGTCACGTGGGATGAAGCGCTTGTTGCCGATTGGCTGCTTGCACACGTTGCAGCAGAAGCACTCCTCGTGCCACTGCTTACCACGGAACTCAAACTTCTTCATGCCTGTAGCAGTGCGCCGTCAGCAGAGGAAAAGGGGGACAGCAGAGAGATTGGAGAAAAGACAGTGCATCAAGACAGTGGTGGTACACCATGGGGGAAGAACTCAGAATAGGGTTATTATTTTCTGAACATCACTGATGCCCAGATAGAGTGATCTGGATATTACAGAATACTGGTAGTTATCAGTAAACTGCAGATTGTCAGAATTAACCATGCTCTGAGTTCTTTCATAAATGTAAGTTATGCAGTTAGTGTTTAGATTATTACCTGGTATTTGTGCTGTTATTCTTAGTTTTCCTACTTTCAGATTTCAGAAGTTTCTAATTTCAGAACTTTCTGATCCAAATTCTGAGCCATAAAGGTTTAGTCTACAAAATAAAGATACTGAAATATTTGTGCATATTAATCAAACTACAATAGCAGAAACTGCACACAATATGGCAATATGTCAAAATCCTGAACTTACAATAAGATTAGGCATAAATTGAAATAGGTGGTCTTAATTTTCTAGGACATATATTTAAACTATATGTATAATCAAGCACCAGGCAAGTCTAAAAACCATCTACAAAAATAACCTTAGAATGGAGATATGGTACAGCTTCCTCTGATCTACCTGTAAACTGAAACTGGGACTAAAGAATGATGTAAGGTTGCCCTAATCTAAGTAAATGTTGCATAGAATTCCTCTAAAACATGCCTATGTATGTAGAATCCAAAATGAAAATAAGTTCAAATGAATGGGTGCAATAATGAATAGCTGTGAAATAAACGAAAACCGACACAAATGTTTTCTTGTGTTTTGAGAGATCTAGGAATTAAAGAATGCCTGAAGTCTATATGTCTCAGTGCTACTTAGTCATGCATTCTCTTCCTGTAAAAGGACAGGTAGGTGCCAAATAATAACTATGAAATAGATTGTGAATCAACATATAGAAAAAAAAACTATTCATTTCGACTGATGCATAGTACACATGTATGCAGCTCGCGCATGACAAAAGTTGAGTAGAGAGAGGTCATTAATTGAAAGGAAAGGAAAAATATGTACAAAGAAAAACTTGAAGGAAATGTGATGGATTGCAGGTTTATGTTAATTGTGTTGAAGATGAAGCATTTAAAGAGTTTGTACAGCAAAGGAAGCCTACGCTCACAAGTTGAGACGGACGTTGTACGATAGATACTACAAGCAGAGGAAGACAGCTCCACAAAAGTGACCACTAAAACCCACAGACAGAAAGAATAGTACTGTAAAACAAACCATTAAATAAAGGCAAAATTATCATAACACAATATTGCAACACAAGACCATACACCGCCGGCACCCTGTAAGGAAGTACTAAGGTGGATTATAAACAACAACAACAGCACCACAGATGCACACAAATTCACACAGACAGGAAACATGGACAGGAGTCAGGGTAGTCAATGTGTGGATGTGTGTACATCTGGATGATGTTGAGAACACAGGATAAACTCAAAGTGACTGACTCCTGGTTGGGGGGTGGGAGGGGCCGTCGCAGCGCGGGGCGACTACACCACCGACACTCACCGGCACGGAAGATGTTGCCGCATCCGTCACAGCGTGCAGCAAAGTTGTTGTCATGGCAGTCAGCACAGTACAGTTTCTCATCCTTGGAGGCAAAGGGCTGATCGACGAGGGAAGCCTGGCAGTCGCAGCACTTAAAGCACGCCTCATGCCAATGCTTGTCCTTGTACGACAAGTCCTGCGCCGTGGAACGCAGCGAGGGAAGAGGAGGAAAGAAAACAGAGACCAAGTCAGTTTACATCCAAAATTATCATTTAGTACTAATAATACTACAATTATATATCAAAACAATTTACATGTATACTCAAAGATCATAGCTATCTATACAAAGATTATAGTACCACACATCTCCTTATCAATTTATCATAATAGCTACCTTTACTGTTATCTATCTACAGATAAATGCAACATTACAAATTAATCATGAGGAAAACATTATAGTTTTTATCTGCAGGTACTTTTATCAACTATGTCTACCGTAATCTCCCGCGTAAAAGGCACGTCTTCTACGCCAAAGAAAATGCTGCTGGGTCTTATACGCGGGAGGGACATTGCCTTGAGTTTGGGGGTGCGCCTTATACGCGGGTTTTTCGGACTTTCAATTGGGAGACTAATTGATGTGGCCAAGGAAAAAACCCCAAAATCAATAGATAACCTTTATATATCAATCTAATATTAACTATGAGTTCATAACATGTATAGTTGTGTAATTTGGGGCAATAAAGCTGACCGTGTGCCGATGACAGCTTGAACTCATAGAGCCAGCACCGCGGCAGACCGGGAGGTGTCGACGGGCTTGCCGGGAATAAGGCCCACCATGCGCCGATGACAGCTTGAGCTCATAGAGCCAGCACCGCGGCAGACCGGGAGGTGTAGATCTGCTTGGCGGGCAATACGCCGACCGTGTGCCGATGACAGCTTGAACTCATAGAGCCAGCAGCGCGGCAGCTCGGTCGGTGTAGATTTACTTGGCGGGCAATACGCCAACCGTGTGCCAATGACAGCTTGAACTCATAGAGCCAGCAGCGCGGCAGCCCGGTCGGTGTACAGGCACTCGGCGGGCAATATGCCGACCGTGTGACAGCTTCAACTCATAGAGGTGGTTGGGGGGGTGGGGAGGGGGGCGCCTTCTACGCGAAACAGCCCCCCCCTGAGAGTTGGGGGGGGGCGCCTTATACGCGGGTTTTTCCAGAAATCAATCCAGAAGAGGTAGGTGCGCCTTCTACGTGAAAAGGCCTTCTCTGAGTTGGGGGTGCGCCTTCTACGTGAGCTGTGCCTTCTATGCGGGAGATTACGGTACTCTGCAATATGATGCCAAGTTGACAATGAGGAGTTCCACACATTCAGGGTAGTTGACTTTTGGCTGTATCCCTCTAGTCTGAATACCTGCCATAGCCCGCTGGCTGGAATGTACCAAACCTCCAGGTGTTTTCCCTAGTGGAAGTGGAGGGGCAGGATCCTGCACCTCCCCACCAAAACATCTAACACAAGCTACCTGTACACCTATGCATGAAGACAGGGTGACTTTGCATTTAAAAGGTTGAGTTTTAGTTGTGGTTAATAACTTCATAATCATGAAAAGATTTTATATGAGGAGATTCACTAAAACAACCTGTGTGAATTAGATTATGAATTTATGTCAGGCAATGTTAAGAAAGAAGTAAAATCTTCAACAACCTTTTTGAAATTCACCCTTTCTAGTTGATTTTTGGTTGTGCACAGTTTGTGGTAACTTGTATCTAAGATATTTTAACTGCAATGCCTTAGATTCTCAATGGTATACATTCTATACCAAGTGCATTGTTATAATCTATTAACAAATAAATATACTGTATCATAAGGCAAGAATATATTGAATGATATCTGGACATAAACAAAGAAATCCTTCAACAAATGCGGTTAATAATGAGGAAACCAGGGACAGAGAGTACAGAGAATCACCCCACAGCAACAGTCCTTACCTTGGAGTCAGTGCCGATGGGCACCTTACACTCCTCGCACGTGTTGGCAAAGAGGTTCTCATAGCACTTGATGCAGAAGGGGTGGTCATCACGCAGGATGTAGCGATGGCCGGTCAGCGACAGGTCGCAGTTCCAGCACGCAAAGTGCCCTGAGTGGAAGTCCTGATCCATCGCCTTGGTGTACTCACCCGAAAATATCAGCTGCAAAGAGACAGAAACTTTCTGATGATATCTTCAAATACATTTTCATTTAGGAGACAGAGATCTCAACTTCTACTTTGAGCAGCTGGTACCGCCCAGATTGTTTTTTCGTTCACCTCATTGGCTGTCCCAGATTGGAAGTGATGTGAAGGTGACAGTCAAAGCTTATATTACCATGTGGTAGTCTGAGAAATACCACCAACTTAACAAAAGGACAACCAAGTATAAACTACATCTTAACGACTATTGGTACAACTCAATAATGTTGCTACATTGTCCAATAGTCTATGAATTTGATGGAAGTTGTTTTAGTCATTTCATTCTGTACCTTCTATCTATCAGTGGGCATAAGTAATATTCAACAGTTGGGTTACTCATACAGATGCATGTGTTACCCTAATTTTCATCCTTTAAGCATTTCAATTTATAAATATGTTATTTGGAAGCCATAGTTATCCCAAGACATGTTGGGATAAAGCAAAGGTCATACATAAGCTTGTACAACATATGGATATGCAGGTGTGATCCAAATGGCAAATGCTAAACAAAGATTCTCAGGTATGAGTGGAAAATTATTTACCCTGAAAATAAGAGGCATTAAACACACATGAAACATTCCTGTTGATGCTCAAAGAAAGACAAGCTTTCGCATCAACAATACCAGGATGCTTTTATTTTAACTAGCATCAGCTGTGCACAAATGAAATGAAACCATCATAACAGAAGCTCGCATTCAAAATCACAGTGGCGCTGTTGCCAACGACAACATAATAAAATCAAAGTAATGTGAAACATGTTTGAGTGAAAGATGCAAGACAGCATAGGAGGGTTATATTCATTCTGATTAAGGGAGGTTGTGACATGACATTCGGTAGCAGCATTCTCGTTTGCGATCTCTCCCCTCGTGACGTCATCGCCCACACATCCACCCCAGTCGTACACCAGGGGGCAGTGGTGTTGGCAGTGAATCAGTGCTGCCACCTACCTCTCCCTGCTGCTGGCCCCCCTGCTGCTGCTGCTGTGGCGGCTGCTGCTGAGGAGGGGGCTGCTGCTGCGGTGGGGCTTGCTGCAGCTGTTGCGGCTGGGCCTGCTGCGGAGCCTGCTGCCTAGGCTGACCGGGCTGCACAGTGGGCCCAGTCTGCATCACCATGGTCTGCGCCTGGCCGGGCTGGATGGTTCGGGTGGTGGTTGTCTGCTGCTGATGAACCACCATACCCCCCTGCTGGCCAGGCTGCTGACCACCCCCCTGCGTGCTGATGACAAAGGATGCCTGCTGCCCGGGTTGCATCTGCATGGGCTGCTGCTGCATGGGCTGCTGCTGCTGCTTCTTGCCAACCGTGAAGTTCCTGGTCACGGTGGTCTTTGTCGTCGTGGTCTGCTGCTGCTGCTGCGACATGCTTCTTGCTCTTGTTGGTACTTTGGCAACGCGATGTCAAACCGCGCTTTTGGTGAGGGTTCTAGTGAAAGGACAACTACCGACTGTCACCATGCACCAATGTGATACCATGCCACAAGACTTACCGAGACATGCCCATGGGTTTTGTCAATTATGGGGTCTATATTATGAAGATCTTGAGTTTTCTCTTTCAAATTCTTCCTCAATGTTTCAAAAAGACAAACCCAAATATCTTATATGAAGACATATATCAAATAAGAAAATTGCTACAGTGATTTTGAATTTCAGCATATTATTTGATGCGCGACCTAGAATTAAATGTCAAAACCCATAATCATGGCATGCCTCAGTTACAGATTTACAAGAAAATAAGGCTTGAAACTTATCCTCATACTCACAGCCAAAATAAAGAAGATAATCTTCTTAAATCAACTGTTCTAATCTACATAGTCATATCCTAATCTCAAAGGACTTTATTCACAATTGCTCAAGCCTTTAATTGGGAAGAAAAAACAATGAAAGACCTTTGTATGGCTTTGAAACCAATTTACACTTGTCAGGGTATACATAACAATGTCCAAAATAAAGCCCTGCTGTCCCTGAGTTATATTGTTGACAGTTAATATTCATGAAGATATTTGTAAACAACAATGTCATATTTTGAGATAAGAGAGGGGAAATGAAATGATGCACCCTAGGTATGATGGAGATGACATGAGTGAGTGATGAATGTGTAAGAGGGGATGGATAAGACAACAATGGTATGGAATACCGGGAGGAAATAATTCCTACTCTGCATAATTACAGACGTTCCCAAATCCCATTAGACATGTTCATACACCGGTTCTGTGATCAGTTTGACTTATCAAAGTTTATGCCGAACCCAACAACAGAATAAAACTAAAAGAACAATTATTAGGAAAATATGTATATAGGTCTACCAGTATTAATGAAATCAGCTTAATGTGCCATCTTAGATGTATCATAACCTATTTTTTTAACTATATATCCAAAGTGAGACTTATAACTCTTCCTACCTTTTGTACAATGAGTATGAATATCCTATGATGTAGATGTGAAGTGTGGTAATCCAACTGTGTTGTGTGTGTAACCAGACTGTATACAGGAGGATTTTATAAATGAGTATATATACCCAGCATCCTGCACACTAATAGCTATTATTGCCCCCCCCCATCTCTACTATCAGTAATATCTATACTTCTCTCCAAGCATATGTACTATTCACATACACACATCTAAGTGACAGTCCAGCAGATCCCTTGTGGCCCATTATAACTACATTATATAGGTCTATTAAACAGTACAAAGTGACCTTGCTGATTTTTGTCAGACTTGATATGTCCTCACACTTATAAAGAACGGCGACTCAGTGTTGGGTGACAAAGTACGAGGGGCACATCATTGACCCTCTACAGCATAGTTAATCCTATGCCGCTATTCATTAATGCACCTGTCTCTTTGGTCGCCATGATGCACCAATGAAGTGCCAGCAATTCTACTTGCTGTGACTCCATTGGTGCATCATGGCAACTCCGGGAGTGAATCAAGCCTGTAAGGGCAGCATGATGCATGAATGTAGCCTTTGTGTGTAACTTGCATGAATGTGGCCTTTGTGAGTTACTCGCCAGGGACACATTCTTGCAGCATGATGACCAAGGGGCATAAATGCCTTTAAAGGGTATCCTTGCAAATGAGTGGACTTATTCCTGATCCCAAGTTGATATCTGTTTGACTGTTTGTGCAGTGGTTACCATAAATAAACCATACATTTTGTGGTGTGCCACAAGGACACACATTTGTCACCATGGCAACAGTAACCACAGGTCTCCATGGGTCCATCATTATAGTACAGGAAGCAAACCTTCCTGGATCTAGTGTACACATGATCTATGTGTCACTTTATTAATTATCCAGTTATACAATAGTGAGTGCTAAACTGTTACGGTGTAGATGTTGTGATGACGTGTTCGCGGTTCGAAGTCTCTAATCATAGAACTGGGTCATTTCCTTGTATATGTACACATGTACATGATTAAGTCCCTTATCTTGGAAACAACATGTTGCATACCCTTGTTCAGATCCTGCTGTTCGAAGCTACAGTATTAGCATCATTACCCTTATGGCTATTGATGAAAATATGATGCAAGGTGTAAAAGGTGTAAATAGGACCTGACTAAATGAAAAAGGATTCTAGGTATTCTGAAAGTGGGTCAGAGAGTAGGTGAGTTATAAAGCTCCACCATATTATAGTGGGATAGATAATACTCCAGACCCGTCCCTTCACTCAAGAAAGAGTCCTAAATGGTTGGTTGATACTATAGCTAAGGTAATTTATGTAGCAATAAGAAAAATGTGTTGATGACCACACAAATGTGAATGGACAAAGATTGGAAAGAAAGAGATGAAGACCCTCTTTATATGGGCTTAGGAAGCCCATTTTATTGTCGACACCAATCGGACACCACTTCTTTAGCAACCTCTGCTGATGTAACTTCTGCGGGAATTATTCAAGGGTGGCTTTAGTACTGGTTGGACCTACACAAAGGGTGGCAACTCTTAGTGACTAATGCTAAAGTGTACATCATACCCCCAAGGGCACTAGCCTTACCCCTACCTCCAAACCCTTCCCCTCAGTAAACAGAGGCTGTATCCAGTGACATAACAGCACCAGGCGAGACAGGACTGCGCATGTCAGTCATACAGGGATCTGTGCTGACTGCCGTGCCACCTAGTGGGTGTTTTAAGGTGCATACTTTCTGTATAAACACACAGAGTTCATCAAACTACAGTACAGAGTGTCTAGGTGGTGGAAAATGCAGTTGCTATGCTGTCCCTGCATATGAACCAGTTCTGCACAACACAAAGACAGCTGGTGACATAGGAGATGGATGATCCTCATAGATGATACTCATCCTTTTCACTTATAAGAACTTGATCAAAGTATAAAATAATATACATATTTGTATTGTACTGTAGAGGTCGGCGGAAAATGTCCTGGGGAAACCAGGAGTCAAACCCGGGACCCTCCAACCTGCAGGCGGAAGCTCTACCGCTGAGCTACTTCCCCGTCTGACATTCTCTACCTTCCATCTACATCTGGATCGGTATAATACACACGTAGGGGGAGCTACCACCGGATGCCAGCCCCTGGGGGCTGGGATCTCCAGAAACGGGGCTGCTGGCCTTACGGCAGAGCTGGCCCCTACACTCCTCCCTACCTACGGGGGGTAGCTTATACCGGCTGACCAGCCCCTGAGGGCTGGTGCAACCGGAACGGGGACAGATGGCATACCGCCATGGACTCACAGCCAGAGCTGGCCCCTACACTACTTATGACTAGAGATCCTACAGCAGGCGAGTGATTCCGAATCAAAATCTGCTACAATCTTCTTTTACCATTTTAACTTCCTGGGGCACTTCAAGATTGAAGTTTTATTATTATTCAGCAATGTTGAACTAGCCTGCCTACATACTAGAGACTATAATAATATATTACGCTAACATAAGCCACCTGTTTACTATAACTCTTCCCCCCCACAGTCAGGCCATCCTCTCAGAACTAATAGTGCTGCAAATAGCAGCCAGAGCAGCTCACTGGTGAACTCGATGAGGTCAAGGGGGTAGGAACCACTGTTCATTTCATGATGAGAACAACAGTTTTTATAGTAAAGTATAGGCAGAGACATTCCCCTTCTGCCTCAGGGCATGGAGGACCTTTCTAACAATATGGTGTCTCTTGAAAATAGTCATTACTTCCTTTTCCATTTCTCTTTCCCTTCCGGTTTTTTTAGTTGTTTCTTCTTTCCCTGACCACTCCATTTAATTGAACAGATAAATTGGAAATTGCTTCTTGCCGATATTTAAAAGAAAAAAAGATCACAACGGAAGAGGAATCCTGCATTAAGCAAAAACAATCTACATATCCCACCTTCAGCTCTTAACAAAACTAGGTCACCTCTGCCCCAGTCTGCTTTAATCCACCACTACCACCAGATCACCAGGTGTGCTTATTATTTATTGACATACTAGTAATTTCTGCTAGGTACAAGTACACTGGTGTATCTCACTGACACTTCTTGGGCTGCGGAACTTTTTAAGTCACATTAAACAGCGGTGTAGTTGTGAATGTCAAAGTGGACCCTCGGTGGTTGGTGTACATTATTGGTACCAGACCCGTACCTAAGGTAATATGTACAGTGAATTTCCAGGGAGTACCCATAAGCTGTGATGATATGGCAGAAGGTTATGTACACTGCCTACCTGACTAGGGGTCCGGGGGCTATTTAGGATTGCACACTGCTGAGAACCTATAATGTAGTGGTGAACTTACGGTAGTGTTTTTCATGGATATGTCATGTAATTTATCACTAGAGTGACTTTTTTTGTGATATTGTGCTGAAATAACCTGTCTTTTCAAGCCTTGCTGATTACAGAAATACCTGAGATTCTACACATATTACTACAGATAACATCTTCAAATCCTCAAGGGCATTGAGAAAGATGAATACTAACCACTACAGCAGAGTAAAGATAAATCTTCATCTACAAACAGTATTTGGGACTCCTTGGAAGAAGACCTCTGTAGCAGTCCAGAACAATCCGGCTGCACGCACACCCTCCCCGATGACTGCGGAGGAGGATTCTGCTGATACAGAGGTATAAACTGTGATGAAGGTTAAGTCTAGGCCACAGGCCTACTTGTTATTGGCTTCTAAGTTCAGTGAAAAAAAGATGTTTAAGGTCTATGCAGCCCCTAAAGGGTTAATGGTTTGTGTGCACCAATAATGCATATAAGGTCAAACAGAGATTATTCAACCATGGCCTAGCTGTGGTGGCAATTGTTCAGAGATACACTATAGACCAGATTTCCCTCTATGTTCCTATGTCTGTCAGAAACCCTCTTTAATCTAATGTGGTTTTGTGCGGCAGTTTCCATATATATGAATGTGTTATTGACTAAAGTCAATAACACAATAATAAGGGAGTGACTGATGCCTTCTGTCTGCTGCAGTCTGCATACCGTAGTCACCTGTATATGCACCCAGGCAATAATTAGCTCCGAGCTAGGTTCTAGCCCTAATGCTCACACAAGTTACACAGGGATGGAAGTCTTCAGGGTTTTCCCTGATTTCATGTATTTTCAACTTCCAAAGAGATGCATTTCTATACCAAACCCATTCTCAATGAGTTCTGCAATTCAAGAATTTTTGTGCTCAGTCAATTTCATCCGTTGTTTGAGTAGTGGCCTTTTAGATTTCAATGCTAACTCATCCTTCGAACTTATTTAAGACCTTTCTTACAGGTTGGATTTTAATCTTGAGACTGCTCTACCCCAGGTTATCCGAGACGGGTGCTTATCAAATATCGTGTGCTTAAACCAGCCACTACACTAGCCGCTAACTATTAATCAGTCAAAAGTCAATCAATTTCGAGAACTCTATACCCCGGGCACACATTCACGACCAGCACACATTTTAGACTTGATGTTTACAGAGTCCGCTCACACATTCACGACCAGCACACATTTTAGACTTGATGTTTACAGAGTCCGCTCACACATTCACGACCAGCACACATTTTAGACTTGATGTTTACAGAGTCCGCTACGGTATATCTGAGTTATGAGGTGTAGTGCAGCACAGATCACATGGCTAGGGTTAGTCATGTGGGAGTGATAGGGCTGGCACTGTCTGTGTTCTTTATCTGGGGGTATAGATGGAGAGCGGAATGTGCCGGGGCATCCGCTGTCCTCACTTATCTACCTCAGTATATGAAAAATTCTGAAGATACACATGGAACTTCTGAATATATTGTAACATATTGCAAGAAATTGATCTGAGAATAGAAATCTGTGTAAATCTATAAGCATCTCTAACTCTAAAGATTCTGAAATCAGACAAAATTCTGAAAACTTACATCCCTGCTACCTAAAGATGATTTCAGACATTCTGATGCCACGGTCGTAGATCCTGCTCTGTACAACTTTCTAATGGAGGCGTAAGGGACAGATAATGTTAACTTGACATGCCCATGATAACATGATAATAGATGGTTAATAGATAGCATTTTGTAGTGAATTGTTACAGACGGATTGTGTGAATCAACTTAAGTGTATTTGTTGATATAGATGGTTTCTAACAATTGAACAAAAGAGAGAGGGTTCAACTTATTCACTTTCATTTTTGCACTCTAGGGTGGAGATCCATCCTAGGAGTACCCTCATTCGAATTACCTTCTTGGAGAATTCACAAAACTCACTGTCGCATCTTGGACACAATGCCAGATTGCAGTCTTATTGCCTCTTTGTCCATCAGCACAAGAATCTAGCTTTCCAATCACTAAATCTTAGAATGTGATGGCAAATTCATGCTGTCCCTGCTGTCGATGCTCATGACAAATAAAAATATTTTCCTAAGAAAAATGTTTCCCTCCCTCCCTAATAGGTCTGAAAAATCCCACCCTCTGGACAGGAAACAAGACATGTTTTTAAGGGTGGCCCACGTGCGAGAGGATCCCGGGCCCAGAGCCAGCTAGAAGACAAGAGACTGCCTCTAAGAATTTATTACAAACAGCTAAAAAACAACTGGCTGAGTTCTAGGAAGCATGGTTTATAGGAATGGTGCCAAATCCCCTTGTTCCCACATACATCCACACCAAGCCGGCAGGCTGCGGCTTGTACAGGTGCACAATGGTATGAGATCAGTAAAAGGCACCAAAGGTGGTCTTAATGAAGAGAGCCAGAAAGACATTTGGCTTAGTTCTGGGCACTATGGTTAGGCACGCACCACTTCCTTTTTGCTAGTAGTATATATGCCTCTTTTAACCCCAAAATTTACCCAAAGAATTGGGTCTTTAACATTGGGCGTGCCCCCTCCCTTTTCAAAATCCTGTATTCACTCACCTTGCTAGAATGAGCTAATCTTAGCTCATGTCAGCTTGCACTACAGGTGGTGAATGGAGCTGAGAAGCTAATTTGACCTTCCTCATTCATTTGATCACCCTTATTCATAGAGGTTAGAAATTATTGTAACACCCAAGGCATAAGGTGTGCATCCTGTGCATAAGTGATAACCTGAATTCAGGATCATCATACAAGGTTCTGGGTAATACGGTAGGCATATGATCAAGGCTTTTCGGTATCTAACTGAATGACCTCTAGAACATAGGGTGGAGGTAGGTATAAGATCAGTGAGCTGCTCTACTCCAGGAATAGTCCTCATGAGCAGCTCAAAGCTCAGAGAGGAGCAGCTCAGGGCCTCCTGTACACCATTCTGTACAGTGAGTGTGGGTGTTGACTCTGACAACACACGTGTGTGTACCAACCTACACACATATCTACAGTTTTAAAAAAACTAGGGAAACCAGACTCAGATTTAAAAAGAAGCTCAACAAGCCCTTTTGAAATTGTCAAATCGTATGGGCAACAAGGATCGATCTTCATCCAACTGAACACAATAAAAATGTATATACACTGCAACTGAAGAATGATACTGCAGTGCTTGATCTTCACAGAGCATTGTAGTCATGGTAATATGGTTGGAAACCCCTTTAGATTTATATATCTGGTTAGTTTTTGAAATTCAATTCACATAATTGTGCTTACACAGTCCACTCAGGTGTTTACAAAATAGGTCAACTTTTTTTTTTTTTGATCCTACTATTCATGAAGAGATGTATTTCAATCTGGAAATCATCAATATCCACCTATTCTGCCTATTTTATCTAAGAGGAGGAACCCCTCAGTTATGTAGAGTGTCCATATCTCAGAATAGAGGAATTACCCAGGGCTACCACATAAAAACCTCTCTAATAGCAGGTCTCCTGCGGAACATGAGATACTACCTGGGTGCACCTAAAAACTTACAGCGGTATGTTTTGCCACAAGACACAAAAAGATTTCTATGTGCGTACGAAGCAAAAATATTCCTCACTGTGTAAGAAGTGAGTTGGTGGTTGGCAGTTGTGAATATATACAGCGGCAATTTTTACTCCTTATTAACAAACAGTAATTGCCACTCGGTACCAGTACAGAAGAGGAATATATAGGCTAAGATAGTATTGGTACTTTCTGTAGGATTACCTAAGTGATTATCTATCTCTTTTCATATCTTCTTTTCTATGTGGATTAAAGATGAATATAGTGGCTTTCTAGCCTAAAAGATTTTTTTTTCAAATAAGGGTATTTCTTCTCTTTGACGTTTAAATACACTCAAGTTATATGTCCAGTTTTTAGAAGGCCAGTGCCTTTGCGAGGAGGTAGTTCCCAATACCAATAACCTTCTGCACCTATAAAGCTGACGAAATTTAGGACTTAGTAGAAGGTGATGTGCCTAGTAGGTATGCATTGGTTACTTTAAAGCCTTCTGGAAGGAGAAGCAGGTGGTGGATATATTCATCATCTGTTCCTTGTTTTCCCAATGTAGTAACCTATAAGACACGTTTTGGAGCAACTAAATGTAATGATAAATTTGGTGGCCAGTGAATTTAATTTAACTTTTAACTTCTTATAGTGCCCCTTTCTATGGTGAAACATAAGATACCAGAAAAGCAGATACCTCTAGTGCAAAATATGCTATGGTATGTACTGCTACTTCTGTATGTATCGGACTGCCTCGGTAAAAAGAATACCATACGTCTAACGTAGAGTAGAACAGTTTGTCTGTGAGAATGGCATAAGTTTGGCCTTCAACAACACAGGACAACAACCATTCACACACACAGACACCCTCAAATAGTTAAACTATTTAACAAATTAACACATTAATGTTGACTTCTCAACAGCAGTGTTAACAGCGACAAATACAGGAATAAGCGATGTTAAACTTTTCAGTGCAGTGAGAGAATTGTAGTGCCACCTCTAGGAAATACTACTTGAGGAATTCAATGCCTTGCATGAGTTTCGCAGCATCTCAAAATTCCAAAAGTTGCTAAACTGTATTTCGGGAACTGAGATTTACTTACGTGAGGGGCCTAAAAAGGTGTGATAAATCGATAATTTTAAAATCTCTTAGGTGAAACTGAAATAAATAACTCAATGTTTTAAACCCTACAAATCATTACTTTTGTAAGGCCATAGATAGATGCTTTCCTTCTTTATGCAGACATCTGTTTTATCTACAGCAATCCATAGATCTAAGGAATGAGCAGACATCTTCAACTTATTGTCTAGAATCAGTACTCTTAAGATATCCCTTGCAAACTCATATACCAATAAGTGAACCTCTATACATATTTGTGACTAATACAATCTGACGTATGGCTGTTATCTTACTATACTTACTTGGACGACCTAAAAATGCGGAAAATAAATAGTGTGTCAAAACGTAGCTTGTGAAAGGTGGGAGAGATTTACATTTCACTGAAACGCAAAAGGTGGCGTTTCATGAATGGATTAACAAAGTCCAATATTCTAATGTATGGCACTATCTGCCTGTTGAGCCATATATTTTCCTATTGCACATGCTATATACTCTTCTTACTACTCCTGATAAGAGACTACCGTAATCTCCCGCATATAAGACGCGCTGCGCGTATAAGACGCACCCTAAACTCAGCACACGCAATTTCGCGTATAAGACGCACCTCTTAGGGGTGAATTTTGTAAATTCAGTACATTTCTATAGTAAAATTACCCCTCGTATAAGACGCACCCCCAATTTCAGTACATCCTATAAGACTGCCCAGCATTTTGTTTGGCCTAGAGGACGCGTCTTATACGCGGGAGTTTACGGTAATAGCAGTATATCTATTACTGTTATCTATCCTTAAGCCTTACATTTATTCTAAAATAACACAATTCATTAGAATATGGACTACTCCTTAAGTGAAGGTCTATTGTGTGTGCATTACATGCTTGATTTATTTCTACTTTGATGATTTAAATTCAGGTTAGTCAATTAATCAGTCACATATATTCATTAAAGTGTACTGAAATATGTGACACCTCTAGCAAAAGCTCAGTCTAGCACATACTTCTGAATACTATTGTGGTGGCACTTTGAAGGGATTTTGAGCAGTAACTGAGTTGGCGTTATCTTACTAGAAATAGATACAACCCAGAGGACCCTTTCACCAACTGTAAAAGTTGCAAGGATCTCTAATAGATACTCCCCGACCTTTCAGTACTAGACTGAGCATAAGCGTGCCCTGAGTGCTATCCTATAAATGCGCGCGCTAACTAATGCACTTATTTGCATAAACAAAACCCAGTCATAAGTGAGGCAAACAAAATCTTTTCACTTTGTAGCATAGCGCATCAACAACTACCAAACTCATGTCTCTGTACTCACTTTGTAACATGTGTGCTTTTCTCTACAAATATCTTTTTATTTTGTATAAAAACATTAGATCAACAAAAATATCACCCACAAAAGAGCCAAACTTCAAGATTTGTTAGATCACTTTCAGTTTCTGGAAAAAGAAAGAATTAAAAGTACACTGCAAGTCTTTCTGAAAAATTGAAAATAACCCATATTGTAACATTTTTTCACAGGTCAGTAAAAGCACACATATGACGAAGACGTAGTACAGGACACTACTACGACATAACACATCACAAACAAAAAAACACACAAAACTCAGAGGCGGGTTTCAGAGGCACGGACACTCGCATTACAATCCATCATATGCTCTCATTTCACTGTGGTACCCGATTATATTCTGTGAGTGTCCTCAGGCCTTGTTCGCCTAGTAGCAACCCGCCTCCGGTCTTCTTCACTAAACTAGAACTGCTGAATGCAACACAAAACTCGCGGCTCTTTCACACTCATGCTAATTTCTTACCGGCCTATCTTTGACCTTAGCGAGATATAAGCCACCTGGAGGTTAAAAATGAAGAAGCTGAACAGGTGACAAGAGTACACATGCCTTGATGGCATAGTGACTTTAAAACAAAGAGAGAAAGAGTTGCTAAAGTAGACTCATTTAAACTAAATAGCAGTCATACACAGTTAAAGCATATGTCATGTATGTAACATGTAAAGCATGAATGAATGTATTAGAAAAGATAGTACAATTATAACAATAATGGATTATCAAAAGTTTTAAGTATTTGGATAACCATTAGGCATGATTTTCATTTAGCACATGCTTAGCTCTCAAAAGTTGAATATAAAAGCCACTAAAATTAATTCTTTTAGATCCGTAACATTAAACTGTTGCATCTATGTTAAATGAAATAAGTTGTACAGATATAAAAAAAAAGAAGAAGATTTTGTTCGATAAAATTCAAATATCTTTAAATCAATTAAAAAAGAGGAGACTGCTGTTCACTGTGATAATACTATGAAACAACCTCTTTAGAGACCAGCCATATTGTGAGGAACTTTGTGGGAATACCTTTTCTATGTTTTGTATGAGATGCTCTTCAAACAGATATGTGTTCTCTCTCTTATATCAAATGCCTAGTATATGAAAATTCAAATCATCCTGATTGTCAGCTATTTTTTCCCATCAAAATATTTTGACATCTGAGTAAAAAAGTGACTAGGATCCTTGGACCTCCCTCCTATGTGAAATATATTTTTCTTTCATTGTTCTCTCATTGTTCTCATATTGATATTGTAATGTATGTGTGTTCCTGTATGTTATGTACAAATAATCATACACGGGGTACATGCATACTCTAGGTGATAGATACCATCTCAACAGACACATATGGTATCAGGGAGGTTGGGTGAACAGGTTGGAGAGGAGGGTGACTTGAACTGGACAAAATGTCAAGTGACCTACTATATAGGTCAAATATATCATGAACCTGTCTTACAAAATAAACTCTTTTGAAACAAAAGCCAGTTGTTATGTTGTAACATTATTATATCTCTGTACATTCTTGAAACATGATCACAACCATTCCAGAAAACCTTTCATTTCAAAAGATGTTACCTTATCTAATATTGTTTCTAGCCTAGTCCATCTCCAGGTTCTACACTAAATTATGATTTCATAAACTGAAGTACCATGGATAAATCTTCCTTCTTGAAATATTCTTTCAACATTATTTGCTGGGTACAATTAATTGAACCCCCTCCTTCATTACACCATCTCACTCAACATCTAATTACTTTAATTTCAATAATGCTAACATCTATTTCAATAATAGTAAGATCATAATTGCAAAACTGATCATAGCTTAGAATTAAAAGGACAAGTGAAGGTAGCTTGGGGTCCCGCATATTCAGTAGATTTGCACTACAGTATGTAACACGACATGCCTTGAACTAACGTGCAGCTCATCTGTGGGTATGGCTTATACGCAGTGATTAAGGGTAAGGAGTTGTATTCAGTTCATATGGTGGTAGATCTACTCATTTGTACAGGAGTCTAACCTATAGACAAGGGGCGGTGGTTAATGTAGGGACACCTTGTATATAGGTAGATGTACATAGAGTAAACACTCTCAGACCAGAGTAGTACTCTGTAAACAACCCTCGGTAAACCTCTCAACACGCACCACCACAACAATATCTGACCTACAGGACATGTCGTAAAAACTACGACTAGATATAGAACTCAGACAACTCCAGCTAACTAGCAGGGGAGGGGAGAGTCTGAGAAAATGAAAAGAAAACATTGTAATATAAAGATATCAGTAAAAATCAGAATCTACTCACAATATTTCACTGTGCATGCCATATGATTCCACATGAAACCTATCTTATACCCATAGTCCACTTGGCCTCTGTTGTCCACAGATACTATGGCTCAGATGGACGAACAGAGGCCACATTGATTATGGGTATTACATGACATAGCGACTAGCACATTCCGTATTATATTTTTCTTTATTCAATATAGTCATCATTATATATCCATAAAGAATTGGCCTTCCATAAATGGCCACCACTATGATCCCAGCATTTCTAGAACTAACCCCACATCTAACAGTGCCTGTTAATACTTATACATGTTCTGGTGACAGACAGTTCCTCTTGTCTGTCAGCATGGCCCTGGAACATGTATAAATAAAGCTCTGGCACACACCAGAACACCTGAGGTGGCGCCACCTGTATGTATGGTGGGGGTAGAAACATGGGCAGGGTATCCAAGAACCCTAGAAATGTAATCCCCAGGAATGCTAAGCAGGAATTAGTTATAACCTACATATTCCTATTTTATATACACTGAGAATGTGTTGTTGCTATTACCCTGTGAAAAGCCAGTGTTGTATTTATGGTATGCCGAGGTTAATCAGGGTTCCAGAAATCAGTTGGTAAGGATCACCCTTTGACAGTGTGAAAACCTGGGTATGAAAATGTCAGAAGTGTCAGGAATTATATACCAGAAATAAAATCTATACTTATAATTCATCATGCTACACGGCAATGTACATCTGGGAATTTCTCTATCAGAAGAAATATGAAGATTTGTCATGATGTTTCACCTTTATATGAATGCATTGGATGATTGCCTCTAACAAGGACATATTTATGTCATAATCCATCACTGTCACACCCTTAGAGGTATACCTACAGTACAGTAACATTAGGGTAGAGAGGTATGTAAACCATGCGTCTAAGGCACACCACGCCTATACAATGCACCTGTAACTCAGGTCTTACATTAAAGGTGCATGTGAGGTCACATTTAGGGCACTTGGCACTTTGGCATAGTGAAAAATCCACAGATTGCAAAATGGTAAGATCAGATCTGCTAGGTAATGTCAGGCCAGCCCCCCCCCCCAACCACCAATGTAAATGGCAAAACACATATCTCAGGAATTATCTTTTTGAAGGCAAAAATCTCATATTTCACACCTCTGCCTTTCGTACCGTTCTGTCGTTAAATATCCTCGCCTATAAAGTGCGCTCCTAACTTTGGCTGGTTCTATAAGACGCAGCAGGGGTCCATCCTCAAGCCGTTTGTTATACACTGGGTTTTACTGTAGGTAACTACAGGGTAGTAGCAGGGGGTGGTGTAGGAGGTAGCAGATAAAGATATCCCCCTCTCTCACCCACCTACCTACCTACCTAACCCTGTGTAGTAATACTCACTAACTCCCACTATTCAGGTCATGTCCTCAATACAGGTTAAGGTTACCCAGATTCTCTCTATTCTGTTGTGGTGAACTGCAGGACCAGCTGCTGTAAAGGCCTTGATATAATATAACCTTTTCATCTACTGGTCACCATACAACCTCAGTGCATTTTGTGCTGCCTACTTCTCTTGCAGAGTAACCTTCAGTGGTGGATTAAGAATTTTGAAAAAGGATGTGGTGCACTCTTTTTTTAGCCTCTATTTTTAGCTAAATCTAACTCTTAAATACTGTCAGAAAAGAGAGGCACACGCCCTTGTGCCCCCATTTAAATCCACCATTGAATGGGTCTGCTTGTCATGATGCTTGAATGCAACTCTGCTGAGTTTCTTGCCAGGGTTGAGGTCAAGCAACATACCAACCTGGACGTGCTAGTACACCCCCACAAGATCAGGGGGTGTATTAGCCTGTCCACTCAAGTGCTTGGGAGCAAAGCACTTCATTGCTGCATCATACCAGCAAATAGGCTTGATAGCAGCCCTTGGAGCAAACCCTCCATACTCCCACCAGGAGGAAGGTTTATCCGGAGGAGGCTTGCTGCTCCAGGTGAGCAGCATCCATCGTGTTTGTACCCTGGAGGAGGCCTCTCATCCTCATCCCACCACCCACTCAGCCTCCTCCTGCAGCCAGCCTCAAGGTCAGCTTAACCTGGCTCGGTGTGAGGGGGAGGGTAGAGTTGCTCCAGTCTATACTACTACAATACCCTAAATAGAAGGCTTATACGTGAGGACAGACTCCTGGTGTGCCTTCAAGAAGGAGGCAAATTTGGGGATGCCCCTTATAAAGAAGGATTTTCAACTATGGAACAGTACTAAAGTGACCAAAATGTGACTCCAGGTGCGCCCTAAAGGATGATCCTGTAGTCAGGGTGCATCTTACAGAAGGGGTGCGCTTTGTCCACAAGGTTCCTACAGCACCAAAGTGCCCACATCAGTGGTGGATCTAGGACTTGGAAAAAAAAGAACATGGGGTACGCCCCTCTGCCAGGTATATGGAAGGGTGCATATCCCAGTTTTTGGTTTAAATATGTCAGGGGATCCAGTCTGAATAGGCCACTGCAAACTGTACTATAAAGGTGCGTAATTCTCTGGAACATTGCTAGTTATTTCATAGCAACATTTCATTAGAGCATGAGCCAATATACATGTAGTATGGAGAGAGGGTGAGCTGGACTGTGGGGCTGGACTCGAGCTGACCTTGGAAAGATGCATGGGCATTTATGAGCCATGACATTATGTTCTACCATGCTGTCATGAGTTGTTGCTGAGCCGCTAGCTCTTCCACTTCTCTCTACGCTATTAAAGTGTCCAGTCCGGGGCAGTTCAGGCCAACAGGTGATTGGTGTGCAGCTTTGAACTACCAGGTGGTGGGCAGACGTGAACAAGTCTATCAACCTTTGACTAGAATAAATAGCTGTAACATGTACATTGGTGTTTCTACATAGAACAGTGAACATTACAATCAGGCACGCACACTGGTGCACTGCTGTGTGTCAGCACAAGGTCATGTACGGAGGAAACTGGCAGAGGGATTGTATTTATCTCATTGCTTTGTGGTTTAGAGATTGATTGATGAGCCAAGTAAACTGAAAAAAAAAACTTCATCAATACAGGAAGCAACATACAAAACTCTCTGTTATTAATTATTCTTAACCTACAGTGGCTATAAGAGCCATTGCCTTCGTGGTGGTCTTTTTTTCTTTCTGTTTTTTTTTCTTTTGCAGCAATGAAATTGGGCCATATTTCTTTTTCTATAAAGTAGAAGTTAACCTTTGTTTTTTGAGAAATCAAATCCTCTCAAATTGATGACCATAAGTATTTTGTATGAGTATGATATCTCGCAAGACCATCCCTATACAGTAGATATATACTTGTGCCACTGCCCTTTCAATACAAGACAGTCTGTATTCCAGCTGATTCTGCAGGAACTGTATACCTTATCCTTTTTATTGTTCCCAGTCCCTCTCCCCTTGCCCGTAACCCCCGTCTACCATCTGGACTTATTTATCATGAGCCTCAGCCACAAGGGCAAGTTTTTATAAAGGGCATGAAACATGAGCCTTGTGGAACTCCCAGTCTTAGATGTCTCTAGTGCCTTACTAAGGTCAAGGAACCAGACAGGTACCTTAGGCAAGTGCTTGTAATGGACTACATTTTGTATTTCGAAGGAGGGATATTATGATGGAAGGGCATTTTGTTATTGCATGCCAAGATGTTGCATAATGAAAAGAAAGACTACACAATATTGCCAGGTAGTGTGTACAGTAGTGTGTACAGTAATTAGCACTGTTGCACTAAATTATAGAATCATTTATAACCTTCTGGATTGTGCAACTTTCGGTATTTCTAAGCACTCATTCTCCCTTGCCAGGTCTTTTTCTCTGCCTTGATCCACTCTAGGTACCAGCACTCTGAATGTTTCTTGTTGAGTGCCCTAATACAAGGAGCCTCTGATTAGACTCAATTTAGAGTCTAATCAGAGACTGGATGCAGTAGCAGGTTAGGGTGTCTATACGCAGTGATGGATAGGCTGTGTATTAACCCTTTAGGGAGTGGTCATTTTTTTAACAAAAGGGGGGGTTGGTGGGTAAGGGGGAAACAAAAATAAATTCAGACCCCTCGGAGGGGGGAAACGGAAAAATTTTCGACACGAACGCGCGGAATTTCACCGACCCCCCCTGTTGTTAAAAAATGAGGGCTGCTAATACATGAGTATATCATACACTTGGTGTCATGATACACTAATAAGTGCTGGTGGATCTGCTTGCCATAGGCACATTAGTGAGTTACGCTGACCATCTGAGAGTGCCTGAACCCCATAAGGTCGGAATGTGCTGACCCTCTGAGAGTGTCTGACCCCGATCAGGTCGGAATGTGCTGACCCTCTGAGAGTGTCTGAGTGCACTCAATGTCTATTATAACACCATGCTCGCTACGGGATTTTCAAAACACCCCCATATCACAGATTTTTGGGCTGAAAAACACCCCCTTTTTCTTGAAAAACACAAACTTTTGACCTATGAAAAGACCCCTTTTCCGGAAAACACTGACTTGTCTCCAAAAGTACCCCTTATTTAGAAAAACACTGACTTTTCAGGACCTAAAATGAACATAATCCTAAGAGAGAAATTAAGAATCTCACCCCCTTTTCTGAAAACGTTGAATTTACCCATAAAAATACCTCCTTTTTCTGATTTTCACGGACTTTTCTTGAATAATACACCCCATTTTCTCAAATCCACAGACATGCAGATTTTGCGAAAATACCCCCCTTTCCCCTTGCTTTTGGTAACACGCATGGTGTATATTTTGGGGTAGAGTGCAGGGACCGGGGAACCCCATAAGGTCAGAATGTAGTTTTTGCAAGGGCTGCATCATGACGAGCAGCAGGCATTGAATCAGTATCAGTACTAAAAGGAGTCTTGATAATTCAGAATTCATGCACTTAGATACTTCATTGTGGTTGGTTGCTCACATAGAGATATGCTGCAGTACTTGTTGTTTGGTCTTACACCCTGTCTTACACCCACGCTCTGCAGTCTTTGAACATAGCATCTAAATCTTTCACATTAGGCCAAACTACCATAAATTCCACTTCAGTTCACTCTGGGATGTACTTCTAGCCGGGAAAAAACAAACCTCAAGTAGCGTAGTAATTGATGACCTTGAGACATGATGAAGGTTACATAAGGTCACATACCTCGTCAAAGGTCAAGACTGCAGCCTCAGCAGCATCATGGGAGATGAGCTTACGTACTGAGATAGCTGTAGCATCAACCCCCTCCCCCCATTTACCTCCTAGCCACATCTACTCTACATGGGCGTGGAAAGCAGGGGAGACAAGGGGGACATGTCCCCCCCCCCCGCCCACTTTTGGCCAACTCCTCAAAAGGTCAAAACTAAAGGGTCAAGCAAAGGGAGGTCAAAAATCGCAGAAAACCCCCCTGGTCCCACCCACTCTGAAACTGCTTCCCACGCCCCTGCTCTAAGCCATTTGAGGGTCGCCTATGCGTTAATGCATCACGCCCATAGGTTGGTATGATGTATCAATGCGACCATGGCGAGTTACTCACCAGGGCTACATTCATGCATCAGGCTATGGGGACATAATGTCCTTAAGAAGTGGAATGATGCTCCAATTACTATAGTGCACACCTGCCTCTCCAGCCTTTGAAGGGTCAACCCCCCTCACCAACCACATCCCCCATCCACCATAGGCACTGTTGTACCGCTATAGAGACTGGAGCAGGGGGCTGGGGGAGGTTCATAGAAACAAACATCATCCTAACCCCTCATGCTGCTATAAGAACAGAGCCAGGCGTATAGCCCGAGCACGGAGATAAAGATAGTGTACTTTGGTTATCTGGGAATGTGGTGGATCCAGAGTCTTGGCACCCAGCCTATTTTTGCTATCCATTTCAGGTGCAAAGCAAGAAGCGATATTTAAAGCATTATAACCCAGCTAATTTTTGAAAAGTTATTGATTATCCTTGCAATAAAATGATAAAATTCATAACCAAACACAATTTTTAAAAAAGTAGCAATTTTAAAACCATCACATAGGTCTTCCTTATGACACCAAGAGATACTGTAATGGTCTTTTAAGTGCCGCTGTACTAACCGATTTCAATACCCCTTTACCCCAGCACCAATCTGGGCCCAGCTCAACCACTAGTGTGAGTCATCTCTGGCACCTAGCGTTTGTGGGTAAAAGAAGTTTTTTTCCCGCTGGTTGCTGTAGTGCTTATTTGTAGGCAGGTACCTCGCGTAGTAATCTTCCCCAGAAAATGGGGACCATCATCCCCATACACGAGAGAGGTATTCCCTAGAATCCCAACCAGGCGAGACTGCCCCAGCACCTGCACTTATTTGAATAGTGCTTTTAGTCATTAAGGCTGATTTCAATCCCCCCTTATGCCCAATATATATTTCCAGACAGGACTTATGCAAGTACCTTTCAATTTCTAGGTTTCATATCATCAAACTATTCCATCCCCAACCTCCTCTTGTGCATTTTCAAATTCTGGTATTCAATAGCAGAGGTAGTAGAAGTAACAACAGACAGCTCCTGGGCTGCTTACAAGAAAACGTAAAGCTCACCAGGGGGAGGCACAAGCTGGGAGGATTATTTATACAGGATCCAGCTCCCGTGAGGTATTCAGTGCTAGACTTGTCCCAGTCACAGCGGAACTCTAGTATATACCATGATGTACAAAAATTCCACAGCTCGTCAATGGTTGAGATTGCTATGATTTAGACCCATGAAACAGAGTCTAAGTAAATGGTACATAGATCCCAGAAGATGATATCCAAAATCCCTATGCCTGTCAGTTTTTTAGATTCATACTGATTAGACCAAGCAATTGAGTCTACAAGACTCTCTTCTAAACAGTGCTTCTTTCAGAGTGATCAAAATGGCGGCTGTACATTACCTGAACCTGTGCTATGCAGTGGTAAAGAACTCAGTGTTCTTTTTATTCTAAACAGGGGTGTAGGAAAAGGGGGGGGGCAGGGGGACCTGGGCCCCCCAATAATGAGGAGGTTCTCTATATAAGCCTATATAAAAATATAGCAGGCCCCCCCCCCAACCGAGACCCCTGGCCCCCCCCAATAAAAGATTGCTTCCTACGCCCCTGCTAAAACCTCTTTTTTTCATATATATATATATATATATATATATATATATATATATATATATATATATATATATATATATATATATATATATATCCTGTTTAACAGTTATCTTACATAGTAATACAATGGAAAATTCCACTCCAATACCCTTCTGCTAAATACTATTATATTGTACAGTACTCTCATCAAAGGCCCTAAGAAAGTCTATGTATTCCCTGTTGGACCTGGCAGATGGTCAGTCAGATATAGCATCAGGGTGCTGTAATAGGGGAGGATCTAAACCTAACATTAGGTCACTTAGTGAAAGCCCAAACAACCATTTACCTTCACCCCCAGGTATTATCCAGGTGTCAAGGGCTGAAATGAAAGATGGCTCACATGGTTTTCATCATAGATAGCTGGGCCCAATCATAGTGCTCTGTGCTGTATAAGGATTGTTGTGGCAACTCTTGTACATTGTGGTAACCTTGGAAATTATATGTGATAACATTTTAAGTGCTACCTAGTGCATTAACCTGGTATGAGTCTAATGCCTAAGGTTATTTTCTTTTATTCGGCGGTCTTCAATACAGTCCTGGTCTTATCACCAGGTCTTTATCATGACAACCGAGGAGGTGCAAACAACTGATTTTATGTTTACAATTAATGGTCACTAAACAGAATAAATCCTTTCAAAAATAAAATAGTCTTGATATCCCAATTTCCATTATCTAATAAAAAAAACCTTTCCAATGATATCGTACTTCATGCCTTTACTCTTTATCATCTGGTTTCAGTATACGAGACTGAAATACTATTGTAAACCTATACCTTACATTCATAAAACTAACAAATACTGACAGTTATGCCCAGTTCAGAGTCTTTGAGGAGGTTAACAAAGCATCTATACACTACATGCGGTACATGGGGACTTAAACTAGTAAAACCAACACAAAGTATCCGCAACTGAGAACAATGTTAACTATAAAGCACAAACTGACAGGATCAGGGTGTAATTCCTGTTAGTAGAAAAAGGGGGATAATGGCAAACTGGCACGAAGGACCTTGGATGGGAATTGTAAGACAAATTCTTAATAATTAATCTATTTCTCAACTGGCTTATCTGTTCTACGTATGATGGGATTATATTATGCTCAATATCATGCCATAGGCATTAAATAGGGCCATGGAAAGCGGTTTAGGAGTGGAGGGGACCGAAAGGTTTGGGGCCATATTTTCTTACCTCTTAGAACTTGACCTCTAAAACTTAATCCTTGGGGATTTGTCAAAATTTGGCCCCCCTCATCCCTCTCCCAATTCCCACGACCATAGGCCTCTCATTTCATACCATGATATTTGCAATATTTGAGCAGTTTTGCTCTTCTTGAGAACAGGGAAATAAAGGTTGCTAAATGCCCCTACTTTATGGATAGTACCGACAGATACACAATAAAATGCAGTTATGCATCTCTCCATTAGCAGAAATGGTTGCCATGATGGACATCTTGGCTGCAGTCAACCATCGTTTTTCGAGCAATGACCAGAGGCAGACCGAGGCTGTTCTCACCTCGTAACATAAACTGCTGATACAGAACCTAAACAGTGTTTTTATAAGCTAGGTCTGGAGTTTGGTATTGATTTAGGTGATATACCTTGACTGCCTGGGTGTGGTGGTGCTAGCAGGGTGGGGGGCAGATGGCCACAGAAAGTGCCAGCTAGGCAGAATTCCACACTCCCACTCTATTAGAATGACGGACCAACATAGCGTATGTGCGGAAGGCTGAAGCCATATTTATAATTGGCCTTTACAGTGGCTTCCATATGACTCTTCGCTAAGTGTGGCTAATGTAGTTTTAGCATACAGATGTTTTACAGTTTGGATTTAGAGAAGAAAATTTAGAAAAAAAAGGTTATTGGGCCACATTGGACAACACATACCTCTGAACTGCAATCACTTGACTGAATCTGAACCTAAATTGTACATTCATAGTCTCACCAATGCAAGGTAGCAAGGAAGCAAGGTGAATTTGGGAAGGCATGTGGCTTCCAGAATGGCTTCAAGTTGTGCCTTTAGGCCATTCGCAAAATCCTACTGTACAAATAAACTGTGAGCCATTCTAAAGGTTGGAATTGCAGATAGTGCCAGTCAAGTAAGCATAATGCATGTACAGAATTAACTGAGTGAAATATATTTGGAAGCCAAAGATGTAAGCTATGATATATGTAAAAGGATAAATAGATAAATAAATGAATAAATAAATGAATGAATAAATAAATAAATAAATAAATAAATAAATAAATAAATAAATAAATGAATGAAACTCTGAATTTATTGTGATACGTAATGAATTTCTCATCCAAGAATTCAACTTTTGAGTAAAATTTTATAGACAAATAGCTGAGAAGCCATTTATAGGAGTGAATGGGTGCCCAGTATCAGTGGCTTCAGTTGACTACCAGCCGTTTCCCACGTAGGTTGTAAGTGTCAGGAATGTGGGCTAGTGATATCAGCGAGCCTGATAAGACCCGGATAGTGGCTAATCTGTGGCAGTGATGACTTACAGGAGTCCGTCTGATAGAGAGAACAGTCTCAACCCCTGTTCTACATGCCTACATAGTACAAGTCTAAACTATACTGGCAGTTCCTACAAGAGCTGATTTGTACACAGCAATTGCTTGAGGCCATCAAGGTCAGCAGGCTTCATGTCCTCAAAATGCCTTCCCTTATATGTCATAGAATTTAGATCAGGAGTCTATGGTGTCATGTTGCAACTAATTCTGATCAATAGGTCATTAGTCAGGCGTTACTATAGTGCCTGGTATCTTCCTCTCACAACCATTGTATGCTTACCAGTCATTTCACTTTCCCTGCTGTTAGCGGCTTCAAAGTGGACGCATCAAAGGGCAGGAGGTTGGTCAAAAAGTCTAAATTGGCACTTAGTGCACCTGCCTATCGAGCCTGTCTTGGGTAATAGGCCCTGACATTTTGCTGCCACCCATTTAGGTCAGGATATTGGTTTCTGTGGGTATTTTAGCAAATGCCAAGAGCTCTGAGTAAGAATGGCTTTTTACTTATTTTTCTTGCTAGTTTTCTCAGTATTCAGTAGCCACCCTGTGCACTGGAAAATATTTATACCATTTTTCTTACTACATTGCCTGTTCTTCATACCCTACATCCAAGAGGGCAGGATCTAATTGACCATAACTCCTACCAACCACACAATGAAGGGCATATGTTGGCCGGCAGGGGTCCGACGGGAAGATCCAAACCCGTGCCAAGGGCAAAAGATGCACCCCTGGGGTATCCATGCCCAAGCAGTTACATAGGTACATGAATAGTATGTGGGCTTACTCCATGGGCCAGACAGCTCAATAAAATATACGCCAGCAATTTGCATTGCTTGTAACTCGAAAAGAAATAAAACAATAGCCTTCAGCACTCCCTCACCCAGTTATTGGCACCACCAAGCCACTATTCGCATAACTCCCGCCAAAACTGCATTATTCGCACCACGTTTCCCAAAAAGGCGGGAAAGTTGATACATGGATCAACATCATATACCTTCACCATTGGAGGCAAAAAGCGTCTTATGGCTGCCAACCAACTGAGTCTGTACAATTTTGACAATTTCTCAAAATTTACAAAACGTTGTAATGAAATACCTTTTCCTGCAAGACTACTACATCTCCTCCTTTAATGGCACTACAGATTCATTAAGTAATTCTGCCTCTTTTACACTAAATTTCCATCTTTTTTTAAACTTATTCGCACCACCAAAATGATTGAAAGTGCAGGGCCCCAGGGTGTCTCCTTATAACTCGCTTTTCGAGTTAACTAGTTCTCTTACTACCCGGGGTAATTGAATGAGTGGGGAAAGATGCTTCGGGGAAGGACTGGGATTTGTCTGATTGGAGAAAAGTGAGAGCACACAGCAAGTTAAAGCTTTTCCATGCATGCTCAGGATGTGTAATGTTAGGATGTTAGGACGATCATGCATTTAGTTCTTGGTGAATAGATCTGTCTTGTTTGATGGAGATGAATTGCATGTCTGTCATTTTTCTGCCTTTGTCTTTGTCAATTTTTCTAGTTTTGTTATTGCTTGACTGTTCACTAATTTTTTGCAAGGGTTCAAATTTTTCTCCTTTATATCAGCAAATTTGTTTCTCATAATATGGTGGCTGCTTTAAATCAATAAATGATTCAAACATCCTTTCCTTTTGTACTTCACACTCCTCCATTTTACTCCATTCACTTTAGCCCGCTGCAGACAGGTCCAACTGAGTCGGTAACTATGGCTGATCTGGGCTGATTCAATAAGCAACATCTAACATATTCAGACCATAGTCAGACTTGATTGGATGCCTCGATAACAGAGGGTTTCTAGCAGATGTAGTTACCCGGGTCAAGCCGTCTGCAGTTGGCTTCAGTATTTCATTCAGCCATCTTTCATTCCGCACTTTATACTTTGTCAACTTTTGTTCAGAACAGCGGTCTCTCCCTACCATAATCGTAGCCTCCTGGTGGTACCAAGGAGAACTTACTTGGCAGGTTGGCTGGATCAGGCAGGACCTTGCTTTCTGCGCCCCCAAATAGATGCGCACACCTAGATAGTAGTTCCTCCGGTGGGGTATTGATACGTTTTGGTGGGTCCCGGCGCGGTACCTCCGGCGCTGGTTGGGACTCAAGCTTCGTTTCTTCCCATAGGTGTGGTACACTGTTACGCCTTTCTAGTTTTCCAACTTTCTTTTTCGAGACTTCTTCCGTTGACTCCAAGCAGGGGGTGCCTTCGCGCTTCTTAAAGTATCTTGGGGGCTCACGACCAAAGGCCTGTGAGATAAAGCTAACGCTCTAATTGACCAATCAAAATGACATCACTTCTGAGGACCAATCATCACTTCCTTAACAAGACTCAAAATCAAAGGTGTAAGAAAGCCTTTTATAATTTAAAATACTTGTTTCATAGAGTTCTGTTTGTATATTAGAACATTCTGAAAAAAAGTAGTTTTATGATTACATATTCCAAGCTGTAATACCTTAATTTCAAATAAGCAAAAATATCATCAAAACATCATGCTAGCATGAATATACTACAAAAGCAGGTTGTAAATTGCATGTTTATATCCATAGCAAAACAGCAATGCACTTAATTGCAAAGCAAATGAGAGGATCTTAGTGATTTTAATGTTAAAATCATGGAGTAATTTATTAATCTATAGCAAAATTTATGAGTTAAATATTTTATAAGTGAATGGTGTTGAGCAAACTGATTCTACGGAAAGTATGTATTGGCTGTATTTATTTTGTAAGGAATATATATATATACAATTCCTTAAATTTATGCAGGTTTTTAGCATCACACAGACCATTAGAATTCTTACTGTATTATTGTAATTAAGGATTTAACACTTTGTTACAAACCACTCTGATTATAGTCATTTACTTCATGCCAGTTTTAAAAACAGAAAACCAGAAAAGAATCTAAACCTTAAATATTCAAGTTAGCAATTCTCAGTTTATAGAAGACTTAAATAATTAATCAATTGTAGGCTAAGGATAATATAAGACTAGGTGCATTCTGAGTTTTGGTAAACCATTAAAGGAACCTAAATACAGATTGAATATTATATCAATCTATGTAACTAAAATGAAACAATCATAAATGTGAACCCAAACCAGATTTCCCGAATGGATTGGATCACACAGTGTATGATTTATCATTATGATATTTTGGGCAAAGGAGGCAGTGGGAAACTAGGCACAGAAAAAAAATGAAAATCATGGTTAAAGTTGGGATCCCCATTTTCTTTGTCTAGCATACACATTTATATCATAAAGTGACTTAACAGTGTGCAATCTTTTTGTAAGCTTCTTTTACTTGTTTTTCTAAGGGAAACACTTTACCAAAATATAAAGAATCGAGAAAAGAATCGGAATGATAAGCTCAAATCCTTACGGTGAGGAAAAAACTGATGATCCCAACTTTAAAGTGAACTACAAAACTCATGCAGCACAAGAAAAGACTCTTGGACCCTGTGCAGAATGAAGTAGTAGATGCGGCAAAAGGCGAGCGCTATCTCAGTTGCCGACGCCAGCAAGAATATGATGATGGACGCGGCAAGGATCTCCAAGGATGGAGCGGCGGCGAAGTCACCCATGGTTACTGTTCAGTGACCTATCCTGCAGATAGAGGCCGCCACCACCACCTATAGCATGCCGGCTGAGCAGCACCAGGCGGCCTGCAGCCCAGGGGAAGGAGGGAAACAACCAATCAAAACACTGCTACTAACACCATGTGACCATAATCTACCAATCATAGTGCTGTGCTTATATCATGTGACCATAATCTACCAATCATAGTGATGTGCTTATGTCATGTGACAATAATCTACTAATCATAGTACTGTGCTTATGTCATGTGACAATAAACTACCCATTACAGTGCTGTGCTTATGTCATGTGACATGATTTAGAATAATTTTACAGTCGACCTTCAGATATGGGGCATTGGTGACAGAATTTCCGAAGAAGTAAATTATCTGAGGGAAGAGGAGGAAAGGGTCTTGTTTTAAGTAGTCATCAGTTTACGGCGCCTTTGAAATTTCAAGAGTGTGAAGATCGACTGTACATGCACTCCTTTTGAATTTACCTTTGTGTGATACACCTTTTACTAGATTGGTGACTTTCAATTTCTTTTCAAATCTAACCCTATTCTTAATGTCACATTGAAAGGAAGGGGCATAATTCCTTCCACATGAGATTCTAGACTACATCTATGTGGAAATTAGGATTGTATAAGCATAAAACATTAAAAAGTAAGTGCATCTTCTACCTAAGAACATAAAACTGGTACACCTTCATAAATACTGAAAATTGCTCAGTTGAAACAGCCTTCAAAAGCAAGAATTTTACCTAAAAAAACGTTTTGAGTGATAGATAAAATCATCCATATATCATAACATAGCTTTAAAAAAAATTGAAATAAATAGAAATGATAAATGGTTATGGTATAAAGGTGACTTGAGTTACCACAACAATCCTTGGATATATACCACAACAATCCTTGGAAATAAACCACAGAATACAATAAGAAGGGGTTTACTTCACTATAACAAACATATTACACAAAGCTCTGATTGAACAACACAGGATATAGAGGATAAAGGGATGTAAGTTAGAATACTACTGAAAGAGAAACTCCTAAGCATTATATAGTGATAGAAATATGTGAGTGATATGTGAGCTAAATTATGATTCAGGACCCTTTGATTGCTGTAATTCCTCTCTAGTTCTTGAATGTCTAATTGTACATCATATTCATTATTGTGTAAATATTACTAAGAATTCTAAAGTCTTTGAACCATTCAATAGACTTTTGTCACTTCCTGTATGGGGACCCTTCATTTAGCTTCTACTTTTGGCTAAATCTAAAGCTTAAAAGAGGGAAATAATCTCTTAATTAGCAGCAAAAGCGAAGGGGGCACTGACCCTCGCACACCCATCTAAATCTACAACTGTTATAGGCAGAATACAAGTACAGAAATAGCACTGAGTGTACAGAAGCTGTGTCTAACCTTGTACAAGGGACACAGGCCATGCTCTATGAGGGACACCTGTACAAACTAAACCTTCAGCTATTTCCAGTCTAGTACAGCACCTACCCTATGCACACATGTAGAGGAGCTATAGGGAGAGCTTCTTGTAAATACTTGTTATACTCCCAATAGCACTACCTGGGACATGCTATACTGTATACCTACCATGTACAATGCTATTCTGTATTGTTGTAAAGAGAATCAACAGCAGCATCAGGGACATATTTCAATATCCCTAACAAATAAGCCGCATATCGTCAAGAAACTCACTATGTGCTAACACCCATAGTGGCCTGTGGAGCTATGACTGCTCTGCCAAATCCTATGATAACAAAGAAACCAACTTTGGTCAGTGCAATTAATTTCTATGTAATTGATGACATGAGGGCTATAATCTTAGTAAATTCTGAAATAACAACCAGGTAGTATGATTATAATGGTTAAATCTATGCCAAAATCTTTTGTCTTCCAATATCTGCTGTAACCACTGATTTGAAGAATAGATGGGAAATAGGCTGGCTTCATTACTCTATTGGACCTCTTATACAGCTAGTAGTCCGAAAAAACAGGACAGGAGAATGTAGTAATGCCATTCTTCAAGGTTACAAACATCTTTTCAACCCACTCAGGTCAGACCCACCAGTAGATAGAGAGGTCAGGCTGGGTCTATATCGGTCAGGTATTTGGCTTGGTCATGAACGGCTCATTTCCTGACTACTGAATACCTCTCTCCACACACAGGTAAAGTGTGGGAAAGTCCCTTCTCACCTCGCCCTGTCTGTAACCATAGTAACTGTCTGTAACCATAGTTACCCGTGTGTAACCAGAGTATCTGAGTCTGTTTCTGTAGTGACCTAGTGTTTTTTGCTATGAAACCTACTGTCTGTTACTATGGTAGCCCACTAGTTTGTCACCAAGCAATCTAGTATTTGTTGCTATAGCAACCTACTAGTTTGTTGCAATCTGGTGTGTGTTGCTATGGCAACCTAATAGTTTTTCACCAGGCAACTTACTGTTTGTTGCTATGTTTTTTTTTCTTTCACAAGGCAACATAGTGTTTGCTGCTATGGCAACCTACTAGTTTGTCACCAGGCAACCTAGTGTTTGTTGCTATGTTTTTTTTCTTTCACTGTGAACGCTAGTGATGTTGCTATGGTAATAGTCTGACTGACGTGTACAGACACGTGTCTATGTGACTGGGTGCAATCAGTATTAGAGTAGATAGAGGGAGGGTTCTCCCCACAGACAAGGCCAAATACATGTCACACATGTTAAAGTACTTACAAGTGCCCCACACAAATGTACCTAGCGCATCAACGTACAAGAATGTTTCCTTGAATGTATCCTAAATAGTGGACGGTTTGAGTGGAGGGTCTGTGCACTAACAAATACTGGCAGTTCTTCATGATGGCTTTGATGCACTAATGCGTTATTGGCTTTTAAGGACAAGAGCAGCAGGCACCTAGCGGCTGTTTTGTGAACTACTGCATTTAGCTCATTGAGGGGTATCTGGTATTTTTTGAAGCAAGTTTCTATCATTATTAGTTCAAAAGTTAAGTCTAGTGAAGTAAGTGAACATTTTTACCAGGTTTGAAGAAAGTTTTGTAAATTACTATGAAGCCCCCCTCTACCCCCCTCTTGATGTAGTCCATAGGCTTATGCATTACGGGCCCATCCCCCTTTCATTCACACTTACCTTGTGCAAAAAGTAGCGTTGGAACCATATGATTTTACAATATTATCTAGATTAGCATGCATCAATTGACATAATTGTAATTTTTTAGAGAAATTGTTTCCACAGTTTTCAAGATATTCACAAAAATCCCTCCGAAATCCCAATTCGCTAGATATTGGCCCATTGAAGTCAATGTTAAAGGGTTCTACAAATGATGGCCAGTACTGAAGAAAGTAGCATTGCTACCCCAACTTTTTATTTCATATTTCAATGACACATTATGTAAAGAACAAATATTTCAAGTTACAAGGAAATCCTTTGTCAATTTATTTTTGGGCCACCTGGAGCTCTTGTCCTTAAAGGGTTACCCATGTTATAATAGTGCAGCATAATGGCGCTGTGCATTACGTACCCTTTGATGTATGTATATCTATTAGCAGTTATATTACTTTTTACTGTGAGAAAGGTCACCGAGTCAGGAGACCTGACATAAAGTATGGTCCATAAGTACAACTATATGGAACAGTAGCTGTATCTTCTTTTAGACATTTTGTAAATTCCTTACTCTACCCGGCTGTTGACATGCTTCCATCACGGCACACCACACTGTTAAAAAATAACTGTTGAATCTACCAGGGATCCTTGTAAAACAAAACAGTAAACCACCGTAATTATAAAGCAGGGAGCCAGTGTAGTTTTTACAAGAAGCCCCAGGGGGCAGTATGGTGGTACAAGCAATCTCTGTGAAAATAATGATATCTCTGTGAAAATAATGATGGATCTCTGGCAACTTTGGGACGAGGATGAGGTTATTTTGACAACATCTTTTTACAGTGCACAGAACCCCACGTATAAGCTGTACCTTGACTTTTGAAGGATGCCATAAGCCGCACCTGAGATCTGAAAAGATGTATCTAAGCCCAATGTATCAGCTACACCATAACTTGAAATGGTCTATAGGACGTGGCGTATATGCAGGGTTTTACAGTCTTGTTTTATATCATAAGAAGGCTGCAGGCACCAACACATGGTACTGATTGATAATCCTTGTATTAAAGTGATAGCCACCATCCTGATGTTTACCGCTGTCTACAAACGTCCAAACACAAGTTTTTATCTTCTCTGTCATTTCACAACCTATGCCTTTGGTTATTACACATTATTCCATGTTAAGAACGACAGTTCCGTACTAAGCCATTTCCCGTCAGGGCGTGAAGAAAAATCTCATTCTTCACTTACGGCTCCATTCTCCAATGTGACATTAACAAAATAGCACCAAACCCCTTTACTAAAAATGATCTTAAGCTGGATCTTATAGGATGTGCCTGAGTTGGGGGTGCGCCTTATACACGGGGTATTTCGGCACTAATGATCTTGCACAGCTTATACCCATAATCCACTTGGCCTCGGTCATGGATTGAGCCATGCAAATCTTAAGCGGGTATTCCACTGCCGTCAGTCGACCGAAATTTTGCTAATCCGATTATTTTTGATTATGCAAAAGTATAGAAAAAAGATTTTTGTGATAGAGGTCTAATGGACTATGAGTTTTAGGGCTTTTCACTATCAATCTGTGAGTGGGTATGTGGGTGGAGATGATCCACTCCTCCCTAATCATACTTTACTCTGTACATTTTCTCACCACCCAGTCTGACCCTAAGATGTATACGACGCTGCTGAGGATTCTTTTTTCTTTCTTCTTTTAATGTAAGACTGACTGGGCTGTGATTGCCTTGATGAGCTCCAGGCAGTCAGCCCACACCAAAGCTGTCAGTAGCTCCTGTACCTTACCACTCTATCATAGTCTTCACTTCACCTGCCCTACCTTGGAGCTCACACCCCCTATACAAGTAGGCAGGGGTCCTGATAGCTTGTGTCGTGATGGGTCTCTATTATGGCAGAATAGCAATACTACAAGTGCCCAGAGGTCTTATAAAATATTTCCTAACTTTAAGCAGTACCAATTTCATTTCAGCACTTATTTATGAAATTACAACAGGTCTCACCAGCATATTTCTTTTACCTAATATGACTTCAAGGCAAAGTCTCCACAAAGTGGTCACAATATCCGCGTGTCCTTAACTCTATGACAGTAGTAAACTGGTCGTAACGACTGACATGTAGTCCATCAATGATGAGGAAGGAAGGAGGGGGGGGTGTAGAAATGCCCCATTGGTCGATGAGTTACCTGGCTACAGTCCATCCCCCATACCTCAGTAATCAGGATAGGCCCCTATCCTACTCCTCTGCCATAAAAAAAGGGGGGGGGGTTATTTAGTCAGGGTCAATCCAGACCCAAGACCCCTACCATAGGCTTACTGATGAAAACCCTAACACAATTGGTCAATCATTTTGAATTTTGCTGGGTCTGGTAAACCCAACTGTCATGATGGGTACCTTGTCCCTGGATAACGCCTACTTCCAGGGACACGCTGGTTTGCATCTTATTAGCTTCTATCCATATCATACACCATGACCAGCACCAGTGTCACTTGAAGCCTATACCCGGTACTTAACACTAGTATGGAGCGGTGAATGGTTATCACCATTTAGGGCTAAGAGGATGAAAATCAAATTAAAAGGCTCTCAAATGGTTTACTCAATGTTGAGGTTAGGGGTAGTTGTCTACAGCCCCATTCTCTTTTAATAGTCAAACATTTACCTTACTTATATATACTGTGTAGACTATATCCTCTAGAGAGGGTCACATACACCCCTAGAACTGTCAGTAATGTTATGAAGGAAATGGACTTCAGCATCAGAACATGTGTAAAATGACAGTTTGACCTTTTTCTATAATCCACCAGCATTAAGATCACATTGTATTCTACTGAGTGTGGAAACTGACCTTGACCTTGGTGTATGTTTGACATTGGAATCCGCATCAAAACGGTTTGACCTTGACCTGTGTATTTTAAGTGCCAAGTGACCTTGACATTGAACATGACAGGTCTCTTCAAGGTGAAGTACAAAGGTCAGTCTAATGTCAACATGTCTTAAACAGCTATGGCTGGCTGGAAAGGGAGGCAAGTGTAATCACTTTTACTCAAAATATTATCATTTACCACTGGTCTGTTCCCGAGGGGTTTGGAGGTGTTGATGGGAGTTGTGGGTGGGAATGATTGACATTCACACCACATGGTTAAATTGAATCTGCACATGATATCATGTAATACTGGTATAGTATCAGGGGCGTAGGAAAAGGGGGGGGGGGTGCGGGGGCGGGGGGCTCGGGCCTCCCAATCCCAGAGGAGGTGGGGCCTGAATATGTGGCCTATGAAAAAATGCAAAATTTCCCTCAAATTTTTCTCCAATATGGTAGCAGAATGAAAAGAATTGGGGCCTGGGCTTTAAATCACAGGCAAAAATCATCAAAGACTAATTTTATGCATATATCTAATGTACCCATGAATAAGTGTCAGCACAGCTGAGCACACTCAAGCCGATGAATTACGATGGGTGCGACAGGGCCCACCCCCAATCAAAATTTGGCTCCTACGCCTCTGAGTTCACAATAATGGATCATCACGTGACATTCATTCTACCTTCTATATGATAAGATGTACAGGGTATACTGTATGTGAGGCTGAACTGTAGTATGAGGCTGAACTCTGCAGATCTAGGGGAACAAGACTTAGAGTCAGTAATACTTCAGCTCCTAGTTTCTCTACCCCTCCTCGTCCTGTGTGGTTTATTTCTGCCTCCCCCAGTCTATGTTGTACAGCCTCCAGTACTAACAGGTGACAGGTGGGGATACCCACACACACGTACAGACAGCCAGGAGAAAATGTGGTTAGGGATTTGTGATAACACTGCAACTCTTTTCTATTAAAATAAAGATAAACTGAATTTGGGCTATATCACTGAGTTGACTTAAAATTGGGAGTAATAGTCCTGTTTTGATACAGCTGACGGCACAAAACAAACATGTGTTCAAATTGAATTATCAATCAGGCATAGAATAATCCAGTTGTTTTGGGAGAGAGAAACTCAGAACTGAAGATCCCTACTGGAGTATGAATTGAGATGAATGCATTCATTGACTCAATATATGAAGGCATACAGCCCGCCTATCTCTACATAACGTGGTATGGACTTCCTGTATACATGTCTACAACATACATCAACTTAACACGCCCTCAAAAACACTTGGATATATAGGCATGTAAAGGGTGTCACATGGGGGCCGCCATCTTGTCCCCCTATCAGACATTGCGGGTTTCTGAAGAGTCATGTTTTAGCTGAGTGAATCGTTTAAAAGATTTGATTAGGAACCATAACAGCTGAATTTCTCACACCTACAGACTCCAGACGATAGAAAAATAATATGAGCCCCTCAAAGTCCCCACTACCTTCATTGTAGGCCTAATCATGAATAGGATTTGGAAGAATCACACGATTGACCCAGGCAGATGGGCCTTTGACAACTGAGAGAAGTATAAAATGAAACTGAGAAGTTGGCAGGTGTGCATTTTCTGAGTGATGAATAGTTCCACAGAATACCACTGCTATTGTTCCTAGGGCGCTGCAGTCGGCCTGTTCCACCCCTATATTTCTTGTTCTGAGTCAGAACGGCCTCAGTAGCGCCACCTGTGTACGACTACCGCCGCGCCCCCACACGGGACGCAGCACAACGAGCGCCGCGCCATATTTGGCGACGTCTGAAATAGCAGCAACCGGAGTAGTCCTGGGAGCTGCTCTGAGCTGCTGGAGCAGGCTGGAGCAAGGGAATGGGCCCTGGGGAATGAGGGGGAGGGGCAGGCAGACACCGGCGGGCCGGCTACACAGGCCGGGTGCCGGTAGGAGAGGAGACGGTCTCACCTTGGGGTGTGTCTTTCTAGGGGTTGACCAGCTCAGTGTAACATGTGTGAGCTGCTCATAGTATGGGTGATAATATGGGACAATGCCACTCACTATGACACTCAATTACGTAAACCTTTGGAAATCTGCCTTATAATCTAGGGACTGATGGGCCTATCGACCTGTGCATTTCATGTAAAAAATGAATGGGATCCAGGCTGTCCATTAAACTGCTAGTTATATAGGACAAGATATATACACTGCGAGCTGGCCTTATACTATTACATATTGATAGTGGACCTAGAGTTCTATTGTATGTGAAGACTTTTCCAATACTTTCCTCGTACCCCTAGGAGCAATGAAAATACATCTGAATGAACTGGATTTCCTCTCACTATGGTTCATATATAGATTTCACTCTTAAAGCATTTCCAAGGTTATACATTTCTAGGACGGTTTGGCACCAAAGAAAACTTCTAGAAATAATTCCTATACCTATTCCTGGCATCAGTAGGAATGTGTTGAATGTTACGATGCTCTTGTAGTTGTGTATACCTGACCAGTAAAATATGCTGACGTAGCCATTATCTCACCCCCTCACCCCACATTCCTACATACCCCTCCCACTCCTCCAGGTCTGAACCAATCTAATATCATCCACAAATAAACCCCATGCTAGAAGTACAAAATTATATTTATTCCATTAATGGGGAGAGCTATAGGTCAGGAGATGGGGAATATTCTATGCAGTGGACATTGGCTACGTACATATTTCTATGTGTTGCCTCCTGGCTGTTGATGCCTCCAGTGGCTGGTCTATAACACCCTGTACCCTGGAGTATAAGGAGGTTTGTGTAACTCAGAGTAACTCCTACTCGATGTAGTAGTGAGCTGGTGTTCCTAGAAGTTACATCCTGGGGCCTACATGACAGTCGGCACAGGCACAGGCTCGTGATGGTAATAATGATAGACAGTGTGGTGGAACTATCCTGGTGTAAATCTGGGATCTATGATGATATAAGGCTTTAATTCTACAACAGAATCTATCATTAGATATGTCATAAGATAATAAAGACATGGGTCCCTGCCTAGAGTCTCTGTATAGAAGTGATGCACCTTTCCTGGAAGGCATCCTAGAAGTCATGACCTGACAGACACAATAGTAAAGGTAAATACAGTATATGATAAATACTGGTGTACTAACAATGGGCCCCTGCCTGGAGTCTCTATAATTATTGAAGTGCTAGGCATTTAGAAGGGGTCCTAGAAATGATGACATTTACTTATTATATTAATTCATTATCATGAATTAATACAATAAATATGAATATAATTCTGATGATTCCTTGCCTGTATCTACATGTGTATATAGGAGTATATATGTGTATATGTATGATACCAGGGTGGATATTAGACAGTAGAGAGTTGTGGGGTATGGTGGAGGTATGGTATAGAAGCTGCTATAGTAATACATGTAGAACCTACCTCAGGTAGAGGAGAGAGCGGCGGTCCCGGTGCGAAAGTTACGATGAGCTGGAGGACTAAGGCTGGAGGAGCCTGGAGGAGGGAGCTGGACCAGAGCAGGGGACTGTGGGTACCGCCCTCCTAGAATCTGACATTTAGTGTCTCGACAGGAGGGATATTGATCACTAGATATGATGGATTGACATGTTTTAGCAGTGAATAAAGGTTTTCTGCATTGGGGACTGGGAGTTGAGTGAAGAAATTAGAGATAACTTCTGAAATATATTGGATGGATAACAAGTAGGTTTTGATACCTCCATTTCGTAGATGTACTAAGTTGGTGTATTTTGTATTTATTCGTATCACAATTAAATCTAATATCTGCTAGTATAAGCAATAGTGGTATATAAGTGTCTAAACTTTCAATGTTTATGACTTTTTTACTGTTTTAGAGTATCAACCTCCAAGAAGTAAACGAGGGGGGATAAAAGAAAGAGGAAATATTACATATATATTTCCATACAGCCCCTCCCCACCGTTTACTAATGGTCCGTCCTATTGTAGGCCTGGAAAATCCAATAGAAAGAGTATGTAAATGAACTAAGGTTCCGTGTGCAAAATTTCTCTGTGGTATTGCGTACGCTGAGGCCCAGCACAGCCTAGTGTACGTGTCCTAGCTGCAGAGAGACCACCGAGACCCAATGCCGCCATCATGGAAAACAAGCGGAAACCAGCCTGGTTTCTAGGAATGTTGCCATGACAACCAGGTTTGATTTATTTGAATCTGGAGACACTGATGGGGAAGTGGGTGATTATAAAGTCCCCAGAACTTCACTCCATTTCTCCGGCAAGAAAATCCTATTCTGTGCCATCATAAAATGGGGAGGTTTTCTTTCACTCTCCAAACGTACTTTACATGTGTACCCATCCAGGGAGCTGCTCCCACCGTGGATATGATTGGGAAGTAGAGCAAAGCAGCTCAGTGGATTCTGTTAGCAGCTAGGTAAGGCGGGGGGGGGGGGGCTCCTCGTCTTTTCTAAAGTTTACATGGTTCCCACAAAAATCGCTGATTAAAATTCCCTTCACACAGAAAATTATCTTCCCTACCAAATTATAACAAAAAGAGAATGTAATAAACCAAGGAGTAACCCTAAATGACCGATACCAAATGTTGTGTCTTGTCTAAAAGCAAACCCAATTGATACATTTTGGCAGATGTTCTGTCAGATTTTCCCTGACTCAGGCTCAAATAGACTTAAGATTCCTCGACTGCTTATCTTCCCTGACCTGAACTGCTGGAACCATCAGTTTCCTTCTGGAGAAACAGGCATTATTGGAAATATTCAAATTGGGTCACTAACGAGGGATTAGGCTTCAGAGCTAATCATCTGATCATCGTTCCAAGGGCCAACCTGGGCGAGTGCCCCCCCCCCCTCCCTCCCTTTCCTCTTGGAGCTGAGCAGCTGAATAGATGTTTGGAGATCACTGGTAACGTAGCCATGGTAACCTAGTTCAGGAGTCACTCACTCTCCCAGCAGGGGACTGCTCAAATTTGTTGTTTCTAGGGACTTCCTTACTGAGCTCCATGCAGAGACTTACCTTAGTCCATAGCATTTTCTATTAATTCTTACCATGAAATACCCATTCCTATACTTGTGCTCTTCAACTACTTTATCTGGATACAAAGCCATTGTACGTTCTTGAAGGGATATATTTATGTGTAAGTCCACTATGCTGTGTCCTTTTTTTTTGAGGTTTGAAAATTAATTTTATTGTCCGACACAATTTAACAAAAGTGGGTAATGACAATAAAGGTGATTCCTCATCAAATTCATCTGTTACAAATCCAGTTATTTTCACATTATGACATATATGAATGTACATGATGAAATGAGGTCAAACAGGTAAAGAAAATATGTATTATGTACACAAAAACAAGACCCTGATGCAGGAGTGCATCATACCCATTAGTTGGAATGATGCACCAATGAAGTGCTGGGGTCTCTACTCGCCAGCACTTCATTGGAGTATCATGCCTACCCTGCAGGACTCTATCAACCCTGTAGTGTGGTCCTGATGCATGAATGCAGCCCTGGCGAGCTGCATTCATGGCGACCAATGGGCATGATGCATTAATGCATTTGCTGCCCTTAAAGCAGTAGCTTATACGTGAGGTTTTACGGTAGTTGGAGTGGCTGGGTGGGAGTAGAGGGGAGGGTATAGCCACCTCCTACTTCACTGACCCAGTCATCAACTGCCACATCATAACTACATCACAACCTCTCAATCATATCACTAGTATTGCACGGTAAAATCCAGCATAATTACAGGGATGAAGTCAGACTGTTTGAAAAGACACATTTAGAAAGCCTGCATTTATTGTAAAACATTAACAAAACTTTGATGCAAGAAAGGAAATTTGGTTAAATCTATTAGACACATCTGGTTCAGAAAAATTCTGAAATCAGACAATATTCTAAAAAAACTTACATCCCTGTAATTATAAGGTCTGAACGAGGATAGATAATTGGTATGCCACTAATGCATTAAAGTATCACGCCCATTGGTTGTCATGATGCATACTTGGGGCCCTGGAAATGAAGCTACTCACCAGGGCTGCATTCGCTACATTCCTACATTGTGTAAAGCCTACAGGGGCGGATACACTCCTGGAGATGAAGTGCGGGCCAGCCATCTTGCCAGCACTTCATTGGTGCATCATGCTGACCAATGGGCATGATGCACTCCTGCATCAGGATTAAACCATTTTAGGAGCACTTTGCATTAACGGCCCTTAAAGGGTTAACTAGACATGTTACTCGGCAAATACCCTCCCTTCCTGATAAAACCTGAAGACATACATCCCACTTTGTAACAATATGACAGTAGTGTAACCTGTTACAGGTATACCTTCACTCAGCAGGGAGTCCTGGAGGTCTGAGGCTGGCCAAACATCCCTGGCACTGGGGCTATTACTCTGGAACCATGAGCAGACTACTCCTGACTTTTATGCAAAGGTCAAGGTTGTACCTGGTATAATACAACATGTACAGTGTTAGCTCGCATTATTTAGTGCCTGGTTGCTCATTGATTTCAACCTGGATCTACCCTCGGACATTTTTCAAGACCGGCACTTATTTGAGATTAAATTACAATGAATTTTAAAAAAAGTCAATGCCTCTGTACCCCTTATTCGAGACCGGCCCTTATTCAAGACTTGAATAAGCGACATATTTCGATACGTCTATACCGCAGGCACTTTAATACCTAAGACCGGTGCTTGTTGGAGACTTGAATTATATTACATTTTAAAATGTGAATACCTTTGTACAAAAGGCACTTTAATATCCTAAACCGGTAATTATTCAAGACCCGGCGCTAATACAAGCCAATATGGTATATGCTGTGACTGCTGAGTAAGGGATGTGTGACTTCTGTAATCAATGTTCCATGCTCTATGATATTTATCATTTCACAGTAGAATGTTTTTTTGTTTGCTAGTATATAATATCATAGCCTTAGATGAGCCCTATGGGATTTAGCAACCACAGGTTGAATTTTGGAGATGAGGTTTTCATAATATGGAACAGTACTAAACTACCCAAAATCGAGCCTAAGATAAACCTTACCGGAATTTCCTCAAAATCTCCAATATGTGAGGTCCCACATGAGGGGATTTGCAGCAGCGTTTGTCAGTGGGAAATAGTGTTCGGGAGCAATTTAGGTCTAAGGCCAAATAAAATAAAGGTTAGTTTCCAGTAACCCGACCGACCCTAGCAAAACAGGGGAAAAGAAAACTTTTTTTTGTGATTTTGAAGAATTTTGTCTCATTTTTTTCATATTTTAAAGAAATTTTCATTACTTTTTGAGGATTTTCCCTGTATCCTTTTCATATTCTTTCCCTCTCTCATAGTTGCCATTTTCCCATCATTATTTTACAATGAAATCAAAGAATTTGATATATCCATTGATATGTGCCATAACATTTCCTATATAAAAAAAATCCGACCTACCGGCCCTAGTTCTTTGAGCTATGTTACTGGAAACACACCTTTAATTTTTCTTGGCCTAAGTGAGGGTAACCTGACTCGGCTTCGCCTCGAGAGATAACCCTCACTCAGACCAATGCTCATGAGATAACCCTTACTCAGACCAATGCTCGTGAGATAACCCTCACTCAGACCAATGCTCGTGAGATAACCTTCACTCAGACCAATGCTCGTGAGATAACCTTCACTCAGACCAATGCTCGTGAGGTAACCTTCACTCAGACCAATGCTCGTGAGGTAACCTTCACTCAGACCAATGCTCGTGAGATAACCTTCACTCAGACCAATGCTCGTGAGATAACCTTCACTCAGACCAATGCTCGTGAGATAACCTTCACTCAGACCAATGCTCGTGAGATAACCTTCAATCAGACCAATGCTCGTGAGATAACCCTCACTCAGACCAATGCTCGTGAGATAACCTTCAATCAGACCAATGTTCGTGAGATAACCTTCAATCAGACCAATGCTCGTGAGATAACCTTCACTCAGACCAATGCTCGTGAGATAACCTTCACTCAGACCAATGCTCGTGAGATAACCTTCACTCAGACCAATGCTCGTGAGATAACCTTCACTCAGACCAATGCTCGTGAGATAACCTTCACTCAGACCAATGCTCGTGAGATAACCTTCACTTAGACCAATTCTCATGGACCTTTACTTATACCTGCCCCCTTGCTCTATTGTAGGTAAACATGCATGGTGTAATAGATACAGCACAGCATGCTATTGTACACCTAGAAGGGTGCCATACATGTATGTGACCCCTCCTCTCCCATGTCTGCTGGTGTCTCTATGACAATGCCCTATTATCTGCAGTTAGGGACCAAGTCCTTAGAGTTTTATAAAAAAAAAAAAATGTCACTTTTAAAAGTCTAGCATTACTGCTGATTGAAAGAAGGCATCCTCCACACTATTAGGGAACGTTCAACAATTATGTCACTGTTATTTGGGCATTTTTCAGGACCCACCCACCCCTTTGTCATTGTTTTTGAATGGAACATATAGAGGAACCCAAAGACCCCCCACACACACACACACACACCCTAAGCAGTGACGTAATTGTTGAATGTTCCCTTAACTGATTTGCTAATGTGGATGAATACAAAAAAAAAACAGTTTGTGAGTCAGGAGGTTTAAATCTACATCAATATGTGTGAGATGGTCCCAGAACCAGGGATGTAAGTCAGGCATAGGCAAAAATCAGGAAACCATACATTAACTCAATATAAAAGCCTTCTATTTTTGAAAACAGCCCTCCTTTACCACTCGTATAATGAAAGTACATGCCATTCAAAATTCTCAGAAATCAGGAAATCCTGATAAAACCTGAAGACTTACATCCCTGCAGAACTGTCACAAGTTTAGTTTTGGGGATCAGATCCCTTTTGCTCATACAATTTCAGAACTGAAAATGATAGAGTGACAGATTGATTGATTGATTTGTGTTTACAGCACTTTAGTGGCACTAAGTGGCTATCCCGTGCTTCACAGGTTGATAATCTAAGAGAAGAATGTGTCAGTGCCTGCGCATATGTGCACCACACACATCCTGAGGGGATAGGAAAGAGGAGATATAGACCCTTTTAAGTGGGCTAGGGAAGCCCAGTATAGAGTGACAGAAGCTAGAGCCCTGGGTCAAGGTAATATTGTACTGACCTTTCAGTTAGGGTGAGAAGAGGGTAAAACTCTCAATATGAGTAGTAGTGTTATAAGTTGTTTAATCCATGAGGCCACTATAAGTTGTGTGGTCCCCTCTCTCCACCCACCACATCAACACTCTCTCACTCACTGCTTCTACTCACCCTGAGATGGGCACAGTGGTGGGTTGGGGGAGGGGGGGGGGTGATGGGGATGCTGTGGTGACACTGGCACTCATCATATATATTAAATATCTCTCAGCTGTTGGCAATGTAGCAACAAACCAAACATGATAAGGACAGGGTTCCCACAAAATATCAGACTGAAATTCCATGACATTTACATGAAAATAATCAAAATTTTCCCTGACATAATTATATATGTATATAGTTGAACAACAGCGGGCCAAGCCACTACCAAAATTTCTTCACTTGAGTTGCATCTCTGACCTATGCCTGCATGTCCCTCAACCTCTCTAATGCGCGTATTCCACTGCTGTCGGTCATCTGACATTTTGCTAATATGATTATTTTTGATTATGCAAAAGTATAGAAAAAATCGGTCAGATTAGTGAAAACCCGGCCGACCGACGGCAGTGGAATACCCGCTTAAATTGCTAAGACCTGAGAGATGGACATTACTACACAGAAAAAATAATGATACTCAGCGGGAGCCTAGTGTTAGCCTCAGGCAAATGTCGCCAAAATGAGTATATTTTGATACTCAGGGTGAGCCTAGGGTGTAGGCATACTCCAGCAATACCTGACACTCTACTCTAGATTGTTTATGGCCTAGCTGTACCCTCTCTACTGCCCTACTTTCACAGTGCAGGAGTCTCTTTAGAGACAGGCTCAGGGTCAACTGGAGTAACATAATAGAAGAGAATAGGACATTGCCTGAGTATCTCTATGAAGAGGGTCAGGCAATGCTGGATCCTACCTGAACAGGCTCCACCATTGCAGGAGTCTTTCTTACCTATGGTGTAATGCACTGCCAGAGTATCCCAATACATAGGGTCACACTTTACTGGATTCTATCTTCAGAGTGAGTCCAGCAACACTACCCAGTGGGCACAACCCCACTTAATGCGTTACTAATCAGCACTGCATTGTAGGGCTTACAGACAGTCTAAATTGTAATGTTTATGTAGCCCTGCATTTGTAGCCCTTATTGAACTACTAAGCTGTAGGGTGTATTAAGCCCAACACATAATTGGTTTGTTAAACATTATAAAGAAATATAGAAATTATGGTCACCGTTTGACAAAAGGCCATAATTTCATACACACAAGGATTTCAGATGGTCGAACATTCAACTTCCTAAGGCAGTCTAATTAATCGATGAATAGTTTGTGCATTCCTGGTTTCAGTGTCCTTTTTGCTCCTTGGTGGGATTTGAACCGGGTACCTCCTTATTGTGACTCCTTTGTGCTCCTATATGTGCTAGCGGGTCAGGTGTTGTAATTGGCACTATCAATATGATATTTCAACCATAGACCTACTACAGTGAGATGTCATTGGTCATATGAGGCCCAGTAGACTAATAGGGAACACAGACTGGAGTGACCATAGTAAGGAAAAATGCCTATAGTAAGGACAAATGTCCACAATGTCCTCAGTAAGTATTGCACAGTCCTACTTATATGCCTATTGCAACCTGGCTCACCAGTTGTAGAGGCGGCACAGCATTAGGATTCTCGCTTTGCATGTGAGGGGTCTCAGGTTCAAGTCTAGGTGGTGCTGAGAAACTTTTTTTCAGTTTAATAGGAAACATCTCATCTATTACAGTGTATTTTTCTAAGACCTAACTTTGTAACTAATTGAAATAGATGCTTGCTTGAAAACTGACAGAATCTTCAACGTCAGAAAATAGCAAGAAAATAAATCGTTTGCATAACAAAATATTTCGGGTTGAAAACTTGCAACTTTTGAAGAGCATCCCTGGCCTGGAATCTAACTCAGGACCTTCTCATATGAAGGTAAACATGTTACCACTACACCATCTTGACTGTGCTGAAAGATCTCCACTTGAAATCTCATATGATCTGCTCCCTCTGTGTGTTGAAATCTGGTATTCTACTTTTTTCCAAGCCCCAAAACATTAGAAATATGCCTGGGACCATATGTTACTTTTACATTTACTGCAAAGCTATGATCATACTCTAAATGTTTTAGTGATTGATTCCTATTATATTCCTAAATAGATAAGATTATATTCTTAGATATCATGGTTCTAAGGACTAGAGGATAATAGAAAGGATATTGAGTATGTGCAAGAATGGGTGAGGGAAAAATCTTCTCACAACCCCATTATGAATGCATATTCATGCTTACATTGTAGCAATAAGATTGACTTACCGAGAATGACTTTACAAAAATTCTCAATGGGGCTTGAACTCTCCACCTTCAGATGCAGAGTTCAATGCCCTATCAACTGAGCTAATGAGGCACATGGTGTGGTGGGTGCTAGGATATGATATAATCTCAGACATCAGTGTAAGGGCTAGACCCCTGCTTTGCTGGAGTATTCAGTTAGATTCAGACTGAGTATGGCACCCATGCCTGAGCCTTGTGCCATACTCATGCTGATCCGTTTTCCCAATGTGTGGCATTGAAGCAGGCTCAGCATGAGTATGGCATGCCAGGGGAGAGCCTCTAGCAGAGGCTCTCTTGATACTCAGACAGCACAAGAGACTAGGTGAAACTCAGGCTGATCCTCTTTTTTCTGTCAGTGTACGACGGAGTCTGTGTTTGTTTAGGGTGTGGAGTATAGTGGTGGTGTGTACTATAGTAATAGAACTGGTAGATAAGGGACATGATGATCCAGTATATATACCCCCTTGTTTGCCCCATACAGCCCTAACTGTATTAATAACTGTTATTGGGGTAGACAAACAATATCATTATCCACCATCACCTATCCACAGAGGCACGATTTGAACATTTGAAGGTGGTCCAGGAACTGAAAATCCAAAAGTGCTAAAGGGATTTCACCCTGGTGCTTGCAAACTGCAAAAAGGTAAACAGATTTTAATTGTTAGTCTCAAAAGCAGGCGCAGGCCTGTAACGTTGGGGCGTGGGGGGAGGGGGGATATCAGTTTGCAAGAACCCCTCCCCCTGAGGCCTCTGTTGATTTAGTAATGCTCACCCTAGCCCCCTAAAAGTAGAGATGATGAGTTACTTGCCAGTTTGGGGCTTGTAAATCAGATGATTCTTGAGGTTTTCAGAGAGTAAACCTTTACTGGGGGGGGGGGGGGGGATGTTTTGCCTTATATGGCACACTATCTTCACAGTTTTATACACAAATCAATATTTACATCCTTTAGGATGAAAGTTCCACTCTAAAACTGACTGAGTTGCACATTATCCAGCATCGAACCGCCCCCGTGTCAAGTATTCACTTACTAACTTATTACCAACCTATTTCCTACTATGAGACCACTCCAATGCTGAAGACAATCTACTTCAAACTCCAACTGAGTCAGAGGGCTTATATTTAGTTTTTCAACATCTCAGTGTCGGTAAAAAAGCAGCAGATATTTAGTTCTTCAATCAGATTAACATACAGTGGGTGGGTGATGTTAACAACTCAGTATAAACACAGACTGTCAGTAAAAACGGTAGAAAAGAACCTGTACAAGGAGGGAGCTACACTGTAAATAGTAAGTGCTGTACATCTACAGCAAAAGTTGCTGGCAGCTATGGTTCCAGTAGATTTTGCTGTAGGTCTACAGCAACTGACTTGCTGTAGGTCTACAGCAAACTGACTTACTGTAGGTCTACAGCAACTGACTTGCTGTAAATGTACAGCAACATCTCCTGTTTATCTACAGTACCTTCTAATGTAAATCATTGTACTGTTATTGTACAGCAAAAGTTGCTGGCAGCTATGGTTCCAGTAGAATTTGCTGTAAATGTACAGTATATTGGAATTTGCTGTAAATATACAGTAGATTTTAATGTTATGGCCATTGCATTTTGGTTGGCCTGACCAATTTGAGATATGTAGTTGGGCCAACATGATAGCCACCCATATAACATCATTTATGGCTAAATGGGTTTAAAACTCGCCATTGAGTATCACACTCAAGTCACAATGGGCAAGTGTGACAACAGATACATTAGTTGATACCCAAGGAAGGTGGGTGTCCATACTCATATTTAATTCCATGCCACAGGAAAGGTGTGTGTGGCAGAATATGGAAGTTTCTGCCTGAGTTTACATAGATGAATGAAGAGTTCCACATATTATCAAACTAAAATGTAACATGGTCACTATTGTGCATTATTCAATTATATCACACATTTCAGCTCATTTTCATAGATGAAAATGGATCCAGCATTGAGGAAAATTCTCTCCCTAAGAGATGCTAAGGGCACCTGGTGTCAAGGTATAGAACCACAGTGTCTACAGCAATACTTGCTGTAATCCTGCATCTACAGCAATACATTCAGTAACTGAACAGCACATGTTGCTGTATTTGGGGCTACAGCAAATATATGAGTGCCAACTGCTGTGTGTCCACAGCAGCACTTGCTGTAATGTTGTATTTACAGCAACAAAGTTGGTACTTGTACAGCAAAACTTGCTGTACGTTAGACTACAGCAATTTCTACTGTATGATTACATCAAAATTTGCTGTATGTATACATTAACTTTTTACAGTGTAGCTGCTGCTGTGGACCCTGACACCAGCTGTGCTGTCATTTCTACTTGGTGCAGTTTTAACCCTTTAAGGGCTTTAATGCATTAAGGTGGGTAACTCCCATGGGCCAAAATCTTTTACCATGTGTCCTTCATTATATACACACTTGACTGATGAAAAGAAAAGAGGGGGTCCCAGGCTACTTTCAAAGATATTTCATCTTGAAGTTTGAGTGACCTTGTCATAGGATTGCATAGTGTCACAAAGGTTGAGTGTTCAAGGCTGGCACTGGACCAGGTTTTGCTGGTGGACTTGAACATACCATTCTGGGGCTACTCAAACCATCAGGGAGTACCTGATGGTCTGTGGATGAACTAGAGAACCCATATGCCCAGAAAGCTGCGTATTGGGCCCACTTTGAAAGGGAGTTACCCACCTTAATGTATCTTATAAAACGGTGAGCAGTGCTCTGCTGCACGATAGAACCTTGAGTGCATCATAGGAGTACAGTACACGCCTGAGCAAGGTCACGGTAGCTGTATACAAATCAAATGCCATTGATTGGTCTAGACATATCTTGATTGGATGCTTAGCTATCTTGTGGTAATGTTCAACATTTTATAAAGACAATAGGCAACTCTTTCTTCACATCTTGACAGTCTGTTGGTCTATAATGCACTCAGATGCATTTGTGCATTAATTAGAGAATAGACAACGATGTTCTTCACATTGAGACTGTCTGTTGTCCTATAATGCACGAATGCATCATGCTAACCCTATGGGGGTATATTGACATCATGCTAACCCTATGGGGGTATATTGACATCATGCTAACCCTATGGCGGCATATTGACATCATGCTAACCCTATGGGGGTATATTGACATCATGCTAACCCTATGGCGGCATATTGACATCATGCTAACCCTATGGGGGCATATTGACATCATGCTAACCCTATGGGGGTATATTGACATCATGCTAACCCTATGGCGGCATATTGACATCATGCTAACCCTATGGGGGCATATTGACATCATGCTAACCCTATGGGGGCATATTGACATCATGCTAACCCTATGGCGGCATATTGACATCATGCTAACCCTATGGCGGCATATTGACATCATGCTAACCCTATGGGGGCATATTGACATCATGCTAACCCTATGGGGGCATATTGACATCATGCTAACCCTATGGGGGCATATTGACATCATGCTAACCCTATGGGGGCATATTGACATCATGCTAACCCTATGGCGGCATATTGACATCATGCTAACCCTATGGGAGCATATTGACATCAAGCTAACCCTATGGGAGCATATTGACATCAGTCTAACCCTATGGGGGCATATTGACATCATGCTAACCCTATGGGAGCATATTGACATCAAGCTAACCCTATGGGAGCATATTGACATCAGTCTAATCCTATGGGGGCATATTGACATCATGCTAACCCTATGGGGGCATATTGACATCATGCTAACCCTATGGGGGCATATTGACATCAAGCTAACCCTATGGGAGCATATTGACATCAGTCTAACCCTATGGGGGCATATTGACATCATGCTAACCCTATGGGGGCATATTGACATTAGTCTAACCCTATGGGGGCATATTGACATCATGCTAACCCTATGGGGGCATATTGACATCATATTGACTCCATAGATTTGTCATGATGCAAGAATACAACAAAAAGAGCAATGAGCAAATGGTTGGCATGATGCGCAAACAGAGTGGCAAAGAGTTCTTAGGGAGTGATCATTTTTTAACAACAGGGGGGGGGGGCTGGTGGGTTTGAGGGGGGGTCAGAATTTTTTCAACCCTTTGATGGGGTTCACCTGTTTTCAGTGCGTTTCTATAGGTTAAAAGGGCACGTTTGCACGCGATTTTTGCCCCTTACCGTGGGGTCAAAAAATTTTTACCCCCTGTTGTTAAAAAATGATCACTCCCTTACCAGCACTGTATTAGTGCATCATGCCGACAAATGAACACAGTGCCTTTATAGTAACGCCTTTATAGTAACCTAGACCAAAGGGCTAACGCAAACCTTATGTCTTTCTCTATATCTATCTATTTTCTTTTAGTTTTATTTGTCTTTAAACACTCCTAGATAGATGAGACCCAGTCATATTCTATAGTCACATTCCTTAAAAGGTTTCTTGGACAAAGGGCAAAGTGGTGCCAAGTTCTCCTAAATATATCTGTCTTTAGTGAATACTATTTTCTGAAAAGTGCATACCATATGTGTGAGTACCTCAATGATAGGTATAGCTAAAAACTATGAATAAAACTATCAGAAATTGAGTATTTTATTTTCTCCAACTGTCAGAATTTTGAAATCAGGCTGTTCCATCAATAGACACCCACCCACTTCTGTTGGGTTGTTGGTAAGTTTATGGAGCTGCTCCAGCCTCCACCCCCAAACCCTAATGACCCCACACAGACCAAACTTCAAACAGGACCACCTGTGGGGCAATAAAAATTAGCACCTCTGTGTGGAAGCAGTATACACATGCTGTAAGGGCACAGCAGGACTTCAGTTCGTATGTGCACCAACGGAATCTATCCCTTTAAGTAGCTTAAGTCAGTCTCAGAGATGCCACTCACTGGCTGACAAAAACAGGAAAACTAGACTTTGGACACATTTTCCCAGGAATTTAACATGATTTGATACAGAAATCAAAACCAGGAATTCCTGGTAAACCAGGAAAAGTGGCATCTCTGGTCAATATTACCTCAAGTCCGTATGTATAAGACGCGGCTTACACCACCTGCGTCCTGTAGGATTTATTCCAACTCAGGGTGCTTCTTATACAGGAGGGTTTCTCCCTATAGAATACCGGTACCCAGTATTACTAAAGTGACCAAAGTTTGACCCCAGATGCGTCCAATAGGATTTAGTCTAACTCAGGGTGCGTCCTATATGTGAGGAGCGTCCCACACACGAGGGTTTACGGTAGTAGACTGGTCAGCTGGGACTGGTCAGGCCCCTCCTACAGTCCCTGGACAGGGGCCAAGGTATGCCGCCCACCTTACATAGCACAGTTTGATTGTTAAAACAAATGTTGGACCTTCTCAGGAGGTTAAAGAGGCTATAATGTTTATAGACACCGAGAGATGCAGGAATGGCTGTGTTTGTATGAAGTACAAATATAGGTACAAGGGCAACATGTCAAAAAAGGCGGCATTTGTAGATAGTATAGTGACTATAGGGGGCTGGGTGGTGGTATCTTTGATTGTTTATTGCTACCATACATTACATTGTACAGGGGCGTAGGAAAGGGGGGCGGGCAGGGGGGCCTGGGCCCCCCAATCATGAAGGAGGTGAGTATGTCTGGGCCCCCCAAAAATTTGCCAAGAATTCATGATCAATTGAACAAGGATCTAAACCTTTGCAGCTCAAATGAGATTGATATAATAATGGGATAGGAAAAATGGGAGGCCTGGACCTCAAATAAGATCCAAAGTTCATTGAAAATTACATTTCTATACAAATTCTATATAGGTTTGTATAGGGGCTATTACGCTTATTGGGCTTATAAATTGGGTTTTAATGGAATTAAATTTCTTCCCTTTTTGCACCATTTCATTGAGCTAATTCTATAAGCCACACCGGGCCTTTGGTTCACATATAAGCCGCAGCATAATTTTTAGACAAAGTTGGGTAAAACACCCAGCAGAATTTCAGAAAAAAAGGGGTGTTGGGGGAAATGGTGCGTTCCCGACTTGTACCATATAATGGCTTGTACCATAAAAATTTCAGAATTTCCAAGACCTTTCCCTGACTAATGATGAAATATCCTGGAAATCCATGTTATTTTCATGACTATCCCTGACAACCTTTTATGACAGGTCATTCCATAATGACTTTCCATAGTGAAGTATGGAAACCCTGCGTTACCCTAAAACAATGATTAATTAAAAGAGGAATATTTTGCCTAGTGAAAACTGTGCCACTGAAATTTTAGATATTCTTTTCAGAAACCATCGAGGAACCTCTATACTAGATTAATATCTAAATTACATGTCAAATGAATTGATTCTTCTCAAAAGAATATAAGGGTGCCATTGCATATGGTTCTAGTGGCTCAACTAGAAATGGGATAGAAATATAGCATCATCCATACCAGCAGTGAATATCAAAATAAGAATCCCATGCCACTATATACTCTAATAATAACCTACATACCCCTGCCTAGCAAGGACAGAAGTAACAACACAGCCCTGCCCAATATCAAAAAAGTGATGCAAACACTCCTGCCCCATATAAAACAGTTTTTTGGCTGTGGGATGACCATTTGGCGACCGTGGCGCCATCTAGCACCTGGTTATATTTACGGACTGTTGGCGCGAGGCAAGTCTCACTGGTCACGTGGTATCGGAACGCTGAATGTAGGTTAATGACGTTAGGTGACGTCACGACGTAGTTAGGGATGCTATCCATGAATTAACCCTTTAAAGACCACATTGTGTTTTAATGTAGGCCTACCATGTGCCCTATGGTCATTATGAAGTACCCTGTTACCATGTGTACGAGCTGTGCAAAGGACAAACCCTTATAAGCAAGGATAAATGATTGCTGAAGTCAAGGTGCGCCTCACAGGCACATACATTACACAGTAGGGCAGTACGAGATTCTTCACCCCATCAGGCCCATGTGCATGGGTGTGTCTAGGATATGGATGTGGACCACTAAAATCGACATGGCGACATGGGCTATTTTAGGCTTAGTGACATGGGACATGAACAATTTCTTAAAATTGACATGGTGACATGAACAATTTCTTAAAATCGACATGGTGACATGAACAATTTCTTAAAATCGACATGGTGACATGACCATTTCTTAAAATTGACATGGGGACATGGCCATTTTTTAAAATCGACATGCGACATGGCGGACCCCCATCCACACCCCCTAGGATGAACGTCTTACCACATGAGCCTGTATAAGCACCCAGGAGCGCATTAATTTCAACCTAGCTCTAATCCCCGCGCTTATTCGAGATTTGAATTATAGGGCCTAGTGAAAATTCAAAGACTTTGTCTGTGAGCAGCTCATGGCAGTTATTGAGCTGCTCACCACCAGGGGGCCTTCATTACCTGCCCCTTACACTGAGCTGCTCTTATACCACTTAGCTGACACTTTATTCCTTCATTAGGCTGCTCTGTATTGTATAGGATAATCCGTGTTTCCCACAAGAATTTCCGATTAAACCATAAACCTATACTAGATGTCTTTAGAAAAACAATCACAAATGACATTGTAAGTAACTTTGAAATAAAAAAAAATATATATATGACTTTTCCATCACTTCCCCTGACTCACGGCAAAATTTCATGAAATTAATTCCCTGACTTTTACTGAGCATTTTATTTTCCCTGACCTGTGGAAACCCTGCAATCTTGCTCGAAAAAAAAAAGAACATTAAATTATCATTTCTTTCTAACTTCTGAATCAGAGTGAAAAGCCATGTTCCAGTAATAGAATCGCTTTTAGCCATTCCTATGTGAATTTGGACACTGCCAATTTTCATTGATACACTTCAAAATGAAACGAGGATAAAAACGAGGTGCAATCACACCCAGTGCAACTTAAAAAGTGCACTGTAGAAGTGCACTGTATGATAATAAAGTGGTATGTAGCAGCCAGACTACATGATGCCCACCATCAGTACAGCCTACAAGTGCCGCCACCTGGTTTAGTGACGTAGTACCACACTAAACCTTCATGGTGCCCTCCATTGATCAAGCTTGATCAGCCAATGCCCAAATTCCCCGTCAATTGAAAGGAGTTACAGTAATGTCCGATGTCGATTTCAGTGATAAGATCCAGGATATATATATATATATACACTGCAACACGACCACTGTGGTCCATGAGTAGAGAAGATGACTGACTTTGGGTGGCTATTTGGATGAGTTGTGGCCACTGGGCTTGAGTTGATGTTGGCTAGACTTAAAACAAAACTCTAAAACATGTACACAGTACTGGGTGAATAATAGATTCTGTATCCGTCAGCCTCGTTTTGACATTAAGTACCTGCAGATCGCCCTGGAATAAAAGCTGAAATGAAATTCCTCTAAAAGTTACAGACCAGGTTTTATCAAAACAGTAAAGTCTCATATCAAGCAGATAATCACACAGAAGTAGTACAGTATTCAGGACTGACGACGTGGTGGTACAGTAACCAACACTGTAGGTGACACTGTAGGTGACACTGTAGGTGACACTGTATGTGACACTGTGGGTGACACTGTAGATGACACTGTAGGTGACACTGTGGGTAACACTGTGGGTAATACTGTAGGTAAACAATAACATCAATTAATGTTATATATCCTTACCTCATCACAGGTGGTACAGGGGGGTCTGAGTTGCTCGGCGTAGTGTAATGTATTATAATCTTACCTAAACAGGTCACTTGGCATAATGTCACTCAGTCTACGAGTCTGTTCTTGGTCCGGAATGTATCTATAATAAACTACTTACCTTAATATTATAATGGTACTATAAGTGGCATTAATATAATTAATGTAATATAACCTTACCTCATCACAGGAGGTACAGCCGAGCTTGAGTTGCCCAGCGTAATGTCGCTCACAGTATATATGAGTTGATTATTTATGCAATAGGTCAAGTCTATGATAACCTATACTTACCTTCATAAAACAATGTTATAAAAGGCTTTGAGTTTGATATTCTATAACCTTACCTCATCACAGGAGGTACAGCGGGGTCTGAGTTGCTCGGCGTAATGTCGCTCACAGTAGATGTGTTTATCCTTGGTACAGTATGTCAGGTCTACGAGTAGTTCCTCACAGATGTGGCAGGTAAAGCACGCCGGGTGCCAGCACATGTTTTCTCCCACCTTGGACGCAAACACGGCCATCTCCCCCGCCTCAATGTCACCCTCACACACCGCACAAATCTGGAAATCATTCATAACATATTCAAAATTTTCACAGGAGAGTCATGGTCTTCATACATTTTATTACCACTAATTGCAGGCAACACTCAGGTCCCCAGGTCCGATATAATTTCTTTTTTTAAAATGCACATCTCCCCATCAAATTTAGGAAATGTAATGTCTGATATTACCTGTCCTGTTCATCAGCACCATCATATAGGAGTCTCAGCAAAAAACATTGATGCTTTATATATAATCCAGTTCCTTACTTTTTTGACAATCAAATGTTCAGGATTTGCAAAGAACTAACCATATCCTCTTTGAGACAATCAGAGACATGCCCTATGTCCATGGCCCGGTTGTCACGCTGGTGCCGGAAGTCGTTGTACGCCTTGTGCTGTCCTGAGGTCTTTAGGTGTTTACAGAAGTCTTCTGATAAGTCTTGTTTTGGTAACTGAAATTTGAAGTTGAGTTAAAAGATTTTTCAAATGAATCTTTTTCCTGAAACTTAGGGAGTGATCATTTTTTAACAACAGGGGGGGGCCGGTGGGTTTGAGGGGGGGGTCAGAATTTTTTCAACCCCTTGACCGGGGGGGGTCAGAATTTTTTCAATACCTCTGATGGGGGGGGTCAAAATAATTTCACCTGTTTTCAGTGGAAAACCCCGCGCGTTACTATAGGCTAAAAGGGGACGTTTGCGCGCGATTTTTGTCCCTTATGGGGGGGGGTCGAAAAAATTTTACCCCCTCGAGAGGGGGGGGTCGAAATTTTTTTCGCGCGTCCACGCGCAAACCCACCAGCCCCCCCCTGTTGTTAAAAAATGATCACTCCCTTAGAGTAATAATGAAATGATATATCCTTCACAGACTCTTTCCACAATGTAAGAATGGTTGCTCGATTTGCAAAGAAGCATTGGAATCCTGATCACCTATAAAAGTTCTCTCAAGATGATTTAAACTGAAATTATAGAGGGTCTCATTCATCCAAGAACTGACATAAAATATGCTGTAGAAAAAAAAAACCCGATTTATCACCAACTTACCTGTAGTATTAATTGTAATTCTCTATACTTCTCCCCTTGACTCCTTATCCTAGGGATTTTGTTGTTGTCTAATTGCTCCATATATTCTTCTATCTGAAAAGACAAGTTTCACAATGAGACTTGAGAGTAACATTATAAGTATTCCCACAACTAAAGCTTATTAAGCAAGCGATAAGAATTGTTCTCCATTGAATCATTCAGAAATATTATGGTGCAGAGTGGAGCCCGTATTCATTGGCCAAAGAATGACTTATTAGCAGTTCTGATTGTTATAACAGTCAACATGGCATAATAAGTATAATGCTTTATCAGTTTTGATGAAACAATGATATTTTGTATTTGTACTGTAGGTGAAAAAAAACATTATGTAGGTATTACAGTAAAAGACGGATTACCTTATCCCGCATTAGCCTGGGTGGTACCCAGGTATAGCCCTGTTGTGCTTCCCTTATCCGGTGTTAGCCCGGGTGGTACCCAGGTATAGCCTTACCTTCCCTTATCTGGTGTTAGCCCGGGTGGTACCTAGGTATAGCCTTAGCTTACCTTTTCTGGTGTTAGCCTGGATGGTACCCAGGTATAGCCCTGTTGTGGTTTGCCTTATCCAGTGTTAGCCTGGGTGGTATCCAGGTATAGCCTTAGCTTACCTTATCCTGTATTAGCCCAGGTGGTACCCATGTATAGCCTTAGCTTACCTTATCTGGAGTTAGCCCTGGTAGTACCCACGTATAGCCTTAGCTTACCTTATCCAGGGTTAGCCCGGGTGGTACTCAGGTATAGCCTTAGCTTACCTTATCCGCCATTAGCCTGGGTGTTACTAAGGTATAGCCTTTGCTTACCTTATCCGGCATTAGCCTGGGTGGTACCCAGGTATAGCCTTAGCTTACCTTATCCAGCATTAGCCCAGGTGGTACCCATATATAACCTTAGCTTACATTATCCGGCATTAGCCCGGGTGGTGACCAGGTAAAGCCTTAGCTTACCTTATCCGGGTTTAGCCCATGTGGTACCTAGGTATAGCCCTGTTGTGCTTCCCTTATCCGGTGTTAGCCCGGCTGGTACCCAGGTATAGCCTTAGCTTACCTTATCTCGTGTTAGCCTGGGTGGTACCCAGGTATGGCCTTAGCTTACCTTATCTGGCGTTAGCCCGGGTGGTACCCAGGTATAGCCTTGTTGTAGTGTCCAGTCCTTACTAGTGTGTAACACAGGGTCTGATGGCGGTTCCCATCCCAACCGCTCCCGCACATCGACAAAGTCCTCATGGTACACGTCATGGTCCTCCCGTGGACACTTACAGTTATTGCAGATATTTCTGTAAATAGAGAAAGAAAGAATGTTTAAAAAACTCATTGTGTGAGCCGCACCCTAAGTATGTGGATAAACTATAATCCCCATTTGATGCCTAAAGATTTCCTGTTGAATTGAAAACCCTGCCTAAAAAACAATTCAGGGTGGTTCTATAACTTCAGCATACAGAGGGGTCTGTGGCTTATACTTAAGGTGTTTTTTTTCTTCAGAGAATAGGGTGAAAGGGAACCTTACTTCATCTTATCAATACAGCATTCCTGTAAAAAATTACATCAACTGATATTCTTATAACTATGGACACCAAGAGGCATTCCTGTAACTATGGACACAGACAGGTATTCCTGTACCTATGGACACCCGCAGGTTTTCCTCTAACTATGGACACAGGGACTCCTGTTACTATAGACATCCACAAGGATTCCTGTAACTATGGACATCAACAGGGATTCCTGTAACTATAGAGAACGACAGGTATTCCTGCAACTATGGACAACAGCAGGTATTCCTGTAACTATGGACAAAGACAGGTATTCCTGTAACTATGGACACCAACAGGTATTCCTGTAACTATGGACACCAACAGGTATTCCTGTAAATATAGGGCAGCAATGTGCATTGCTCGTAACTCGAAAAGAAATAAATTTAAATTTTTTGGCAGATGTTATGTACCATAAATTCTTTGATTTGAGGTTCATATCATATTTTAATCAAATCAAAATTGTAGTTTATTGCAAGGTCAGTAATGCAGGTAATGTTGCTTTTATCAGAGAATTTAAGGTAATTGCAGTTAGTTAGACTCTGCTGTCCCAAAGCTCTGGCCCCTTTGTACTTGATAGTCTTTCCCATTACATTGTTTCTCCAGAATTAAAATCAATAGCCTTGAGCAAGTCTAGCTTGTGGTCTGACATCAGCACTCCCATTCACAGACAGGAACTCCAAGCAGGTGTTAAGTAGTGTTATAGTCCTATACTTTCACAAGGCATCTGCTTGGAAGACCAGATGGTACTCACCCAGGCTATTCGCACCACCAAGCCACTATTCGCATAACTCCCGCCAAAACTGCATTATTTGCACCACATTGCCAAAAAAGGTGGGAAAGTTGATACATGGATCAACATCATATACCTTCACCATTGGAGGCAAAAAGTGTCTTATGGCTGCCAACCAACTGACTCTGTAGAATATAGACAATTACTCAAAATTTACAATAGTTGGTACTGAAATACCTTTTCCTGCAAGACCCCTACATCTCCTCCTTCAATGACACTACCATTTCAATAAGTAATTCTGCCTCTTATATATAAAATTTCCATCTTTTCTGAAACTTATTCGCACCACCAAAATGACTGAAAATGAGAGGACTCTAGTCGTCTCCTATAACTCTTTTCGGGTTAACTATGAACACCAACAGGTATTCCTGTAACTATGGACATCAACACATATTCCTGTAACTATGGACACCCACAGGGGTTCCTGTAACTATGAACACCCACAGGTATTCCTGTAACTATGGACACCAACAGGTATTCTTGAAACTATGGACACCAACAGGTATTCCTGTAACTATGGACACCAACAGGTATTCCTGTAACTGTGGACACCTACAGGTATTCCTGTAACTATGGACATCAACACATATTCCTGTAACTATGGACACCCACAGGGGTTCCTGTAACTATGGACAACGACATGTATTCCTGTAACTAAGGACACCAACAGTTATTTCTGTAATTAAGGACAGTGACAGAAATCAATAGATATTCCTGTAACTATGAACACCAACAGGTGTCCTGTAACTACAGACAAGAACAGGTATTCCTGTTACTATGGACACCAACAGGTATTCCTGTAACTATGGACAACAACAGGTATTCCTGTAACTATGAACACCAACAGGTATTCCTGTAACTATGAACACCAACAGGTATTCTTGAAACTATGGACACCAACAGGTATTCCTGTAACTATGGACACCCACAGGGGTTCCTGTAACTATGGACAACGACAGGTATTCCTGTAACTAAGGACACCAACAGTTATTTCTGTAACTAAGGACAGCGACAGAAATCAATAGATATTCCTGTAACTATGAACACCAACAGGTGTCCTGTAACTACAGACAAGAACAGGTATTCCTGTAACTATGGACACCAACAGGTATTCCTGTAACTATGGACAACAACAGGTATTCCTGTAACTATGAACACCAACAGGTATTCCTGTAACTATGGATATAGGTATTCCTGTAACTATGGACACCAACAGGTATTCCTGTAACTATGGACAACAAGTATTCCTGTAACTATTAACACCAACAGGTATTCCTGTAACTATGTACAACAATAGATGTTCCTGTAACTATGAACACCCACAGGGGTTCCTGTAACTATGGACACCAACAGGTATTCCTGTAACTATGGACAACAAGTATTCCTGTAATTATTAACACCAACAGGTATTCCTGTAACTATGTACAACAACAGATGTTCCTGTAACTATGAACACCAACAGGTGTTCCTGGAACTATGGACAACAACAGGTATTCCTGTAACTATGGACAACAACAGGTATTCCTGTAACTATGGATATAGGTATTCCTGTAACTATGGACATGAACCGGGAGAAAGGGGTAGTGCACATTTTGGCCATGGGATGTAGGAGAATTTTTAGGCAATATAACTTAAGTTCCTACTAACTTTCAAAAACGTGATTTTTTCTGTAATTTTATGCACATTTTCCGTGGAAAATGTTTTTTGGATCTCTTGATCTTAGTTGTGTCACTGCTTACTGAAGCACTCCTGGTTGCTAGGCAATGTCTTTTTGTTCAAAATCCTTTCAGATTTTTAGATGTCATATTAGACTTTTAGACTAAAATGGAATTTGATAAAAACCATTGTCATGTTTTAGAAAACAAACTGTCAATGAGAAAGATGAAAAGTTGCCTAAATTGGACCATAGTTGTGCTATTGGGTCCAATTTAGTTGCCTAAATTGGACCACCCGATGGGGCGTAGGCCTAGTTTTCTAAATTGGACCAAAGTGTAACCTTTTCCTTACTCCAGTATGGAGCAAATTCATATGATGGGGGTACCAATGTCCCATGTTGATTTTAAGAAATGGCCATCACAAGTTCACTAGTTTTATATTTTTTTTTTCAATATAATGAAAGTATAAGGTATAAGGAAACAGAACAATAACCCATGTTGGTCCAATTTAGGATGCCAACTGGTCCAATTACGGTAAGGCAACCAGGTGCCTAAATTGGACCATAAATCTTTGATTTTTAATTGCACACCCTAACTAGAGAAATTCAAATTCAGATTTTTTTTATGCTATCACCAGCAAGCTATAAGGTACCCTCACAAAGAGTATTAATTTTGCATTCAAATTCATAGAAATAATCACTGGACAGGAAAAGGTTCTTAGGGGGTCCAAATTAGGCAACTTTCCTCTACCACTTTGATGGGAAACCCTAAAAAATTGAAAAAAAAAAGGAATACCCTAATTTTCACATCATCCTAGATTTGGACCCCTTACAACAGGAAAATTTTCCACAAAGTCACCCTCTTTTACCGCAAATTTAGGGAATTTTGCTTTGGAATTACACCCTGAAAATCATACCCCTTTTGGCTGAAAATGACCATAACTAGACCCCTAATAGAGGGTTCAGCGGGATCTGTTCATGCCCCCCCCCCCCAAAAAAAAGGTTCCCCTTTCCCGCTAGTTTGTGTATGCACATGGTATCCATAAATCCAGAAGTGGCCCCCCAAGGCCCCATGCCCGCCCCCATGTGGTTCTATGATCTAGCCCGGGGATCTAGCAGCATTGCCATGAACTCAGGTTGCGGCTTATACGAGGGGTTTTGAATACCGGTATAGGGAGACTAAGTCTCGCGATAAACTATGACGTAAAAAAATTTCTGATTTGGAACTAAAATGACCAATATTTGAATTGACCTGGAGGCCCACCATATATAAAATTTTAAGGCTCAACTCTCATTCTTAAAAAAGTTATGCTAGGCTTAAAATATTCCCCTATCCTTCAAGCCTGTGGGCGATAATATGCTGAGCTCAGAATCCGCCCACACGTGACGTGACTTCCCCTCCCTATAAAGAATATAGCAAGGAATTGGAAGCTTGCTGCAGCTTGTAGGATTCCCCCAGTATAAAAGGTGTGGCCAAGGACACGCATACATATCCAAGCTCCTTGGTGTGGCTTAGATCTCTCTATAACTAAGTAGCTGTGACTTTAAAGTGATTGTTTTTTAACAACAGGATAGGCCTATACCAACAGGGGTGGGGGGGTGGGGTTTCTGTAGGGCACAAAAATTGCTTTCAAAATTTCTGACCCCCCCTCAAACCAACAGCGCCCCCTCCCTGGTAGGGGGGACGGAAAAAATGTCACCTCTTTTGAGCGAAAAAGCCCGTGCGAAACTATAGAATAAAGGGGGGGGGGACAGAAACATTTCAGACCCCTCAGAACCTATGGAAATTTCACCCCCCCCCCCCGTAACCCGTTGTTAAAAAAAGACCACTCCCTAAATTGAATCCAAACTTTTTTTAAAAAGGTTTTAGGGATTAAATTGAGACCTCATTGATTGATTGATTGATTTGTGTTTTACAGCACTTTAGCGGCACTAAGTGGCTATCCCGTGCTTCACACTCACAGGTTGATAATTTAAAAGAGGAATGTGTCAGTGCCCGCGCATATGTGCACCACACACATCCTGAGGGGATAGGAAAGAGGAGATATAGACCCTTTTAAGTGGGCTAGGGAAGCCCAATGTAGTAAGCCTATCGCATACCTATTATACATGTACTATGTTACACGTATTTTCATTTATGCCTTGATCTACCTCTGCGTTACCAAGAAGCCTATACAAATGCTACATCCCCCAACCACCACAGCAAAAGGCCGTACTAGGGAACGAGTCCCTTTAGGTTCCGCCGGGTTTCGAACCCAGGACCTTTCGCGTGTTAGGCGAACGTGATGACCACTACACTACGGAACCGGCTGACGGTAAGGCCCGGGTAGCAGGGAGTGTATGGGGGAGACGTGGATGTAGGCCAGGGGAACGTGTCTGGGGCCTGGCGGGAGGAAGAAGTGGGTCACGTACCTGTACATGAAGGCTACAAAGGTAGCTACAATAAACAGGTGTAGCTGACAGGTGTTTCACATCAATAGTATTCTACTGTAGGTCTATTCAAGTGCCTTTCTGGTTATTTTTTTTTTTGTCCAGGGACAGGCCCATGAGTTTTCACTTAATTATTTTCTCATATCAACTTATTTATTTACATATAATTCATTCAATTCACCTAATATATTACCTTAAAGGGGGGCTAGCACCGCAAACTAACAACATGGGTACCGGTTCAAAGAGTGATCATAAAATCACAGGAACCAGTGGAAAAATCGCGGCGCTCTGATTGGTCAAGGGGTGGTCACGTAACCTTTTAATGCTGGCATGCATTACCATGCCAGGGCCCCTTTAATATGAGGTGTATCTTATACGCGGGGATGGCCCCCTGCTGCACCTTATACAGTCAGTAAAAGTTTGGGGATACCGCGGGTGCACCTTAATTTATAGGCGAGGTTTTCAAGGTGAACAACATTACCAAAATATCAAAGGTGCGGGGGGTGGGGCACTTCATAGGTTTGACATACACAACTGTGCGGCTGGCAAGGTGCTTTTTTCAATCCTAAATCTCCCTAGCCAAGGGTCTACTTTTGGGAAATCTCCCTAGGCAAGGGTCTACCTTTTGAGTAAAAAACGCACATAATTTTTCATGAAAATGCTTAAAATTTTCAATTTTTTCCACAACATTGTACCATTCCCTCCAAATTTTCCCTGAGCAAGGGTCCATTTTCTTCAAAATTTCCCTAGGCCAGTGTCTATTTTTTTCAAAATCTCCCTAGGAAATGGTAAGGGTTGCAAAACCTCCAGCCGCAGACCCGTGTCAAAAAAAATTGAGTGCCCCCCCCCCCCGGATCAAAAGTAACTCACCAGGGCTACATTCATGCATCATGCCGACCTTACAGGACTGATACTCTCCTGGAGGGTCGGCATGATGCTCCAATTGCAATGAAGTGTTGGTGAGCAGACTTACCAGCTCATTGGTGCATAATGGCGACCTATGTGTATGATGCACTAATGCATCAGCGCCCCTTAAAGGGTCAATGGACCTGCCATAGAACCGCAGCTGCAGGACTTACAAGACAGCATAACACCTGTCATGCAAGCCGCGGCTTATAGACCATAAATAGGGGCTCTCTGCAGCTTATGGTCGTCCCATAAATTTGGGACCCAAAATGTCAAAAATAAATTGAGTGCCCCCCCCCCCCCGCGTTGGCTGGGAACGGTTTCTGGCGTGTACATTTTAACCCACGACAGGCACTGATTTTCATTGGTCTAAGGAATGGCAACCATTTCAGCCCCAAAGTTCTTAGGAAGGTCTGGAACTTAAGGTGCGGCCGTATGTCGCTTATACCTGGGGTAAACTATATGATCAATATCTCACCGCCTTAGTGCAAGAAGGTTGTATCTGCATTTTTTAAGTTTTGCAGGAGAGGCAAAAAAATTGTTCTAGTTAATATAGCATCAAGTTATTGCATTGGGCCCTGCAGGCACACATGTTATAGACAGAGCTTCAGCAATTGTACAGTATTTTATTAGATAAGGGTCAATAGATGTTAAAACAGAAGAAAACTCAATTTTGCCAAAATGTCAGTTACAACCTTCTTGGACTAAGGGGACGATCTGATCAAGTCCAGTCCCCGCTACACACGAACTTATTGATAAAGGCCACTTCATCATGGCACATGTATGTACACGTCAAAGACACACCAACAGATGTAGTCGAGGCGTTCGGGCAGCAGTTTTCTATCGATATCTAGTGCATTATGGGTAGGGGTGACCTCGAACGCTAACTACCCCACCTCAGCTGGTTCCCTCCACCCCCTTCCACCCCAGCCAGGTCTGGCTAGGTACCAGTCCTTAACTATGCTTGGAAGTGTAGTAAGTTGACTTGGGGATCAACATTGACCCACATGGGGCAGACCAATAGGGGGTGGCCTTACAAACCAGCATTGATCCCTCGGTCGTACTCCGAACGCCTCGAGAGAATATAGGGGAACCTTTAGTTCACTGCTTCTCCTCCAGGGGGAACCACATCCAGTACTGAGAAGGCTGTTGGATCATGATGGATGGAGGTAACCGGAAGAGCCTGAGTGGCCAAAAAGAAGTTAAATGAAGTATTATGAGGAAGACAGAAAAGGGGAGGAGGACGAAAAGGAAATAATCAGATGAAGTGAATGACTGGAGTGAAGAGGGCATGGAGGACATAAAGGTGTGGGGGGGGGGGGGCAGGGCCCGGCCCCCGCACTCTCTATACGAGGACGCCCATGACTCTATACTCATTATCATGACTCAAGGATCATTATCATGACTCTTTAATCTAGATTTATGTATTTATGATCATTTAATATATATCGATATAGAAATACAGCATTGCTGTAATAGCTGCTCGGTCATATCATCTAGATTTATGTACTTATGATCGGATATTATATTTCAATATAGAAATACAGCATTGCTGTAATAGCTGCTCGGTCGTATCAACTAGATTTATGTACTTATGATCGGATTAGTAATTGCTCACTTTGTCAGCAATTAGTCAATATATGTTAGTACTTAGTCACTATATAACAGCAATTAGTCAATATACATCAGTAATTACTCACTTTGTCAGCAATTAGTCAATATATGTAAGTAATTACTCACTATTTATCAGAAATTAGTCAATATATGTCAGTGATTACTGACTCTTTGTAAGCAATTAGTCAATATGTGTCAGTAATTACTCACTATTTGTCAGCAATCAGTCAATATATGCCAGTACTTAGTCATTATAAAACAACACTTAGTCCATATATGTCAGTAATTACTCACAATTTGTCAGATATTAGTCAATAGTGAGCAATTACTAACATATATTGACTAAATGCTGATAAAATGTAAGTAACTACTATCATGTATTGACTAATTGCTGACAAATAGTGAATAATTACTAACATATATTAACTAATTGCTGACAAATAGTCCATAGATACTGACATATCTTGACAAATACCATATATCAAGGGAGTATGCATAATTGAATCAATGGCTATTTCTCTGTTATATATTGACTATTTGCTGACAGATTGTGAGTAAATACTGACATGCATTGATAATTGCTGATATAGAGTGACTAAGTACTGACGTATATTGGCTAATTGCTGACAAAGTGTGAGTAAATACTGATATATATTGACTAATTGCTGACAAATTGTGAGTAATTACTAATATATATTGAATGATTGCTGACAAATAGTGAGCAATTACTAACATATAGACTAATTGCTGATAAATAGTGAGCAATTACCAACATATATTGACTAAATGCTGATAAAATGTAAGTAACTTCTACTGTCATACTAGTGATTGGCATGATCAAGTTGTCATATGAGAAATATCATAGGACTAGTGGTATATAGTGTAATTATCTCAAGGCTCTTATAAATAGTGTTATTTCCAGTTGTCACTGGTTTATTCAGCTTTAGGCAACATGTAAGAAATATCAATCATACAGTAGTTAGTATGTAGGTAGTTTGCACATACAGTAAACATACAGTAATTTATAAAGTATAATGTTCAGTTCCACTCCACCTGTGAGGTATTAATAATACAGTGTCCAGCATACTTCTAGGTGGGTTCCCACACCTAGCTCCTGACCTGCTGCTTAGAGGAATAATGTAATAATGGATAACTTTACCCTCTGGTGGAAGTCTTGAAGAAGATAGCCTCTGGCCACTAATGGTAGGAAACCAATGCCTGTCTAGCATAGTTTCACCATAGTGCAGTGGTATAGCAGGTAGCAGGAGATGACTGGAGATGTTACCTCTAGAGCGGTTCTTGGTGATGTCTTCCTGGAGGTGCAGACAGGCTATTTGTAGCAAATCTTGGAAAAGCACCTCCAGACTGACTGGAGCCAGCAGCATCTGCCTAACTCTACAATTGTTTGAGGGGACTCTTTCAAGTGTCACAGGGGGACAAAGGACCCCCATGGACGCCGCTATGGCCCCCATTGTCTTGGTCGGTTCTGCATCTTCAGACCCTCATAACTCGGTCGTTTATGCTTGTATAACCACCATTTTGGGCATGCGCGGAGCTGAATGTGCCAAGATTATAATGCCCGCTGGATAGGCGCGTAACTCCCGCCGGTTTGTCTGTAGCTCACTCGGAGGTCGATTCAGTCTCCATGGCGTAACTTCCTTAATACTGGGAGTTCCGCCTTGATCTTGGGCTCATTCTGACCGTCTAATTATGGGCTTTCCATAGATATTTTGATATTTGACCTAGGTCGCTCAGGAGCGACGCTAGAGCGACCGGAAGGTTATGGCGTCGTGCTTATGTAACCCATTGTTCAGTCCTTAGAGTGCTCAGACACTCATGACGGCGTCAGCGGTGCTCAGGCACCCGTGACGGCCGGTTGCATTCACTTACAAGTTATTAATTTGTGCATTGAACCATGAGGTCGCACACTGAGACCCTCATTTTTATTATATTGTGCAGTGAACCATTAGGTCGGACCCTTTGATGTCAGAGAGAGTGTTTGTAACTGACCTGGCTGGTGTGCAGTGGGGCATGAACGCTCTTATACAAAGTTTGAGCGCTCTTATAGCTCTTAGAACCAACCTATGTATTAATCTCATAGATATTCTTTGATTAATACAAAATATGTCAGAATTTATGGAATAATAAAATGGTATATCATAGAATACTCCCTCTCCCCCGAAAGAATGCGAAACTCCGTCATTTCGCCGAGGGAATGTACAATTTATACAATTTTTACCTTATTTTGGAGTTATATACTGTTTTGTAAGAGGATTTGAAGTAATGGGGAGTGCTTCAAATGCAATTTTTTTGTGGTAGAGCTTTGTCAGTATAAACAATTTTCTCCTGGGTATAAGTACATTTCCGAGTTTCTATATCTTACCATACCAGAGCTTATTTGCTTATGTAACATCAATTTTGGGTACAATTTTCCATTTTTATGTACAACATACAATTTGGCAAATAGTGTGCAATTTTGGCATCCAATATTCAATTTAGCGTGCAAATTGAACATAAATGACAATTTTAGTGTGCAAATTTACAATTTCGCGTGTAATTGCGTTCAATTGACAATTTCAGTATGCAAATATATAATTTTCGCGTATATTTGGCAATTTTAGTGTGCAAATATATAATTTCGCGTACATTTGGCAATTTGAGTGTGCAAATATATAATTTTCGCGTATATTTGGCAATTTTAGTGTGCAAATATATAATTTCGCGTACATTTGGCAATTTTAGTATGCAAATATATAATTTTCGCGTATATTTGGCAATTTTAGTGTGCAAATATATAATTTCGCGTACATTTGGCAATTTGAGTGTGCAAATATATAATTTTCGCGTATATTTGGCAATTTTAGTGTGCAAATATATAATTTCGCGTACATTTGGCAATTTTAGTATGCAAATATATAATTTTGCGTTCAATTGATAGTTTCTGTATGTACATATATAATTTTGCGTACAGCTTGGATACACATAGAAATGTTGATTTTCTAAAAATCTGACTTCAGTGTATGAATTGGGTACAGACATACAGTGTAATGTGCAACATATAATTCAAATGTAAATTGGATACAACTTACAATCTAGTGTGCAAACATACAATTTTTGTGTGCAAAATTGGGTACAAGTGTACAATCTGGTGTGCAAACATACAATTTTAGTGTGCAAATTGGGTACAAGCGTACAATCTGGTGTGCAAATATACAATTTTAGTGTGCAAATTGGGTACGAGCGTACAATCTGGTGTGCAAACATACAATTTTAGTGTGCAAATTGGGTACAAGCGTACAATCTGGTGTGCAAACATACAATTTTGTGTGCAAATTGGGTACAAATGTACAATCTAGATTACACTATTCAATTTATGGGATTTGAGACAAATTTTTCCGAGGGCCGGAAAAACAAAGTACTTCATGTACAATGGGCTTGTTTGTCTCTGAGTTACTCATTGATTTTGCTATATGGGTGTATTAATTGGCAATTTCGGCAGTGGGCCGCTGCTTAATTGACTATTCCCCTAGCCTTTTGAGTAAGTGTCCCTGAAAGAGATTTATTTGGTGAGTATCTTAAGTAAACATGTTTTATGTCAACAATTTTCTCAACAATTTTTTTTTTTCATTCATTTTTCCAACAATTTTCTTGGATACCTAAAGTGTGTTACTTTAAGTAAACCTTGGCATAGTATACAAGTGCTAGTGGGTACAAAAACTGTCTTAGTTATCTACCTGCATTCATGTATATTAATGTTAGATTTGTACAATTTTACAATTTGTAATTTGCAATTTCGCAATTTTGCGCGTATATGCGCGCATTAATCATTGATTTTGTGAGAATACCATAGATTTTCATATTATACATCAACAAGTGGCTGTGTATATAAAATTTTTTTTTTTCTAATACTTTGATAATTTCATTGACAGTGGAGGTGTGTCAGGAGTGAGATGTGAGTCTCCTCCCTGGTGTGCTCATGCAGTGGTGGCACTTGAGGTGTTAGGTGCCAGATTTTGACATGTGTCTGTGGCAGTGCCTAGCTTGGTGTCAGTGGACAGTTCAGGGTGGGGGGGGGGGTGTGTGTCCATTTAAGGAGTGTGTGGCTGGTATTGGAGCATCAGTTCTTCTCTGGAAGTCACTGCTGTAGTACCATGGCCCACCTACAAGCTCTCTTTGCTCTGCCTGTCCCCCAGGTGATGGAGGTGGGGAGTCCAGCTAGGGCCCTGGTTGAGTCTAACCAGACCATCCATTATGGGTACATAGTGAGTAATTTCAAAGAGATCATTGAGCATGGTGATGTGATGGTCTGTAATTACTCCTGCCATTATTTCCTGGGCTCAGCCTTGCGTCGGGGGGCCACTGTGGCCCTTCTGACTAGGGCCTTGGGCAGTATGGGTTTCTGGCCCATGGATTATAACCTAGGGCCGCGGGAGCGAGTGCTATGGGATTATTTGTTGGCGGCATCCCTCCTCGATCTTGCGGCATCCGGGAATCCATCCACGGCTGCCGAGTATGGACTGGGGATGCTGGAGGCCCGGCTCGCTGAGTGGGAGCAGGATCACGGCCATATGTATGGCTCGGACTCGGCCCCGGACTCTCCCATTGATGTTGAACCCGAGGATCTGTGGTAGGATCCCGACTGACTGAAACCTAGGGTGTAAAAACCCGCCATCCCAAAGGCCCTTTTCAGGGCCGGCAATTTGTCCGAAAAGTTCTGAATACTGTCTCTGATGTGTTGTCTCCTGGTGGTGGACTGGGGGCAGCCTAGGCTGTGGGCAGTCTAGGCTGTTTCCACAGTCACCGGGGAGGGCTGGTGGTTTAGAAAATTAGCAATAGTCTGCATGTTTGACCTTGCGGTCTCCTCCTGTTGTTCGTCAATAATTATATCTGTTGTATTTTCCAGTGCTGTCATGGTCACCGGGCTGGTGCCACAATCATTCTGGAGAAGCATGGAGTAGTACAGTCCTTTGTTTTTAAGGGCTGGTATAGTACTGAACCTAGTGCGCCAAGGTAGGTGTATCACCTGAGGGAGGTGATAAGCAAATTCTCCTCTCTGTGTTGTTATAACTGCTGGTCCATTCCAGGTAAATATAGCCTTAGGTAGTGGGAAGGTTTTAACCACTATATCCTTATAGGTAGGGGCAGCTGCTGATTTAATCTCATCAAATTCATGTGGTATTGGCCTCAAGGGTAGCGCGAAGTTTGAGTCTCCACAATATATTTTAAAATATATTGTGGGGTTTGTGCGCTTGGCCACATTTTTCTTGCCACAGTGTGTCTGTGCAAATTTCTTAAGGTACTTCATTATTCTGTAGGCTGAGTAGATGGTCAGGGTGAATAATATAGCAATTATCAGGGTGTGGGTTTCCTGAATTGTGAGGAAAGGGGTGTGGGTTTCCTCTGTAGGGGTTAATTTGGTAGGATTCTTATCTGGGAGCAATTTGTGTAGGGGCAGCTCGGTGACTAGTCTGAATGCTTTGGCTGTAGGCAGGTAGGCTACAGTCCCTCCTAGTCTGTATAATTTGAGTAGTATGTATACTATAAAAATGTGAGCTGATATCCCTAGGATGAGTGCTAAGCTTTGGAAGATTGGATGCTCTGTAACTCGACGTAGGTATGATTCCTCGTAGCGCGTTTCCATTTCCTTATTAAGGTTGGAGGCATCTTTTAATACTGTTTTGGCAAAGGGCTCTAAATTTAGTTGAGTAATATCATCCATGATTGGATTTTCCTGTAGTTTTTCTAAGGTTCTAGAAAGGTTTACTACTGGGAAATTTGGAAGATTCTCTCTTTCATCTGGTTTGGTTTCAGAAATTTTGTTAAGTGCTGCCATGAATGGTAAATTAATTGTCTTGAGAATGTAATGAAATGATAAGGTTGAGTTACAGGGCAACCTTGTGTTTGGAAGAGAAAATTCTCCTACGCTGATCGTGCACCCACAGGGTACACCTATGATTGAGTAGGACTGGGCCTTCCGAGTTTCAGACGTTTTACCATGGCAGTTGATAAAGTAATGGGGTTCATTAGTAGTGACCAGATACTCATCTTCAGAAATGGAAATAGCATGGGTGGTAGGTGCTTGCAGTGGTGAAACTGTAAACTTGCAATGTTCCTTAATCTGTTGAGCCTGGTTAGTAAAAATGGCTACAGGGCATGTAGGCCTGTGTTTATAGATTCTACCATTTACATTTCTGCATACCTTTACTGTAGTACCTTCACATGCCTGCATATCTGCTGAGTCCAATTCGATAAATAATGATTCATCGTAAGATACTGCTAGAAACTCAGTTGTGGTTTGTAGTTTGGTGACTCCTCTGGTGGGGGTCTCCTGTGTGTCTATAGGCATGGGTGATGTAATCATTTGGTACAGTTTGAAGGTAGGTGGTGAATTATAATGTCCAGATGAATATATATATGGTGAGCTGAGTAAGTGTATGAGGTCAGCTTCTGTGAATAATAGAAATCTAAGTCATTAATTGCGACTTGTGCTCCAGGGTGTGTAATCCTAAGTTTGTTATTAATGTCAATTAGATATCTAGCAAGGTCTGAGGGTGGCACTATATCAGGGGTTAGGATCCCTGATGATAGCATCCTCAGGGCTGCATTTGTCCTTTGCAGTGATTGAACTGTATTCATTCTTGCTGCTATGATAATTAGTGCATCATTTAATACTTGCATTTTTTCCCTTTGAGTTTTCTCGTGCCTTGAATATGAGTCAAGTGACCTGGACATGTTAGAGGCCCACAGGTTGACGGTGTCACCTATGGTGTTGATTGTGCTGTCCAGTACCTTCTTATCTTGGATGTATGCTTTAACAAACTTATCTTGTCTGTCTGTGATCTTTTCAATGAGATTAGCTGCTTCCTGATCCTGTTTAGCAAATTTTCTTAGTATTTCATCTATGTTCTTGAGCTGTCCCATTACTTGGTTTACATCTTCTACTGTGGCTAGACCTAGCACACCGCGAAACAGGGGTGCTAGAAAACCCAGTATGGCCTCTCTTTTGGCCTTGTCCAATGTGTTTATGGGGTTGGATAAGAACAATTTGATGGAGGCTAGTGTTTCATTTATCTCCTTGTCTGCAATTTCCAGCAAGGTGTCTAGCTCCTTAGCTTGTTGGATAATTTGGCCAGAGGTATGATCTTGTAGAGTAGGAGTGGTCAACTGGAGTATTCTATCCCTTATGGATCCTTGGGTAACGGGTGCCCGAGGTATCTTGTAGGGGATAGCTAACAATAGTGTTGTGGTTGTATGTCCATTGACCAATGGTTGAGGGCTAGGTTTGAATACTACTCCTATGTTTTGTCTCACCACAGGTGTATAACCTGCAGTAAGTGGTTCGATAGTATATAGTAACAGCATAGTTAGCAGTATGGGTGAAACTCTCAGTGTCCCCATGGTGCTTGTGTAAAGCAAGTTTGCTGTTTAAAGTCTTGTCAAATTTGTAGTGATTTGGTGCTGGTAAAGTCTAAGTGTATGGTGTAACACTTTAAATGAAGTGGTTCAAACTGTACCTTTGCAAGATTGAGCTGTCTTGGCAATATGTCCGGTGAGTCTATAGAGATTGACCAGTAAATGGTAAGGTCAGGTTGAAGGTGAAGTAGGTGTGTTCTTTATCCTAGTGCAGTCTCTCCTAATGGAGAAGTGGGCTGGCTAATTCCCAAGTGGGGTCCTGTAGACTTGTGTTCCAGACTGCAGCTGGATGAAGACTGATGGTGGGCTATGGTCCACAGTGCTTCTTATGTAGCCTACCCTACCCACATCCATTGTGGGCCTGGTATTGTTTCTCTGGAGTCAAGGCCTTGATCTCCAGTGTCTGCAACTGTGGGGGTCTATTGTGTACTCTGTGTACTGGTAATTAGCTCCTCCTGTCATCCAGGACAGCCATTCATGACCGTCTAGACAGTTGTCTGAGTGTAGCTTATAAGGTCAATTGATCTCTATAGACTGCTGTGTTGGCATAGCGCGCTCTTTCATGTGGGGATTAGGCTTTAGACACTCCATTGTGTTACCCTTACTCTTCTTAGACTTCATGTCTGCTTTACTTGGGGGGTCCCAGTCTTTGACCCTTTCAGAGGCAATAACCTACTGATATATTTACAAATTTGATTGGCTTTATATACATAGTAATTCATTATCAGTCACACATGTCTTATGTGTGGATGAAGAGAATTTGTAATACATTTTGAAAATCTTATGACTTTTGGTATCTCAATCTTGTTTCTAATTTCTTGAAACTGCACCACACCTAGATGTTTTTCTTAGTATGTGGTGTGCAGGCCTAGGCTTGATAGGGCCTATGCCTGTGGTTTCTCTTGTAAGGGTGATATCATTTTTGTTCCTTACAATTTTGCTGTAGTATTTGGCCTCATGTGGAATAAGCCTGTGTGCAAATTCATTGTTTCTGACAGCCACAACCTTTTTCAGTCTGTCTATGTGCACTGGTCTGGCCACCAATAGATTGGTGTCCAAGTTTTTGAGTTTGGCACTTGTCAAACTAGGTCTATCTACTACAACATATGGTCCCATAAAAAGGGGTTGAAGTTTCTTACACTCTGTATTGGTCAGGATTCTTGGTATGTTTAGGTACACCATGTCGGTGACCTTGATTTCCTGTGGTGTAAGTTTCTTATCATATCTATCCTTTCTTTCCTTTTGTAGCTTGGCGACCCTTTCTATAGCTTTCCTCCTAGAGGTATCTTGATTTGTTATCATGTTAGCTACATGGTCTGCTACTGTGGATATGTCTTCCTGTATTCCCAGCCCTAAGTCCATTGGGGTGGCTGGGTTTCTTCCATGGAGTAGGAAGAAAGGGGTGAATCCTGTGGTTTGGGATTCAGTGTTGTTTAATGCAAAGGTTATGGGTTCAATAAATGAATCCCAATTGTTTTGGTGCTTTGAGCAGAATGCTCTGAGTGCTGTGCCTATGCTAGCATTGAATCTCTCTACAAGCCCATTTGATTGTGGCCTGTATGGTGAGGAGAATTTATGTTTGATCTTGAGGTGTTTAGTTAACTTTGTGAACTTTGCACCTGTATAACATGTCCCATTGTCTGTTTGAAGAGTGGCTGGTGTTCCATGATGACAAATTATATTCTTGTAGAACTCTGCTGCTGTTGTCTCAGCTTTTAAGTCAGTAGTAGCCCAAGCTGTTGCATATCTGGTAGCATAATCTATGCAGACTTGTATATGTTTGTTTCCCCTGGCAGTTGTGGGAAGTGGTCCCACCGCGTCTAGGTTTAGGAACTTCATTGGTGAAGTCATGTACTCTCTCACTGTCATTGGTGTTTTGTGTGAGTGTACTTGCCTTTTTGCTGTGAGGCATGTGTGGCAGGTGGAAACATATTTTGTTGTGTCTGCTAGCATAGACTTCCAATATACCCTAGGTCGGAGTGCTGACAGCATCCTACTTGAACCAAGATGGCCGCCAGTAGGTGAGTCATGGAAATACTGTAGTGTACTTGTTACCCATTGCTGTGGTATAACAATTTGAAGTGGTACAGTATTGGTTTTTCTCCAATTTATGGGGCATATATGGACTAATGTACCATTTACCAAGGTGTATGTCTGGCCTTGGTTGATGATTCTATTTCCTTGTGCTTTTGGTGCAGGCAAGGTTCCATCCTCAAGATACTGTATGAGGGGCAATAGGTCCTTGTCTTTCCTTTGTTCCAAGCCAAGGTTTGTACCTGAGATGGATGTGTCGGGAATCTGATCCAGTAGTTGATTTATATCTAGCACATGTTGTTTTATTCTGTCTCTTTCTTTTTCTTTTTCATCGACTATTGGCCTATCTTGTGCCTTTTGTTGGGGTGTGTCACTCTTGTTTTGGTGTGTAGGCTCCTTTGGAGGGCCTATTCTCGCCTTGATGGGAGTGGCAACCTTTTTCTTTAAAGGCACAATTTGCTTTTTGTCAATCTTCTTTGTCTCAGAGTTCTTTGATTTAGTAGATGCAGTGTCTTTTGTGACATTTTTCCTGGCAGGTGGGGTTTTGGTAGGTTTGTTTCCTGTGACCTTTTTCTCATTTAGAATAGTTTGTGATTGTGTGGGGGGTTTTGGTGTGCCCTCCTGAATCATTTCTCTAGTCTTTGAGCGTGTGGTCATAGGACACAAATGGTTTGATGTTTCCTCTCCCTGCATTGGTTCAAAGAATCTGACTGATTTAGAAGTTGCTTGAGTAATAGCATATATTGTGTCTTCTGGATCTTCATCATCTGAGTCAGGTGGGGTGAAGGGTGGCTCCTTAGGAGTTGCCTTCACTATCTGATTGAGTGATGAGAATTCAATAGGCTCGAAGTCATTATCTGGAAAGAGTTGTGAGTATTCTCTCTCACAGTGGCAAAACACATAGTGTGTAGATTGCTTCAAGATACCCCTAATGGGTGTCTCTGGCCTTTCAATGGTGTTGGGTGGATCATCCCTTTTGAATGGTACTTTCTTTGTTACTTTTGCAAACTTGGTTCTACTGGCTGCTCTAACTCTCCTTGGTGGGGGTGGAGGGTTAGTCATGGGTCCAGAGTCTGGGTATTCTCTTCTAGACATAGCATCTGGTGGTGTGTTATCATCACCTTTCACGTGTTGGATGGTGAATGAAAATTGTTGTATGTCTAGAGCCCATCTGGCCCATCTATGTGTGAGTCCTGTATTGGTTAATAGTGGGATTAGGGCTGCATGGTCTGTGTATAGTTGGAAGTGTCTGGTCTCTAGATAGTGTCTGAAGTGTAATACTCCATACACTACTCCCAGTAGTTCTCTCTCTGTGGTATTGTAATTTCTCTCATGTTTTGAGAGGGTTCTACCTGCAAAGGCTACTGGTCTGAGCACTCCTTCATTATCTCTCTGTGAGAGTACAGCTCCTAAACTCACATTGGAAGCATCAGTTGCCAAACTGAACTCTTTCTCATAGTTTGGATATCTGAGAAGAGCATTGGTACAGAGGGCATGCTTTAATGTTTTGAAAGCATTATCTGCCTCTTCTGTCCAGACAAATGCTTTGAGATGTGTCTGTAGATCATATAATGGTCTAGCAATTTGGGCATAACCTTTGATAAACTTTTTGAAGTATTGGCATAGGCCTGTGAAGGATCGGACATTTTTGACTGATTTTGGTGTTGGGAAGGTTTTGATTGACTCCACCTTTGTGGGAGATGGTTGTAGTCCCATGGGTGTGACTCTCATTCCCAAGAAGTCTATTCTGTCTATGAAGTATTCACATTTTGATTTCTTCAGTTTGAGTTTACCAACTCTTAGGCTGTTGAACACATCTTCCAGGTCATGGAAGTGTTGTTCGATTGATGGTGATAATACCAATATGTCATCTAGGTATGGTAGGGCACATTTGTACTTGAGTTTGTTCAGAATTAATGTGACTAGATGGCAGAATCCCGCCGGTGCCGTCGCTAAACCCATCGGCATCCTTTCATAGACATATTTTTTGTCATTTGCTATGAATGCGGTTTTATGCTGATCCTCCTGTCTTATAGGAATTTGAAAAAATCCCTGTTGGGCATCTAGCTTACTGAATACTCTTGGTCTGAGTGACCCTATCATGTCTAGAGTGTCATCGGCCCGGGGTGTAGATAAGGCTTGATTTATCGTGTTCTGGTTCAAATAACGAAAATCTGTGACGAGCCGATGGCCTCCCGATGATTTTTGTACTGAAAAGGATCTGGAAGCCCAGGGGCCTTCAGCACATTCTCTCAGAATGCCCTGTTGTACTAGCCTTTCACACTCTTCCCCTATTGCGGCCTGTTTTTCTGGTGTTTGTCTATATGGTAGGAAATGACATGGTACTGCCTCCGGTTTTACATGTATTGAGTGTGTATACAGGTGTGTGGCACCAATGTCTCCATCTTTTCCTACAAATACATCATCATACTTGGTCAGCAGTGATTTTAATCTATCATGCTGATCTTTGGATGTGAGCACAGATTTTGGTGGAACATTCTCTTCCAATTCTGGCTCGAGGTCATGTGCCTCACTATGTATAGCAGCTATTTCAGAGAGTCTGATTGAGTTGGGTTCAGGGTCAGCATATGTGGACTCACAGTCTGAGTCTGTGTCACTGAATTGAGTTACATCCTCAGGCCGTATGGCTGAGATGGATTGATCAGTGTGTGGGGTAGTGTCTGACACCTGTTGAGGTTTTTCTAAATCAGATTCCTTGACTTCCTGAAATAGAGCTATGATGGCACCCTTTTTGATTTTATGTGGGCGCCTGCTGGTGTTGAGTAACACTAGGGGATGTTTGTTATTTTCCCTGGGGGTTACTGCTGCCCTTTGAACTAGATATGGGGCATTGTTATTTCTTTGGAGGTTATCTACTACTCCAGTTTTCCCTTGCAGTGATTGAGTAGATGTGACCTTACCCAATACTGCAAGTTCAGAGAATGGAGGGATGGTAAAATCCCTCACTGCCCTAATGGGTTTGAGAATTTGTTCAGGATCAACATTAAATTCAATTTGAGATTTTGTAGTGCTTAAGAAATCTGTGCCGAGTACAACGGGCTGTGTGAGGTTGGGAATTACAGCAAATTGGTATTGGAATCTGACACCTTGGATTCTAAAGTTCAGCATAGCTGAATGTCTAACATGACACACCGATCCATCTGCCAAGTGGATGTTGATTTTAGATTTCCTCAGTTGGATATGGAATCTCTTTTGGAGGTCCATGAGGAATGATTGTCTGACACAGGTGATAGTAGCACCTGTATCAACCAAACATTGTACATCTGAAACATCATATAGATTTGCATTGATACAGCCATTTTGAAGAAGTACAATAGAAAGCTTGGTACTCTCACCTGTGTCCTTTGATGATGAATCTGGTGGGGTGATGTGTATCACTGATGGACGTCTCTGTCTGTTAGATGGTAGATTGGCACTAGCAATTGTCTCTGGTTGGATCTTTGTTAATCCTGATTGATTGTTTGTATTTGGGGTGTCACAGTGCACTGGCCCATCGGCACTGTGACATCCTAGTTTTCCTGGTTCTGTGGGGTGGTTGAGATGCTTGCCACCAGGAGCTTAGAGATTTGATCCATCACTTGAGGTATTGTTTGGGGGTTACTGTGTTGGTTCCCCTGGTAACCTCTTGTGTCAGGTTTGTAATCCTCCCGGTGTGAGTTGGAACCCTGGTTATATTGACCAGAGTTGCTGTATTGACCGGAGTTATTGGATCTCTGGTTGTTGTTGTAGGCGCCATTGTTGTTGTAGGATCCACTGTTGTAGTTCCTATGTGGACTTTGGCTCCTACTGTTGGATCCTTGATTATTATAGGATCTACCATTACTTGGGGTTCTGTCTCTCCTATCACTGTATGAAGAGTTACCGTTGTTGGAGTTGGAAGAGCTGTTGTCTTTCCTACTGTTGTGACCCCCCCGGTTGTTGTTGTTGCCCCCTCTACCTCTACCTCTATTGGATTGGTAGTTGGGGTCATAGTTATTTCCTCTGTATCTACCGGTAGGGTCTCTTGATGCAACCTTAGCTTCCTGTTGCCTTACATGGGCACTAGACATTAGGTTAACATCTTCATCTGAACTATTGCTGATTTCCTGGACCTTTTTCTTAGTAGGCTGTGGGTTGGTTTCTGCATCCCTTACCTTCCTAGATCTCTCTTGGGTCTCAACCTCTAGGGCTAGGTCTAGGGCTTGGTCAAAAGAGTCTATTTTCTTGTTCTCAAGAGCTACAGAGATCCAGGGCCTCATGCCTTGGGTAAATGCCTTGCTTAGGGTTTCATCACTCTGGCGTTGGGCATTACACACTTTCCTGAGATGGCATGCATAGTCTAGAACAGGTTCATCTATCTTTTGTGCACGGAGTGCAGTCCTTGAGATTATATTGTCTCGAGTAGCAAAATACTCTTTTAATTTATTCACTACATTGGTCCATGTCAACATATCAGGTGTGGCACTCTCCCTGAAGGATTCAAACCAAGCTAGTGCTTGTCCTTCGAGGTACTTGGGTAAATATGTTACCATGGTGTCACTGTCTGTCACTTTGTACTTATCCTTCAGATATTCTGGGAATTTGTGATCAATGAATAATGCTGTTGACATGAGTGGTGATGGGTGTGAAAAGGTTTTGGGTTTTGTTACCTCATGTATCCTGATCTTTCTGTCGTCCTGCTGTTTATTGTCTATGAGCTTGGTCATGTTGGACACCATGGAGATTATGATGTCATCTTTGGATCCAGAGGCAGATGGTGTGACAACAGGTGTGATGGCAGGTGTGGGAGGTTGTGGGGTCTGGGATGTTACCATCTTCATGAGATCTGCTATCTGTTGTTGTTGTCTCTCTAGGGACTTCCGCTGATCTTCCATGGCCTTCTGTTGAGCATCTATTGCTGCATTCCTCTCTGCCAGTTGTTGGTTGAGGATCCTCTCCCTTTCCTCCTGCTGGGACTTGTTGGTCTCTAGGGCAGTAACTGCATCTTGGATGGCCTTCTCATAGGCCCTTATCTTCTCAGCTGTCTGATTAGGTTGGGGGCCTTCATCGGTGTCCATGATGGAGGGTGTGGGGGAGGTGTCTCTGGAGGAGTGGCTGTCAAAGGCTGGAGCTGGGGTGGAGGATCTAGATGAGGGTGTGGATCCACCCCCTGAGGCAGATCCTTCTTCCCCTGAGGTAGATAGCGTGAGTTGGGCGTCCTGTAGAGATCCCTGGGAAATGTTGGATCCCTGAGAACTGGTTGTTCCCTGAGTAGACAGGGTGGGTGGTGTGGGGTCTACTGAGTGTGGGTCTGTTGTATTGGAGGCTGGTTTGCCTCCTGTGGGCCTCCTAGATCTTGGTGGGAGGGAGACCTCTTCAACAGGCCTTTGTGTGTTGTTCTGCCAGCTTGACTGATAAGGCCTTGATGTGTGTGGTGGACCTCACTGACGTGTGGGAGACCTCACTGACGTGTGGGAGACCTCACTGACGTGTGGGAGACCTCACTGACGTGTGGGAGACCTCTCTGACGTGTGGGAGACCTCACTGACGTGTGGGAGACCTCACTGACGTTTGGGAGACCTCACTGACGTTTGGGAGACCTCACTGACGTTTGGGAGACCTCACTGACGTTTTGGGAGACCTCACTGACGTTTTGGGAGACCTCACTGATATATGAGAGATCTTACTGTTGTGTGAGAGATCTCATTGATGTGTGGGAGATCTCACTGATGTGTGGGAGATCTCATTGATGTGTGGGAGATCTCATTGATGTGTGGGAGATCTCACTGATGTGTGGGAGATCTCATTGATGTGTGGGGGATCTCACTGATGTGTGGGAGATCTCACTGGTATGTGGGAGATCTCACTGGTATGTGGGAGATCTCACTGGTGACCTTGGTGGGTATGGTGTCAAGGTCAAGGTCACTGGGTGGGTGGAGTGGGTCTAACTGTGTGTATGCGGTACCAGCTTTAATTTACTGTGTGCATGATTGTTCCCAGTTGCGGTACCAGCTTTAACTTACTGTGTGCATGATTGTTTTTAGTTGTGTTACCAGCTTTAAATTTTATGAGCCTGTGAGGGATGGGATCTTAGTAGGATGTTCTCCACCACTTTGTCATGGTAGAGTTTGGCATGATCAAGTTGTCATATGAGAAATATCATAGGACTAGTGGTATATAGTGTAATTATCTCAAGGCTCTTATAAATAGTGTTATTTCCAGTTGTCACTGGTTTATTCAGCTTTAGGCAACATGTAAGAAATATCAATCATACAGTAGTTAGTATGTAGGTAGTTTGCACATACAGTAAACATACAGTAATTTATAAAGTATAATGTTCAGTTCCACTCCACCTGTGAGGTATTAATAATACAGTGTCCAGCATACTTCTAGGTGGGTTCCCACACCTAGCTCCTGACCTGCTGCTTAGAGGAATAATGTAATAATGGATAACTTTACCCTCTGGTGGAAGTCTTGAAGAAGATAGCCTCTGGCCACTAATGGTAGGAAACCAATGCCTGTCTAGCATAGTTTCACCATAGTGCAGTGGTATAGCAGGTAGCAGGAGATGACTGGAGATGTTACCTCTAGAGCGGTTCTTGGTGATGTCTTCCTGGAGGTGCAGACAGGCTATTTGTAGCAAATCTTGGAAAAGCACCTCCAGACTGACTGGAGCCAGCAGCATCTGCCTAACTCTACAATTGTTTGAGGGGACTCTTTCAAGTGTCACAGGGGGACAAAGGACCCCCATGGACGCCGCTATGGCCCCCATTGTCTTGGTCGGTTCTGCATCTTCAGACCCTCATAACTCGGTCGTTTATGCTTGTATAACCGCCATTTTGGGCATGCGCGGAGCTGAATGTGCCAAGATTATAATGCCCGCTGGATAGGCGCGTAACTCCCGCCGGTTTGTCTGTAGCTCACTCGGAGGTCGATTCAGTCTCCATGGCGTAACTTCCTTAATACTGGGAGTTCCGCCTTGATCTTGGGCTCATTCTGACCGTCTAATTATGGGCTTTCCATAGATATTTTGATATTTGACCTAGGTCGCTCAGGAGCGACGCTAGAGCGACCGGAAGGTTATGGCGTCGTGCTTATGTAACCCATTGTTCAGTCCTTAGAGTGCTCAGACACTCATGACGGCGTCAGTGGTGCTCAGGCACCCGTGACGGCCGGTTGCATTCACTTACAAGTTATTAATTTGTGCATTGAACCATGAGGTCGCACACTGAGACCCTCATTTTTATTATATTGTGCAGTGAACCATTAGGTCGGACCCTTTGATGTCAGAGAGAGTGTTTGTAACTGACCTGGCTGGTGTGCAGTGGGGCATGAACGCTCTTATACAAAGTTTGAGCGCTCTTATAGCTCTTAGAACCAACCTATGTATTAATCTCATAGATATTCTTTGATTAATACAAAATATGTCAGAATTTATGGAATAATAAAATGGTATATCATACTACCATGTATTGTCTAATTGCTGACAAATAGTGAATAATTATTAATATATATATTAACTAAAAATGTAAGGGAACGATTATATTGTTACCGGTATTGATACTCAGGTGGAGCCACTGCTTCCACTACAGGTGTGTGTTACCTGTCAGGTGCTGACCTACCAGTCAAGGCAGGATGCTAAATTTCTCTGTTATATATTGACTAATTGCTGACAGATTGTGAGTAAATACTGACATGTATTGATAATTGCTGATATAGAGTGACTAAGTACTGACATATATTGACTAATTGCTGACAAATTGTGAGTATATACTGATATATATTGACTATTTGCTGACAAATAGTGAGTAATTACTAATATATATTGAATAATTGCTGACAAATAGTGAGCAATTACTAACATATAGACTTATTGCTGACAAATAGTGAGCAATTACTAACATATATTGACTAAATACTGATAAAATATAAGTAACTACTACCATGTATTAACTAATTGCTGACAAATAGTGAATAATTACTTACATATATTAACTAATTGCTGACAAATAGTCCATAGATACTGACATATTTTGACAAATACCAGTCAAGGAAAGATGCACAATTGAATCAATGGCTATTTCTCTGTTATGTATTGACCAAAATGCTGACAGATTGTGAGTAAAAAATGACATGTATTGATAATTGCTGATATTCAGTGACTAAGTACTGACATATATTGACTAATTGCTGACAAATAGTGAGTAATTACTGACATATATTGACTAATTGCTGACAAATCATGCATTATTTCTGACATATTTTGACTAATTACTGACAAAATGTGAGTGCATCATGTCAATCTGGGCATGATGCACAAATGATTAAAATGCCATTAATCTTTTTAATGTCAATACTTAGTCACTAGGTGTACACTGACTAATTGCTGACAAATTGTGAGTAAATACTGACATATTTCGACTAATTGCTAACAAATAGTGAGTAATTACTAACATAAAAATTATATTGATTACCGCTGACAAATAGTGAGTAATTACTATCATACCATAGCACTAACACTAACCTGTTATAGCCCTAAACTCAATACATGTACCATAAAAACACAGATTAAAACACAAATTAAAACACAGAATGACGTCAACATTTTCAATCAAACACAAGAGAATGGAGAAATGGAAAGATATCCATTCAGTGCAAACAGGGCTTGCGCAGGTATTGATGTGTAAAGCTTATTAACAGTGATAATGCACTGGTAACTAGAATTTGGATCTAAAAGGTTTAAGCATGTGATCAAGCAATGGCTGCCTCCATTGAACAACTTGTTTGATGCTATAGGAAGGTAGGAGAGGGTAATTTTTTTCTATTGTTCAGATTCCACTAGTCACTAGGTGCAGTCAGTAGTTTATACTTGCAAGCATATGAATTCTATAAGGGAGCAATGGCACATATCTATATTGAAAAGTACCAGGACACTGCATAATTATGCTAATTATGCAAATAATATGCACGGATATGGAGTGTTCGGTATCAATCTGGGGTGTTTCATCCCCCTAAAAAACATGCCCCCCCTAAAAAATCGGTTTCGAAAAAGAATAAGCGAAATAATTTTTTTGAATAGGTGCCTTTTCAGCCCAAGCCAGTCCACCTGTGCCCTTACCATGGTGTGGACGCGCACTACCTTCTGCCAAAAGATACCTGTTTTGCGCTCAACTGGCGAAAAAAGGCTATGTTTAAGGCAGGAAGAGGTCGAAAAAGGGTTTTTTGAGGGGGGGGGGGTACATGCCAGTGCAGGACTGGCAAAAGGGGGTGAGCAAAATCACCGACTTAAAAAATAAAGGTGTGTTTCCAGTAACATGACTTGGAAAGGTAGGGTCGGTAGGTCTGATTTTTTTTTTATTTCCTTTTTACATTTATATAGGAAATGGTAGGGCACATATCAATGGATGTATCAAATTATTTGATTTCATTCTAAAATAATGATGGGAAAATGAAAACTGTGAGAGAGGGGAAGAACACGAAAAGGATACAGCAAAAATCCCCAAAAAGTAATGAAAAAAATCTTTAAAATATGAAGAAATAAGACAAATTCTTCAAAATAAAAAAAAAATTCCCCTGTTTTGCTAGGGTCGGTTGGGTTACTGGAAACAATCTTTTTTTCTTATTTGGCCTCAGTTCAAGAAGAAAACCAGCTGGGATGTACTAGTAGTATGTAGTGACCTACCTCCATGTATGTTGTGAGAATCCTGTACACTTGTCCCCACACTCTATACACGGCTGTCCCTCATCTACCTCCAGTATCAGGATACCCTGCAACACACACATACACACCATTAGTGTTTTATACAGAGGTTAGGGGATGCTTAAGTTGTTGGCGCCATTGCTGGATCTGGTACCTGGAGAGATAAATACTTATGAAAGTTCAGTGCAGATCCAGGGTTTGTAAAAGGAGGGAGCGCGGCCCAAATGGAGGAAGCGGAGGAATTTGAGGAAAGTGTGGGGTGCAAAATATGCTACATGTATTAAACTCTAAAGTACTGATAAAAAGGAGGGGGTGCGCTCCCCCGTGTCCCCTATAGATTCTAAATTCGCCACTCACTGCTATTATAGAAAGGTTGGTTGGATGAAGAGATAGGTTGAGATTAAATAGGGCTAACTTTTTAAGAATTTAATGGTAAGTCAATGGGCCATTGACTTACAATTGGAGACCCCTGCACCCAAAAGATCATGGAGTATAAAACTTACACGATACAGCATGGTCTAATAATGTCCATGTAATCTATAAATCATGTGCACAGGGTTCAAGTGTACTACACAGCTAATTATAGTTCACATCACTCCCCCATTTACCCATTGACATGGAAACGAGCATGAATAACAACATGTAATATCATCCGTGTACAATTGGCTAATGGTGACAACAGCCTAGTACTCAAATTGTCATCATCTTGTTTTTTTATATTACCATCCAATGTCCAATATAGGATGTGGCCCTACCGTAATACCCTATGTATAAGTTGTGGCTTATACGTGACAATGCAGAGGCGTAGGAAGGAAATCTTCATTGGGAGGGCCCGGCGAGGGCACCATCGCGAATTGAATTGTCAGCTGATGCGGGATGGCGTCTATATAATGCGTATATAGAATTCATATAGAAAAGTAATTTTTGGTAAATTTTGGATCTGACTTTAGGCTCAGACCCCCATTTTCCCTATGACATCACCATGATAATCTAATTTGAGATGTAAAGTTTTAGCTTCTTTTCCATTGTGTTTATGAGTTCTTGGAAAATATTGGGGGGGGGCCAGACATACTCAGGCCCCACCTCCTTCATGATTGGGGGGGCCCAGGTCCCCCTGGCCCCCCCTTTTCCTACGCCCCTGCATTCAATGGCCCCCCTGGGTGGGCCTTCTACAAGACGGGTATAGATAATTAGTATCGGTAACCTTGAACCATTTAGAGGCCAATGTTGCAGTCCTGAGCCCATCATGCCGATTGGTCGTCATGATGCACCAATGAAGAGCTGCTGAGTCCGCTCACCAGCACTTCATAGGAGCATCATACTGGCCGAACAAAATTGTATCTATCCCTCTTGATTCACGGCTATTGAGGTTTCCCATAATACACTCTGTTCGTGGAGTTTTCCTGTCAATTAGCATAATTAGGTCATAATTAGACCAATGCCATTGGCCAGAGCAGGTCACGTGACTGACCTAGTTATGCTAATTAACAGGAAACCTCCACGAACAGAGTGTATTATGGGAAACCTCAATAGCCTGACATTCTTTGTCAGCTTTAATGGGGTTAATCCACACCTGACCTACATGGTCTACACACTGCGGCTTATACACGGGGTTTTAGGGTATATGTTTCCTCTGTCAGACTATGACCAGTGTTGGGTAAAGTTGACATACAAAAGATGGGCTGTCTGGCTGACAGCCAAATAGTCCCCTCACCTATTATGGAGGTAAAGGGCAAGCACTGGCTAGCTTTTTTTTTCTTCTAAAACTTGATTTATTTCATGTGACAAGGGGGTATGCAATTACCAAGGTTTTTGGCTGATGGACAATCACCTGAAAAACATTTGCTACATTCCCATCAGACGTTGACAAATAACATTGGAACTAGTGTGTCCACTGGGCACAAAGACAAAACCAACTTGTGTCCAGTGCGTAAATGTGTGCGCCTATCCCTTTAACTTAACATATAAACCCAGCTGGGCAGATGTGTCCACTGGACACAACATGTGACAGGGGCGGCGGAACCATTTGAAAGTTGGGGGGGGGGGCAAAGGTCAGGTATTGGCCCATGACCCCCCCCCCCCCCAAGATTGCCGGGGGTGGGAGGATGTATTGGAACCATAGTTGTGATGATGGAAAGCAGGGGGGGTCTGGGGGGTATCCCCCGAAAATCTTGAAAAGTGAGGTGGCACAAAGGTACATTTTGGTGCATTTTGAGGAGAGAAGACATGGAGAGCAGGGGGGCTTGGGACCCCCCAGAAATTTTTGAAAATTGAGGTGCCACAAAGGTGTGTTTTGGTGCATTTTGACAAGAGAATATGTATTCTCTGGGCCCTGATGAATCCCCCAAATCTATAGACCTAAGAGATAAAAATCAGAAGATTCCCATAATATTTTATAGGTTATCTACAATATATAAAAAAGACTTTGAAAATTTAGATACATTGTACCATATGATGCATTCTCATGCAACCTGTAACACAATTTCCCTCTGTCTTACCACAGACCTACATATTATACAGACTTTTCTTAATTATCTTTCTGTCAGGATTATATTGATCTTGGCCTCATATATCCCATATTTGTTATATCCCTCCCACCTTGAAAAAATTTGAAATTTTAGGGTTAAAATGGTGCATTATGGGGATTTCAACAAGCATAGTTGGATGCTGTATTTGATTGAAATTGTAGGCCTTATGAATTGACATTGGTATTGGCCTGAAATGTCACAATTTTCTTAGAAAAGTTGGGGGGGGGCAAAAACATAGTCTTGCCCCCCAACAGGAAAGTTGGGGGGCATGTGCCCCCCCTGCCCCCCAGTTCCGCCGTCCCTGTGTGAAGAAATTTGTGTACAGAGAATTTATTTTGTGTCCCGTGAATTGGGCACAAGGATTTGTCGAGTCCTGCCTATCATCATCAATATATATGGCTGAAAAGGTCATCAATGGTCCCCTCTCTTTAAATAGCTTTTACCCTCTTTTCCCCTTTGGACAATAGTTTACAATTGTAGTGATTTTCCATGTAAGATTGAAGGACTCCACTAGAGCCCTGATTTTAGTGCCAAAACCCACATGTTTTCATTTGCAACTTAAAGGAGCTCCGAGTTGGCTACGTCATATGTCTTCAATTCAGTGTGCCTTTAATACAAAATAACACTCACTATATATAATTTGTGACATGAACTGGGAAAAGGGGTCTTAAAGGGGCCCTGGCACCGTAATGCACGCCCGCATTAAAATGTCACGTGACCACTCCTTGACCAATCAGGGCGCCGCGATTTTTCCACTGGTTCTCGCGATTTTATGATCGCTGTTTGAATTGGTACCCATGTTGTTAATGTGCGGTGCCAGGGCCCCTTTAAACTAATCCCATTTTCGCAGATGGTGTCACATATACAGTCAAAGCTTACTTCCTTAAACCTCTCCAACCACAGATCCCTCACCACCTTAGACACTTGATCTTCTAGTAACCTAAACAATCTTGGAAAAATTTCATTTTCAAACAAATATGTTTTTCACATTCAAAGATGAAGAAGGAAAAACTCACAGGGTATCCAGTGAGAGGTGATTTAGTAGTATGAGGCCTTAGAGGTAGCTGGTAATGTGCGTATCGCCGCCTGGTGTCTGGAACCAGAGTTAACTGTGGTCGCCGTACATAAATCTGGTCCCGGTCATCCTCGCAATATGGCCACGCATCCGCCATCTTGTATTCTTGAGTGAATTCGCTATTCATAGAACTGCTCTTTAATTTAACGAATGTTGTGATATTCTTTAGTTGCTGTCTAGCTTACAGTCTTCGATGTTGGAAGAGAGCAATCATGATTTGTAAAAAAAAATTAAAATGTGAGCGGTATTAGGGGAACTTTAAGGCACTAACTTAGCAGCCATCAATATCAACAGAGATGCAAGTGATCAGGGGTTTCCCTGAAAACAGGGATTTCAAAGTACTGTCCTCTATAGAAAAAACAAACCCTGAAATGTAGGTTTTCAGGGTCATTTAGTACCTTTTCAGGGATTCTGTCGATAGCTGACTTACTACTCTGTATCAATACTTGTCAGTCTTGTTTCTTGGCCTGGCTGCTCACCTTAAAGAACCAAAATTCATCATCACTCAGCAGAAAGATTGCTAGGTCTCCTCATCGGCTCAAAAAGCAGTACTCAGCCCACCGTGCAATGTGCATTTTACGTTCTGTCCAATCTGCTACTGGTTTATGTATAATTAGTCTCAACAGTCCATTGTCAGAAGTTCACCAACAGTATGTTCAACAGAGGCTTGCAGTGAGACCAGATGATCATGACATCAGTACCTAGGATTTCCCATCTACTTAACGCACAGCTGCATCACCTGAGGGCAGGAGCCCCATCAACTGGGGCAGGCAGCCACCTGAGGGGCAGTGGGGAGTCTATAGGGGGTCTAGATGGGGGGTCCCCATGTCACATGTCGATTTTAAGGAAAGGCCTTGTCTCTTGTCACTAACTTTTTCCTTTCCATGCATGTCCTTGTCACTAAGCTCCATGTCACATGTCGATTTTAAGAAATGGCCATGTCATCCTGTCGAATTTAGGGGTCTAGACCCATTCTATAGCGAGGGTAAGGGGGATCCTGACAGTTTTAACTACAGAATCTCTTACCAAAATAAGTAGGTACCAAACTTCAAAACTGCATGACATGCCAGGATTTAAGTCTGTTGTGAGACCAGAGCTAAAAGTCAGCAATTATGTGATGGGCTCGGGTACCGGTCTGCTCCCAATTCAGCGTTATAGTAGGAGTAGAGACTATATGGCATGTCAAGGTGGTGTTGTCTGTGGTATTGACATGTTATTCACAGTCAGCGAAGCAGCGCCTTTCTGATGGCTGCGATTGGTCCGCCTACCTATGGCTGCGGTTTGTTATATTGAGAAGGGCATCAGTTTGGGCATCAGTCATACTGAATCTCTTCATCTAAGTTTATGGCATGGTTGTGATGAAGGCATTGGGTAATCGCTAGCATGGTCCGCTAAGTAACCACAACAAATGCGTGAACTTTCAGCTTTTAGCCACTGTGAATACTGTGCTCGTTAAATGACTTGCTCAACAAAGTCTGTTCTGTACTGTGTACACGCGTTCTGTACCGTGTACACGTGAGCGGGATTGAACTTAACAAATTATACAGAGCAACACCTTCAAAAGGAGTCTATACAGTCAAACACCAAGCCTGTGTAGATAGATTGATGATTTCTCGTTAAAATGGAACCTAAGAATTGCACTGTGTTGCCCCCTAGAGAGCACTAAAGCTTGTTACCTGCCCCAAGCGATCTACGTGCTGATTGGCTATAAGGTCACGTGACTGGAATACAGATCATCCGTTGGATCAATCAAACCAGGTATGGGTCGACCGGTCCTGGTATTGGTTCCTCGGGAAGGCTGCTATAGATGGTGATCGAGTGTGTTCTGAGGAATGTTAAGATTACCAAGAATGACCTCCTGGGACCATTTTATCTTGGATGACATGTGTGGCCTCAAATAGTTCGCAGACCAATGTTTATGTCCTGATGGTTGGTTGTTCATTGCCAATTGTGACTTCTTTTCCCCCACATAGTTTACAAAGAAAATAGCCCAGACTCAATGAGGTAGAGTCAACCCTCAATTCCTAGATGCTTCATTTCCTCACATCCCTGATTACCCCAGGCTGCTTCTAGACATTCAATTAAATCCTCAGTATGTTCGCTTTCTGAGATAGATTTTCCTTGTAATTTCCAAGTGCAAGTAAGTGAGTGAAAGGCTGAGTATATTTCTATCAGTGATAAACCTGGGACATTGTTGATTTAGCATTATACACTTGTTTGAAGTACAGGTAGAGTGCATTTACTCGGGCATATTCATGATGTAAATTTGATGTTCTTCAGTTACGCAACATAAAAACTGCTATAATTGTATTCCTGTGTAACAAAAGGTAAGAAGATTTCCAACATCCCCGGTATGTATTGGTCCGTGACCCTGGGTCGATGACACACATCTTAGATCCTTGTTCTAATAAGGAATGTCACAGACAACAGGAAAATAATATATTCAGTTATTTTTCCAAGTAACTGTTCCTATGAGTCCCGAGGGGACTTCAGATACAGTTCGACATTCTGATTATTCTATGTAATCAGATCGACATAACTGTGGTGGCCGTGCACTCTCAGACCACTTCATGGCTTTGCCCATTATCTGAATCACACATATTTTCTCGACTTATTCTTTAAACATTAGGCCATAACTCATTGTGATCATGAATGCAGCGATGGTTTAATAATGCACTAGCAGCCTTTAAAAGAGTTTTCTTTTAACATATTGCAATTTGAACTTGGACTGATAGCCAATATTTCCAATAATGAGTTGATTACTTGTTCACTATTTTAACGCCAGCACTCCGCATAGCCTTAGTGGGTGATGCCCTTTACTTTACATAGTCCAGCTGTTGTTACGTTGTAGACTTAGCGGTATCCTGGTTTAGCATCCTGTCAATATTCTCCTGTACCTGCTGACATGGACCTCAATGGTAGATCTATACCCAATCAATGAACATGTCATACATCATGTCCACGTCTCTACCCAAGGTCACACACAAGGTCATCAGAGGTCACTGTCCTATTACAGCTATTGACGACATAGAAAGACCACAAATTGTGCATGAATCCAGCACAGATTTGATTAGTAGTCCTCCATGTTTTCTCTATCAGTAGGTAACTCTCCGTATGTGTGTGTATCCTATCATAGAGTGAGTGTCAGATGCTCATACATACTACAGAACTACTACACACCACGAAGGGAAGAGTCATTAATAGGGCGTGTAAGTCCCATGATTCCCTGCGAGAAATGGCCGCCAAAATAGCCTCGCAATTGGACAGGAAGTCACAATGCAGTATGCTTTAAGTATAGGGGGTTCTGAATGATGGAGAATTTTCTACAAATAGAAATCTCTAGAATAAATGACCATCATAACCAGTTGCAGATATGTCTAACACACAAGCATATGAAGGGTAGCTCATAAGAAATTAGTAGTTATGAAGGATTAATATTTGGAGGCTATATTTCTCGCACGGAAAGAGGGACTTACGCGCCCTATGTCACCTCAGGGGAGGGGAGAGGGCACTTACTCTGGTTTAGGAAATTTGTAACCACAATTAAGAATTTCAAGGAAAAGGGTACTAGTTTTCAGGCCACTTTTGTACGGGTCCTTGAGGTAAGTTTTAGATATTTTTGAGACTAGAAAACAGAGGTTGCAAAAGAAAAAATGCCCTTAGCCTAAAATGATGCACCATGAGCTTATTCCAGGTTGACCGCCAGTGACGACCCCCCCCCCCCACCCCATATGAAGGTGATGGGGCTGTCATCAATTGCCTTTTGGGTGCTGTAATCAAGGGCCTTTTTTCAAAATACGACCCTCCCCCTTAAACCCAACAAGTCCCCTATCTCCCACTTAACAATAAATGACTCGTCCCTAACTAATTCCTATAGAGCTGGAAGAGGCCCCCTCCAGGTCTGGTCTCCTTACTTGCCAATTGATACAACTACAATGAGCAGACGACATTCTGTTCGCGCCAAAACTGCCTCCTGACCTCACTCACCAGGCACAGGTTCGGTGTGTAGGTTATCAATGGTTTAGTACTAATGATGTGTTATGAGAATAACAATCTGACACCCAGAAGGCCTCATTATGGTAGTTGACAGTCGGGAATGCTAACAGAGTCCAGTGCCCCAGGCCCTATGGCAGTCCACAGTTTTTGTCTGTTAATGTGTGATGAGTTCAACTTGTTACTTTTGTTCAACTGGTTGAACCTCACTTCACCCTTTCACTCTCCCAGGGCTGCTACATCATGTGGAGACTTAAACACTTGGATAAACACTTATTTGTCCCACTTTTCTAAACACTTTTTTTGGGCTAAACACATTCAATTTTAAATGTGTTTAATGAAGAAGTGTTTAACCAAGTGTTTAAATTCTAAACACTTAAACACTTTAGTGTTCAGGTGTTTAACAGAAAGTGTTTAAAAGCTAAACACTTTAACACTTCAAGTGTTTAGGTGTTTAAATGCTGGTGTTGAGAAAATTTAGTGTGTATTTTTAAACACATTTTTTACAGTGTAGTGTTGATGTCTATTAGTCGATATGATCCCATGGCATGTGCACGACAGTCTACTCGAGACGAAGTGCTGACAGGTCTTCTTCAATGCTGAATTTTTAGGCCAAAAAAAAAGAAGTTTTTTTCCCCTTACCCGACCGATCCTAGCAAAACAGGGCCGGTCATGGAATTACTTTTTTATTTTGTGATTTTTTGACATTTTTTTTTGGCAATTTTTAACAATTTTTCCCGTAATTTTCATATTTGTTCATCAATTTCTTCATGGAGCTTATCTAGATCTAGAATCCAACATGTCTGCCCATACATTTCTATACAAAATCAAAAAAAAATCAAAAAATTTAAAAAAAAAAAAAATCCGACCTACCGACCACGAAGATTGAGGCATGTAACTGGAAGCACACCTTTATTTTCTTTTGGCCTTAGCGTATGACTGGTACCAATTGTAACCAGGACGTTATCAGTCCCCATATTTCAAGCAATAGCACCATTGATGCGTCCTTGGGGGCCTAACTTAAAGTGGTTGGTTGTCTCCTGTTGTACTTTCTCTAGTCCTATCTGAGAGGCATACTTAGATACTGGTAAAAGGCCCTACACTGTTGATACACTCTTGACGGTTTGGCATGATGCAAATGAAGTGCTGGCGAGAGGTTTCACTCGTTCAGGGACGTAGAAAACAGGGTGGGGGGCCAGGGGGCTTGGGCCTTCAATCATGAAGGAGGGGGGCCTGAGTATATCTGAGACTCTCCAAGATTTTCCAAGAATTCCTAGGTAACATATAAGACAAAAAGCTAAAAATTAGATTCATATAGTAATGGAATAGGCAAAATGGGGGCCTGAGCCTCAAATCAGATGTAAGATTCAACAAAAATTACTTTTCAATACAAATTCTACAAAGGTATATGTAGGTGTCATCACACTTGAGCCGACAGTTTAAGGTGGTTGTGATGGGGCCCATGTAGGGCCCCTTCAATCAAGATTTGCTTCCTCCACCACTGCTCATTCCAACTATGAGTTCACTTGAGGTATATCTTCTTCACAAACCACTTTACGAAAGTCCCGCTTAGGTCATTGTTTTCACAACACGACGCTTTACTTTGTCTTACATTGTTATAGTAGCCTCAGGGTACAACTAAATCTGGCACATCTCAAACTACAAAACCCACAATGAATACAGCTAGGGTCCAAATGTAGCTATTACTTTGACGTTAATGACACAACACATTCAGTGAGGCACATTCCAAGTTAGCCTCATACGCCTTTTGCTTGAAGTTATCTTGGCTATACTCTTTAAATGCTTCGAGATGCTATAATCCTTTAACACTCCAAGAGCCAATAGTGGATGCTGACCCCACATAAATGCTGGCCATACATAAATGGCGATATGTGGCAAGGGCAGATGGTCGAACAAAAGCATGCCATCATTTATGGACGAACCACTAGGGCCTTTGAAAAAAAAAATAAATGGTTATTAAAAGGTTGTGTGAGACTACCATGATGTGATAGTGCAGTGCAGAGGAGAAAATTGCTAGAACTTCACCAGAGCTTAGAAACAGCAACCATCATCCCAACGTATCATATATGTAAAACCCGGGATGTAAAATCACGAGGAGTGGCCTTTCAATTCAGTATGATATTTAATCAGAAGATATAGAAAGTCTCTGTATTGTCATTGTCTACTGCACATTGACTCATTGACCTCTGTTGACCTCAATTGACCTTTAATGACGTTATCCGGTACTGTACCCCATGTTGACACTCAGGAGTGAGTGAGGAATGGATGTTTAACGCTATTTCGATAGCTAAGGTCATATTCATGGCGAGAATTATATTACACAATTTCACAGAAGAATGTGTCGGTGCCCGCGCATATGTGCACCAGACACATTCTGAGGGGATAGGAAAGAGGAGAAATAGACCCTTTTAAGTGGGCTAGGGAAGCCGGTGACACTCATGTGGCACCCTCAGGTGTTAGGAGGGTTCTCATGTTGACACCTACTTCCCCACCTGTAACCATGGTTACCTTATCTTACCCTACCACAGGTACCAGGTCTCACACAGGGTGAACCCTTTAAAGGCCGCTGATGCTGGAATGCATTATACCCATTGGTCGCCAATGAAGTGCTGGCTGTTAAACGGTGCGTTCGGAGTACGGCCGAGGGATCAATGCTGGTTTGTAAGGCCACCCCCTATTGGTCTGCCCCATGTGGGTCAATGTTGATCCCCAAGTCAACTTACTACACTTCCAAGCATAGTTAAGGGCTGGTACCTAGCCAGACCTGGCTGGGGTGGAAGGGGGTGGAGAGAACAAGCTAAGGTTGTGTAGTTAGCGTTCGAGGTCACCCCTACCCATAATGCAATAGATTTCCTTAGAAAACCGCTGCCCGAACGCACCGAGTGGGTGAAAGCACTGCGGGGAAATCACCGAGGCTGTTCTATATACCCTAAAATCTTCTCAAAGTGGGTTCCACATACCTTAGCTAAAGCCGACCTCAGTTTAGACTAATCAGGGAGACTAATAGACCACTGAGCCTCATGGGTTCCTACACAAACTTAAACCTATGAGGACTAAAGTTCTAAGTCCAAAGTCTGTGTTAACTTTGGACATATAATTCCTGCACCAAAGCCAGCTGATGAGGCCCAGTGAACTATTGTTGTCACCATCGATGCTCCAATAGTGTTCTAGATCATTGCCTAGTGAATCCACCATTTTGTATTCTAGTCTTAACAACTAAAAGTGACAGACTTTTAAACGCACTGTTAAAACATGGTACCATGCTACGTTGTCCCTGGATAACACCCATTCCCAGGGACAAGCTGGTTCCAACATGTTTAATCTTTGTCAGATTTGATTGGCCCTCTCCCGATTGAGTTTAGCTTAACATTCACTTTTATCCCAAAGTAGACTTACCAGAGACAATATACAAGGAATATTGTGCTGAGTAGAGCAATGAAATGGTCTCATCCTCCAAAGTAACCATGGTACACCCCCTAGTGTAATATACAATGAGAATGATCTACATTGGCCTGACAAGGATCTGCTTAGGCGTATCACCAATTGAGACCACTGGCCTATCAGACCTTAGAAAGGCTCCCTGCTCCCTCTACATGATATCACATTGCATGCTATAAGCATGGGTAAATACACCCATGTTTGGAGAGTGTCTATTACAGCTGGACTCTGATTGGAGAGTGATGGGTATGACGTTATGTCAATGAGCGGGGTGGGATCTGGTGTCACTCCAAGCAGAGGTTAGGTCACCGACAGCAAACACCCATCAGTGTCATAGTCATGGTCTGTTCACAAGCTTCTGGCAATAACGAATACCTCCCGGAGTCCTTCAATATTGTCAGGGTATTGGCAGTTTTGTAATAAATTTGGCTTTTTCTGCTCAAAGTCATAGTCTTGACCATTTTTGACGTTCGTCATAACCTGAAATCTAGATCTGGCGAAAAATGATTGTTTGTATCAAGTAGCAGACAAAAGTAAAACAAGCTGACCCTAGAATTATTTCTTCAATTTTGAAAAGATTGCATGTCATTGGGCCATTCCAGTGACCTGCGTGTCCCGAACTTTTGCAAATAGCCATGTTCATCATATAGGTCAGGACAGTAGTGGGTCTGTGAGGACCCACTTCTACCATGTCACTGACAGCAATGGGGCAGCAGCCCATGGAGCGGCTCATGTAGAGGGAGAGCAGCTCAGCTTTCTGCTGGTACCAGGCAGGCTAAGTACTGTTAGCTCAGGTCAGCAGCAACCAGCAAAAGCCATCTGAAGTACCCGGATCAGCGTCACTGCTGACACCAGAGATGAGGGATGTCGGGGCTATATGGCACCAATATGCCGTTTTACAAGAGGGTAAGCCACTGAGGAGATTTGATGCCTCATGGCTTCATAAATTATTGTCACAATGCCAGGACATGACCCAAGAGTGTATCAAACCGGTTCTATATGTCTTGATACAACCATTATAAGCTCTCTAATCCATTAGAGATACAATGTCTTATATTGACACATTACATTAAATCTCTTTGATGTCCTGAAAAGGTTAACTCAAAGGTCATTCTGCTCTTTCATTACCACAGAATGATGTGAACTCTTTAAACACAGCCTAATAGTCAGTAGAGACCCCCGACATGCCGACTAGATGTGGCCAAAGGCAATATAGGAATAAAGAGAATTGGGATCTCTGCTTCTATTAGAACGGTGTACTCGAGTGTGAGAATGAGATTCAATACTAGGTAAATAAAGCATAAGTATGCACGATCAGATCATCTATAGGATATGAGCTTGTAGTATGAGCGGTGTGTATATATATTGGGGTTTGTAGGCCTGGAGAGGCACCGAGGAGGGACAAAGTAAAGGGATGAAGGGGGGTGCGCAGAGGTAGGTTGAAAGACAGAGGTGGATGAGAAATGGAGCCTCCCATCCCGAAGGAGTAACGTGTATTATAGAGAGTTGGGGGTTTTCATCAGGCTTCATTGCAAACTGTACCAAGAATTCTTTTTCTGGCATTTTTGTTCTCTTTCTCTCTTTTTTCTTTTCCAAATTCATCTTTATTGAGCATTGAAAATCACTGAAATGCTCAAATAGAATCTCCATCTAACAATCTGCATATGTGGAATTTATGCCTAAACCTATATAAGCATGATTGCCCAGTCACTGGCGCTGATTCTGATTTTGTTGGTTGCCGTGTTGATGAGCGCTTCTATCTGATTGCTTGTCGTCATTATTACAGAAATTCTTCTTGTGTGAGCCTCTAAAAGTGGCGCAGACATGTTTCTTGTAACAAGGATCATAATCGCATACATTAGAGTTCCACTTCCAACATACGTCTGCGGGCCAATCCGATCCGGGCTGATTACCACCCCGCTGACGGTTGCGGCGACGTTTGTTGTTACCACGATTGGAACTCTGATCTTGTTTTGACATCAAGTTCTCCACTACGGCCATGTGTTCCGCACTCAAATAAGCCTCTACGGCTGGGAAATAACCGGAGACAAAATTCACTAATTTACCCTCAATAACATCATCCACCACTTTATGATCGTATTTTGCTAGAACTTTCGATGGGAAGGCTCCTCCTTGAGCTTTGAGGGAAACGAACCTCATGTGTGCCCGATAGCCATCCAAAGTGACACGGGGCAAACCAGCAGTGTTAATGAATTCGGCTACACAGTTCATACCATTGATCAACTCTTGAAGGCTCATGTCTTCAAACTTTTTGTCTGCATCTATGTGACAATCAGGCCTCAATTTATTGGTTGAGCGTTTACGTTTTGAGGTGTCAGAAAACATTTTAAAATTGTTAAGCCAGTCTAAGTCCGGCATACCTGTGGGAGTAGGGTTGGAGAGTAGACTGCTCGCATTGTCCCCCAAAATCCCAAGTGATGCTGATGACAAGCCGGCACTAGCTAGACCAGCTTGAAGTGTGCGCTGAGTTGACAGCAACTGTTGATTGGGTTGCTGGTTAGGAACCACCTCATACACAATACCTTCATGTAGAATACGGTGAGGCAGGTTAGGTGGATGCACAGACTGTAAAGGATTTCTACCCTCCCCCAGGGGTGTGGGTCCTTCATTCCCACCAAGCGGGCGTAAGCCCTGGAGCGCAGCAGAATTACCCTTATTTACATCAGTATCAGTGCCCACACCAGACCTACTTTTCCTCCAGGCAAGGTACTCTTGATATGAGGGGTCTCCGTTGAGCGTGCGGCCACCGGAGCCTTTGTTGACACCCAAACCTCCGATGAGCGATAGATCTTCTGAGCTTTTTAGCACATTATAGGGCATGTTTGGATTGGAAATTTCATGGAACATACCAACTGAGTCCTTGTAGTACAATTTGTCGACAATTGGGGCCTGCGGAAGGCCTATTTGGCCTGAAACAGCTTTGCTACTAGCCTGAATCTTGCCAACCGGAAGGGGGGTCCGCCATCTTGGATTCTGCAGTGAATGTTGAGATGTGCTTGTGCTTGGTCTGTCAATGAGTTCATGTCAGGGACCAGCGAAGGGCTGTGGACAATTTGATCAGGTAGGACTGTATGGCCTTGGTGCAGAGTGTCTCTGACATTGACACCCTCAAGTAGACTATGTGTACCATGTTCAGTAGTCTTGGCACTGGGGCTAATCGTCCCTGTCAGACCCTTCGCCCCCGTCTCCGTAGATTGACATGGCACTTTGCCAAGCTCAAATGCCATCACCAAATCCCTCATCGTCTTATTTTCTGCCCTGATGGTAGCTAATTCTAGTTCCAACTCACGTCTCTTAGAAATCCGCTCGATTTCAGATTTTCTGGCCCTCTCAGCCTCTATTTTAAGCAATAGATCAGCATTTGGGTTTGCAGTGTCATCTCCCAGGACCGGGCTTTTCCGTCCGGGCGCTGTGCCTTGTTGACGGGGCTGCTGTCGATTCCCCTGGACGCGTCGTCCTGGTGGGCGTCCCCGTGGTCGTCCCGCATGACTGACTTCTGATCGGCCGGCTTCGTTTGGTTCACCATGTATACCCCGACTTCCATCTGGGGTTGGGGCACATGCATTCTGGACAAGCACGCTTGTTACCATGATATTCATGTTTACAAGCCCCGCATATAACCCCCATAGTGAACTCTTACGAATTTTTTCCCAGCTGTGACCAAGCACCAGACCCTCCAGCCTGAGGGTTGGTAGCAGCAATGTAGGTCAGCACCTGACAGGTAACACACCTGTAGTGGATAACAGTGGCTCCACCTGAGTATCAATACCGGAAACAATATAATTGTTCCCTTACATATATATATATATATATATATATATATATATATATATATATATATACATACATATACATATATATATTGCTCTTTGAAAATAGAATATTCCTAAATTCAGGAAAATTCCTTCCCTTTCTCTGTGATCACCATGTGGCACATGAAGGTACCTGCCTCGTACCTCATGGTACTACTGGTTACGATTAAAAGGATTTGTTGCCTTTATGCCACAATTGCGCTGTGGTGGGTCAGGTTGACCGCCCGCTGGTGGATAGTTATTGAACCTCTAGTTGATACGCATAGAACTACCTAATATGAGGATAAAAGGCGGGGCAGGCTGTGACCATCTAGGGAGGTTAGGGAGAGCCTTATACAAGAGTTCCCCTTATACGTGAGGAATGATCCAAAAGGCTCAGTCATATTCTTGTTAAAGGTTGATGTTTTCTCTTCTGGGGGGCACTGACTATATGTAGGTCACCCTCAACTGCCACACTACCGCCCTATCTCCCAGTGATCTTGAAATCTGACCGCCCTTCTTGACTGATAAGCTAGACATTGACCGCCAATCCCAAATATTGACTGGACCACCCCCCCCCCCTTCAAGCCTACACCCTATTGTACTCATGTCTTTGTAAGGATCAACATTTTTCATTGTCCAGCACTGTGTCTTTTTATCACTTTCATGCCCTCATATGTATGGTGTATAAAATATACAGTCCTTTTGGGATCTAATGGAATTCCACCGCCCTGCTATTAGAGGTCTGATGGGAATCCACCGCCCCCCTTTTTCGGGATCGCGTGGGAATCCACCACCACTGCTGTCGAGAGTCAGGCTGCAGTTGATATCCATTTCATGGGCAAGTGCCCCCCCCCCCTGGGTGGTGCTTTTACCACAGTGAAGTGGACAAGCAAACTGTCCCTGATTTATAGATGGTACTTGACTGCAGGACCGGGTCCAAGTATCAGGGCAGCATTTCACTTTGATGTTACATGGCTGTAAGGTATGGTGGATAGAGTCAGGAAACCAAGATCCTATACTGAGGTACAGGACTGTCACCATTCACGCGCGCCAACTGAGGTCAGTTCCCATGCAGAGTTTGTGGAGAGAAGGGTAGAAAAGTGTGTGTCACCCTAGTCCTCCGTCTGCTTTGAGCCCATAGGGTTTGTATTGCCTGCAAAGTTCCCTGTCTGCTTTAAGGCTACTGTCAAGCAGTGGGCACCAATATGGTGGCTCCAAGAGTGGCGGACCCTATATTATATATAGCTTCAATCTCCTACCCCATGTCTAGATACAGTTCTCGCCCTTGGTCCCATGGGCATGGCCATTGCTGAAGCGGGTAACCAGTTAGTTAAATCTCTGATAACAGTTATCAGATGGGTACCACCTGCCCCCTAGAGGCCCACAGTGAATTGATTATTTCACTGGCTGATAATTTATCCCGCTAGGTCACTGAAGGGCTGGTAAACCTAAAAAACGTCCGCATACTGAGTACCTTGTGACGTCCGCTCGACAAAATGGTCATGGCTTTGCTACCTGGAGTGAGTGAGTAATAGATGTTTAACGCCATTCCAACAGCTAAGGTCATATTCATGGCGAGAACGACATTACACAATTTCACAGAGGAATGTGTCGGTGCCCGCGCATATGTGCACCACACACATCCGAGGGGATAGGAAAGATGAGGTATAGACCCTTTTAACTGGGCTAGGGAAGCCCGTTGCTACCGTAATCTCCCGCGTATAAGACGCAGCCAGCGTATAAGGCGCACCCCCAACTAAGGGAGGCCTGTTCCATGTATAAGGCACACCCCTAAGAGCAGATTTTTGTTAATGTAGTACTGTTCTATAGTAAAAATACCCCCCTATAAGGCGCACCCCAAACTCAAGGCAATTTTCCTCCCACGTATAAGACCCAGCAGCCTTTTGTTTGGCGTATAAGACGCGCCTTATACGCGGGAGATTACGGTACCTGGAACCACACTGCTAAATCGTTGATGAGCACTAAATCAACCAGCTGGAAGTGCTGATCCAGCAGCAAAAGCTGTATTACCATTTGACAAAATTAGCACACATATGCACTTAAAAATAACTCAAGTGTGTGTAAGGCAGTTTTAAGCTTTATTGGCCTTCAAAAACTGAGAGTTTTGTGTTATTTCTAGTTAATAATATGTGTACAGTAGTTAGGAGCTTTATTGGCCTTCAAAAACTCTAAGTTTCTAGTTAATAATATAGGCAAGAAGAGGAGGCATGCATGCACTTTTTAGGGTACGTCGTTGGATGGATGTATGTCTCAAGGTATGTGGATGTCTCTAGGTTGACGTATACCCTAACCCCCAATCTTCCCTCACTTCACCTGGTCAATCCTATACAATATCTCATGTATAAGGTGTACCTTGTGTAAACAGCGAGGAAACGCCACTAAAAGGCATAGGATATAAGGCTTGATCTTATCTTAAAAAGTTTGATAATATTCTGATGTAAATCATACCCTGCCTATGAGGTACACCCCCTCATTCAGAAGGTTCTGTAGAGAGCAGCAAGGCCCCTATTTGTTATAACGTCATTATTTTCACAGAGATTCCTTGTACATTCTTGTAAAAACTACACTGGTTCACTGCAGTACAATTATCATGATCCACTCTTCAGTTTTACGAGGATCCCTGGTAGATGCAACAGTTATTTTTTTACAGTGTAATGATATAAAGTATAAGAGTCATCCCAGTACCTACAAAACTTGTGACACATTTCAGGATATTCAATGAGACGTAACGTTCATCAACCCATATTCATGTACTTAATGAGCCTGGGTTAGTGAAGCATGTATTGTTTGGGCGATATTTGACATGGAACCTGCACATTCTCCACACATGTACCACTAGATAAACAGTAATGAGTGGTTACAGGTTTATTAACATATATGGGTCTAGACCCCTAAATTCGACAGGGTGACATGGCCAATTCTTAAAATCGACATGTGACATAGAGCTTAGTGACAGGGACATGGAAAAATAGAAATTTAGTGACATGTGACATGACATTTCCTTAAAATCGACATGTGACATGGAGCTTAGTGACAAGGACATGGGGAAGGAAAAAGTTAGTGACATGTGACATGGCCTTTCCTTAAAATCGACATGTGACATGGGGACCCCCCATCAAGACCCCCACATATAGGTCAGTGTATAATTAGTGTATGGATACTTGTAATTAGTCCATGTAATGTTACCTAATGTATACCTGACAGTGCCAATTGTCAAGTACCAGGGATCATGGCTATGTTAACCCTTTAAGGGCCGTTGATGCAGGAGTGCATCATTCCCAACCAGGGTCAGCATGATGACCAATAAAATGCTGGTGAGACTGCTTGCCAGCCCTTCATTGGTGCATCATGCCGACCCTCTAGGAGGGTATCAACCCTGTAGGGTCGGCATGATGCATGAATGTAGCCCTGGCGAGTATCTCGCCAGGGCTGCATTCTTTCATCATGCCGACCAATTGGCATGATGCATTAATGCATCAGCGGCCCTTAAGGGGTTAACACTCCTTATACACTTGTGTATAGATACTTGTAATATCAACAAGTCATTATCTCTCTCTGTACAGACCTAACCTGTACTCATCAACTCAGTTACATATATCCTAACCCTTTAACCATGGAATAGTGCATTATGCCACAGCTGCGTTCTTACATCGTGCAGCACGACAACCAAATAACAAGAATTTAGAGTGGGTAACTTTACATTGCCATGTTTGTAAGGGCGGGGCAGAAAGCAATACCTATAACCACAGACAGCTTTACGTCCATGCAGCATTAGTCATGCTGTCATCTCATAAAGCAAGCACTAGACATTAAAACAACCATGTTGTGCCCCTTAGTGTCTGATCATTCTACATCTTATGGATCAATAAATAAAATAATCGGTCAGCCGCAATCTCGACACAGGCAATTAAACCTGTCTACATTATGGCTACAAGTACCAGAAAAGTACCGTAAATCCTCGTGCATTGGTATTGCATCTGTATCTTATAGGATTTGACCCAACTCCAGGTGCGTCCTATACACGAGGGGCGTCCTATACGCGAGGGGCGTCCTATACGCGAGGGGTGTCCTATACACAAGGGGCGTCCTATACGCGAGGGGTGTCCTATACACAAGGGGCGTCCTATACACGAGGGGCGTCCTATACGCGAGGGGCGTCCTATACGCGAGGGGCGTCCTATACACAAGGGGCGTCCTATACGCGAGGGGTGTCCTATACACAAGGGGCGTCCTATACGCGAGAGGTGTCCTATACACGAGGGGCGTCCTATACGCGAGGGGCGTCCTATATGCGAGGGGCGTCCTATACATGAGGGGCGTCCTATATACGAGGGGCGTCCTATACGCGAGAGGCGTCCTATACACAAGGGGAGTCCTATACGCAAGAATTTATGGTATCACCAGTAGCCATAGCTAGTTTCAGCAACCAGCAATAACTTCAAATACCGTCGCCTTTAACTGCTCTATATATATATCATATATGATGGTGAGTTGTAGAACTTATCATAAGTTCCTACTAGAAACTGCAATAAAAACATAATTAGAGGCAACTAGCAAACTAGAAAAGATCCAAAAAGACACTAGAAGTGCTAGTACTAGTAGGCTGGTGCTGTCAGGGTCCCAAAAGCACAGTCTTCATGTTGAAGTGGTACTGAAATTCTCCTCTAATTCAGAAGGTATGGAGTTCCAATCTTCATCAGGCCAGTTTATTTTCTTTGTTGTCATTCGATACAATACCAATCCATTGCTGAAAAGGGTATTCCAATGCTGCCATGGGCAGGAATCAAACCCACAATCTTCTGATACAAAGGCAAGGTCACTACCACTACCCACCAAGACTGTGCCAATATGTTCTCTAGAAGACTCTCCTTGCCCCCCCCCCCCTATATGTCAACAGCTGATTTTCTAGTTCCTTTTGATGTCTAAAAACCTTCGATTTATGGCTGGGACTATTATCTGGAATTGCATTTACTGCATTAAAATTCTGAATGGAAGAGGTTGCCACAAAGCACTGAGAGAACATAATCAAATCCCTGTTTAAATGTAACAATATCTCAGTTCCAGTAGCGATACAGGCCTGTTCCCTCCAAGTCACCTTCCCTGTGTATATACACTGAGCATCCTAGGGGCATAGGAAAAGGGGGTGGGGCCTGAGTATGTCTGGGCCCCCTAAAAAAATTTGCCAAGAATTCATAATGAATTGAACAAGAAGCTAATACTTTGCATCTCAAATTAGATTGATATAGTAATGAGAAAATGGGGTCCTGGGCCTCAAACCAGATCTAAAATTCATAAAAAATTACTTTTCTATACAAATTTTCTATAGGTATTTATGGGCGCTATTGGGCTTGAGACGACAATTCAATGTGGTTGAGGTGGGACCCCCTCTGGGCCCCCCCCCCCCAAATGAAGATTTACTTCCTACGCCTCTGCATCCCATACATATCGTGCTAAATGTACCCCAGGAGACAATGCAGTAATACAACCTACCCCCACCAAGTATAGATATACAGCACCCAGACATAATGAAACTCTGTAACACAGTCTCGTATCATTGGCATGGGATTACTTGTCTATACCGCTGTATACATCACTCCTACATCACCCAAATGTAAGTCAGAGACCTCTAGCGGTTTAGAGATTGCGGCCTATATACACATTTATATAACGATTTGGGCTTGGACAGTGCTTTTTCCTTATAACTCACGGTGCATTATCCAGCCATAACCGCAATCTGAGACCTTTTGTTCATCTTCAAGAAGGTGCTGGTTTCAACCTGGACATGTTAATAAAACTGGCGAAGTATACAAGTCAACTACGCCATTAATTTCCTATTGAAACCATTCAGGGTTCAACGGGGAATCGATCCCCGGCCGCTGTGGCAGGAGACGAGCTCGCTGTCCACTATACCAAGCCGACTGGTGCTAGAAGGATTTGAAAAAGTTTTTTGACATACCTGATGTTTACACACCTCGTTAGCATAGATTCCAATGGTGACAGGTGGAGTTATTAATAGGGAAACATCCTTAGATATCCTAGATGAACATGCCATGCCTAATTTCTCCATTTTCTTCGAAATAGATAAGAATCCATTGATTTTCCATATCGATATGTGTCGGCACCCACCCCGCATGGCCATTCCTTGTTCGACGCCTAGTTGACCTAGTTCTTACATCCGGGCACCTCCCCGCTTCGTCAACAAGACGGAATGACCGTGTACATTGGATCGCTATGGAAAATCAATGGATTCTTTTTTATTTAGAAGAAAATGGAGCGAAAATGTATGCGAACAGCAAGAAGGGATCGCATATTTGTTGGTGTTAGAAGTACAGGACTTGACATGATTGGATTATACCCAAAAAATGTGTGTAAAGGTGGAGATATATCGGGCAGAATGACAAAATGGCCCACTTCTGCGCTGTCGTGGATTAATATTAACCCAAAAACCCACTTGTGCTTTCCCATAATATATATTAAACGCTACGTATTCATCCCTAGACTAAACCAGCAGTTTTCAAGCCTATGGTATTTACGATTGATTGGTTGGTTGATTGATTTGTTCAACATCCAAAAGTTGGATCCCCACTTCATGGGACTGCCTCATAGCTTACGGGCACTCTGTCCTTTCTTTCTTAGTGTGGACAGGTATTTAATTAAAAGCTGCTTGTCCAAAACCAGTTAGATAGGTACAGAAGGGGCACGCACGCCCTCCTTTTTAGGAGTTTAACTACCTCTTTTGCGCCTGAAGTTTTGCCCGAAATAGAGGCCAAATGAAGTGTTACATAGCTACCTTTGCTATATCTTTATATAGGTCTCCCATTTACAACACAGGTGGGTAGGCACGTGTGTTGTAAATGGTAGACCCATATATATATATATATATATATATATATATATATATATATATATATATATATATATATATATATATATATATATATGTGTGTGTGTGTGTGTGTGTGTGTGTGTGTGTGTGTGTGTGGTAGGGATTGGCTATATAAGGGTGCACCCCTTCCTTTTTGAAATCCTGGATCCACCACTGCAGAGTAGCGGTGGCAGAAGACAGGTTGAAACAAGGAATGGGAGGTGGGGGGGGGGGCTATGTTCGATACATGATAGGATCAGTGGCTGTTAATTCCAAAATCTAAGCCTGTAGTATTGAAACCTTTTTTTTTTTTTTTTAACATGTGTAGAGGTCGGCGGAAAACATCTTGGAGAAACCGGGAATCGAACCCGGGACCCTCCAACCTGCAGGCGGAAGCTCTACCGCTGAGCTACTTCCCCGTCTGACATTCTCCACCTTCCACCTACATCTGGATCGGTATAATACACAAGGGGGGCAGCTTATACCAGCTGACCAGCCCCTGAGGGTTGGTGCAACCGGAACGGGGCAGATGGCCTACCGCCATGGACTTACAGCCAGAGCTGGCCCCTACACTCCTCCCAACCAGCTTCAACCATGGCCAACCAGCACCAAGCATTCCTCCCAACCAGATCGATTGGGCTTTATCAAGCAGTGTGAGGCACTCCTGACTTCCCAGTTGACCTACCAGTACACAGTACTGCCAGGGTCGAAGCGTATCTGTATTATACCATTCCAGGCACCTACACCTGGATTGGTATAACACACACGTAGGGGGGAGCTACCACCGGATGCCAGCCCCTGGGGGCTGGGATCTCCAGTAACGGGGCTGCTGGCCTTACGGCAGAGCTGGCCCCTACACTCCTCCCTACCAGATTCAATATAGGGTTCAGTACCCTATAGGTACCAGATACCTGGGACTAGTACTGAGTCGCATACCGGCCACCTGTTTCCAAGTCTCCCCAGTACTAGCAAATTGAATCGTCATTCGTGTCATACCAGCCCAGGTACCGAATTCTCGTAGTCCCCCCTCACACGGGTCAGGACCAACTTGGTTTCTCCACCAGTGTAGAGGTCGGTGGAAAACGTCTTGGAGAAACCGGGAATCGAACCCGGGACCCTCCAACCTGCAGGCGGAAGCTCTACCGCTGAGCTACTTCCCCGTCTGACATTCTCTACCTTCCACCTACATCTGAATCGGTATAATACACAAGGGGGGCAGCTTATACCAGCTGACCAGCCCCTGAGGGCTGGTGCAACCGGAACGGGGCAGATGGCCTACCGCCATGGACTTACAGCCAGAGCTGGCCCCTACACATGTGTTATTCTGGAAATTCCTAAAAATAATTGCTAAAGAACTTTATTACAAAAGAACGAGGGGCCTGGAAAGTGAGGACTAATATCTGACATCTTCTAAAAGTGATGCTGTTTAACACAGGGCAGTTCCATAACCAAAATCGGGGGGGGGGGGTAATTTCACAGTTGGTATCTATCAAAACATCCTGCATCTAATCAAGAATCCCAGACTTCATAATGGCCACAAAAAGCCATTTTAACCAGAAGAAATGAAGCAGTAAATCTACAATCAATTCTTATGGAGAGGTTATTAGGCCACCCTTAAAAATATGTTCGTTTCCTGTCCAGAGGCCTGGTGGATTTTTTTGTGAGAATGAGAAAATCTTTTCCTGAATTCCAGAAAAAGATTTTTTTATCCGTCAGCTCAAGAATCTAGGCTTCCAATCACTAAATCTTAGAATGTGATGGCAATTTCATGCCATCCCCGCTTACGATGTTCATGACAAATAAAAATATTTTCCTAAAAAGTTTTCCCCTCCCTCCCTCATGGGTCTGAAAAATCCCACCCTCTGGACAGTAAGAGAACATATTTTTAAAGGGTGGTCTTAGTGGTAAAGCCATTCAATGATGAATAGTAATGGGTGCTTACATTGCTGTTGGGCCACTGGCTCTTTTTGACCGTAGGTGGGTTTCTCCGAGATCCACAGCACATCGCATTAGTGAATAGGTTTTGTATGTAGTACAATCTTCCCTCCTCTTGTTTAGGTGGCTCAAATCCTTTTCTCCTACTTATATTTACAGAGGTTTCATTCCTAGGCTGTTTCACTGACTCAATCTGCTTTTCCTTGCTCATCTTGGTTTGAGTTTTTTTTTTCAGTCACCATCAAGAAACTGGGTCTATTTGGTCTACAATGTTCCTATTTAGTTTCCTCACATTTCCAAACATAATCATCAAAAAGGTTTCAGTATGTAAAAGGTTGATTACAATATATAATATTGGCTTGGCCCAAATAACAGCAAAGCAATAAATTGCTCCCTTTCTGTCTGTTCAGAAAAAACGTGGCTCTATCATCCTCCATAATAGCAAACCATCACGGGCAGAATGTCGCTTATTTTTTTTACGCTGTCGATTTGTCAAAATCCAATTCCACCAGATGTAGAACGACTTCTGTCTCTATCCACAATCTGTCAATCGTAGAAATGGTTTTCATCTACTTCATATTTCCATCGACAGTCTGTCATCTCTGGCGCTTTGTAAACATTGGATCATTCCTGATACATTAGACAGAGAAGAAATATAGGACAGGATTTTGCAATGCAAGTACCTCGAAAGGGCACTTAATCTCTTCTTTTAGGCCCCTTCTGATACTAACCTCATGTTTTCTTCAAGCATTATCACTTAATGGTTAAGCCTATGGAGAATACACCCATTATCGCTCGCATGTTTCATTGGCGAATAACTCCTCTCCTGGCGAGTTAAGCATTGCACAATATTAGCAGGTGTTGAATAAGGATCCAGATTAACCATGAAAAGGCATGGGACACTGTCATTCTCCTCCATTTTGTTATAATCGAGCAGTTTCGATGGCACCGTGAGTCGATCGTCTCGCTGTCCGCCATTTTTGATTTTGATGTTCTGTGCGCATGCGCAACCCCTCCTTGCCGGAAGTAGCATTTTTGATGGAGAAATGATATATTCTATCGATTTAACTTGAAATTAATGGCTTTTTTGAATATAATCCATGCATCTTTGGCAATATCAATCGAATTGAATCCAATATATCCTATCTTTTTATTGTTATAGCCCCACAAGTCGATCGTCTCGCTGTCCGTCATTTTGGATTTTGGTTCTATCTGCGCATGCCCAACCCAATTTCCATGGGGATTTGGGTCAATTTGCATTGTAATGTGAATTAACGACAGGGCAAACACATAATTTTTTATCTTTTTAATAAAACATATCGATTCAAATCATATCCTTTGTCCATTCTTTATCATTTTTATATATATTATAATTTACAAAAAATCGATATCCGCCATGTTTGTGCCGAAATTACGACATTGGAGACACGCGCACGGATCGAATGATGGCAAATTCATCAACATTCATCAATTATTTGCACCACTCTGGACCAAAAACGTGGGAACGTTGATGACATTTGCACCTCTTATGGGATTTAACATAGACCGGAAAAGCGTCTTACTTTTTCTCTCTGTTAAGAGGCACTGAATGGGTCTGTTTTTTACCCGACTCTTATAACTCTTTCGAATGACTTTTGAAGAATGCAAACAGTTCAGTATTTGGGATGTAAACAAAGGGGTTGCTGCATGCGCAGTTAGTACCATTCATGGGAATCAAGTGGGAAGGACAAACCATGTAATGAACAGTTGATTTCATTACAACCACAGGGTTAGGCCACCTCACCCTTTAAGAGCCACTGATGCCGGAGTACATCATGCCTATTGGTCGTCATGATGCACCAATGAAGTGCTGGCGAGACTGCTCGCCCGCACTTCATTGGTGCATCACGCTGACCCTCCCTGCATTAGCCCCGTAAGGTCAGCATGATGCATGAATGTAGCCCTGGTAAGGCACTCGCCAGGGCTACAATCATGCATCATGCTGACTAATGCGCTAACGTCTCAGCGGCCCTTAAGCGGTTAAATGTGGGGTTGGAAGCTGTTTGCAAAGACAAATGTTTCTCTTTTCAGCTAGTTAGTGATGGAGAGGCCCTAGGAACTACCAATATGGAAGCACAAGCAGAGGGACATCTAAAACCACTACATATTTAGGACCGTGTTTCCAATTCCGTAATGGATGATCAAATCAAAAGGGGTGAATGAGGAAACTGCCAGTGGGGGATGTGGATGCTTTTTTTTTCTAAAAAAGTAGCAAGTGTTCTTTTCTTTGCCTAATCCTATATACAGGTGTGGCTTAGTACTAAGGTTTAGTGGCATAATACCTGGTTTATACATGTAAACACCCCCTGTGCCCTATAGAGATATAGGTCAAAAGAGAGGGTGCACTTTAAAGGCTGGATGAAATATCGATTAGTTCTAAAATGCCCCAAAACAACACAACCATGTCTTATACGCGGCGTACTACAGTTGGTAGAGGAGCCAAGTGTAAGATGTTTCCAGGTTTCATACAGAACCGATATTGAATTCAATAATAGTTCCACGACATTTCAATCACAAAAATCTTCAATGACATAATCATATATTTTCGGAAATGATTGGGCATGACCTCCCACCAAAATGTCCCTGCTCGAAGGGAAATAGTATGGTTCAATTGACAATGTACTGACTTATATGACTGTCTAATGATGAAATTTCCTGGTATTTTATGACCTTCTATGACCTTTCCTGACAGCTTTTATTCCATGACGTGTGAGAGCCCTGACTGTGTGATATGGGGATTTATCTCAAGTTGAATACGAGAGCCCCATAGGCTTAACCAAGAAACTCTGTATCACACCCCACAGTGTGATAACCCTTCCCCGTATCACACTCCCTGGGAAAACATCCAAAACGGTCAAATAACTGATGATAAAATCATTTCTAATGCCAAATAAATCGAATTTTGAACATATCTGACTAAATTAACTTGAGATAAATACAAAGGAGCACTTGAATTGGTCAGCACTGAGGGTTATCACACGAGGCTTCGCCTCGTGTGATAACCCTCAGTGCTGACCAATTCTCGTACACCTTTGTCTATGTTGTAGTCAATTGACATTGCTTGTCAGATTTAAGTGACCTAATTACTGCACCCTGCGTCTATCTTTATCTCCCACACCAACAATCAATATATGAAGCTGCTAATTATTGATTTAATTTTTACCCCCTTCTTTCTAGCCACTTGACGACTACCAGACAGAACACTACACTTAAAAAATGTCATCGATATAAAACCGGAATCCTTGCCCCAAAGTTGCCAGGGATCCATCATTATTTTACGAAGATTCCTTGCATCAGTGTACTGCTACCTGGAGATTATTTTGTAAATATTACACTGGTTCACTGCAAAGCAATTACGGTGGTTTATCTTTCAGTTTTACAAGGATCTCTGATAGATTCAACAGTTATTTTTTACAGTGTAATACAGCATAGTCACGAAATAATGCCCCATTGATTACAGATGTGTAGAGACGTTTAGCTCAGCACTTATACAAAACAGGCTCTTATTCAATGTCTATTGTCAGAGTTTAAGGGAAGTTTAATATCTTCAGAAAAGGGCAATACAGAAATTTTGATCTATGATGGAAGTATTTTATCTTTAATTATTGATCAAAAATATTGTCAGCAACAACACGCAAAAAGGCACTGCCAACCTGGCGGTATAGGCCCAGGGTTGCCTGTGAGCCAAAAAGAGACCTTGCTACTTAAACAAAGTTAAGTACATTAGTTATTTTAGTATTTACAACAGTGATCTGACCCGTTTGCGCTGACACCTCTCATGTCTCTATCAATGACATTCCTGAAATACATAATTGCATCCTATTTCTTTTTCTATTACAGGGCAATTTTTCCTGTTCAGAACCTAATCAAATGAAAAGTCGTGAATGAGCTCATAGCAGCTTTTAATACCTCCACAACTGTTGGTTTTGGTCTGTGCTGTTCTTTCCTCCTTTTCATGGGTGCTATGTTTATAGCCAACCATTCAAACATTCACGGAGCATTCAGACACTCCAGGATGCTCTGAATGAACCTATCTAGGCTTTCTCTGTATAATCAAACACCTTTTCAAAGCAAACTGCCTTCATATATATGATATGTGCTTATTTGAGATCCAGATTTCGGTGTCAAGATATTTATCCTGATCCCTGCACCTCTGGCACGTATTTGAGACAGACTCTTATTCAGATAAGGAAACCTGTAGCAATACCATTCACAAACACCATGGATACTAAACTGCTGGGGCTAACCAATGAAGTCAGTTTAATCCAATACTCAGTCTCGGGGCACTTCCTCTAGAACCCTATAATGGTAGTTATCAGTGTCTTAGGGAGTGATCATTTTTTAACAACAGGGGGGGGGGGCTGGTGGGTTTGCGCGCGGACGCGGGAAAAAAATTTCGACCCCCCCTCTCGAGGGGGTAAAATTTTTTCGACCCGCCCCCATAAGGGACAAAACTCGCACGCGAACGTCCCCTTTTAGCCTATAGTAATGCGCAGGGTTTTCCACTGAAAACAGGTGAAATTATTTTGACCCCCCCATCAGAGGTATTGAAAAAATTCTGACCCCCCCGGTCAAGGGGTTGAAAAAATTCTGACCCCCCCCCTCAAACCCACCGCCCCCCCCCCCTGTTGTTAAAAAATGATCACTCCCTTATGCTGGGTCAGAGGTTCCACAATCAGTTCCCACAGGTTAAAGGGTAATCCTCTAATCCTGCTTGAAGCCACAACTGAAGCCACATTGAATTCCTCTGTCCAGGTCCTTAGGCCACAGGTATTCAAGGTAGTATTAACTTGGGTCATTGGGCGTTCCTGTCTAATTGGCCCTTGGACCTTATTTTAGTAGTCAAAACGTAGCAAAACCAATCCTAATCATAAACTTGAGTTTCCTTTCCTCTGTCATTCAATCTGTAGTCCATTGAGGAGTTGATCTCTAAATCCATATAATATATATATATATATATATATATATATATATATATATATATATATATATATATATATATATATATATATATCCACTGTAAAAAAATGTAGTAGAAATAACTGAGCAATCCTCTGTCATTTTCACAGAGATTCCACCTGGGGCTTCTTTACCCTGGTTCAATGCTATTCAATTACGCTGGTTCACAGTTCCGAGGATCCCTGGTTGATTCAACAGTGTTGATTACTGCCATTGTTAATCTCCTTCTCCTGGGACTGATGATACCTCCACATCCCTCAAGCCATTGCCTTTAGCTGGTGTTGCCACAGGTAAAGTCCACACGAAGCCAGCATGAAGCCAGCACGGCCACAGGGGCTCGCTGCTGAAGCCACTCTGTAGTCAATGATCAATCTGATGGCTTCAGGGCTCTTTGAGCAGGCATGCGGCTGGTATCGGGGAGGGAGGGAGGAGGGTAGGCCTTTATGGGCATGTGTGTCCATCCCTCTCATTGCCTGCCTGCTGCTCTACAGCCCCTACGTGAAGTCTGCCTGCATGCTCCGGGCTGTGGGCCCTGGTGTCCCTTCCCAGACTTGGGAAGGGGGGGGGGGGGAGGAGAGGCCACTCAGCCTAGAATTGGGTATCAACTGCGATAGCAAACCTGAGGAGCTGGGTTTGACAATGTGTCTAAGAAGGTGAAGAAGGGAGACTTTCACAAAATTAAATATCTGTAACAACCGAAATAGGGATACAGGAACAAATATATTTATCTTAAACATTCATGCCAAGGCTGTAAAAGTCCTTGTTTTCATCCTAAATCAACTACATTTAATATAAATCATGACACCTGGGGAAGGGGAGCTGTCACCTCAATTCTTGATATACAAGGGAGTGTAAAAATGATACACCTATTTCATTTGGCTGTTTGCAAAAAGAAGAAATGGCGGCAGTTTGCTTAAGAGATGGAGGCAGTCTGACTTGCAGTTGGTAGCTACAATCAAGGAGTAGCGCCCCGGGTTCCTCTTATATGCAGTTCCCACCCTGGAGGAGGGATCAATAGAGCTGGGTTGTTGGTATGCTATGCCATGAGGGCAGCAGGAGGCAGCATAGGGAGGGGTGTGTGATCTAAGGGTGTGTAATATAGGGGTGTGAAGTTATTGGTTCACTATTGGCTACCTATTGGCTGTTTTACCACAAGTTACTACCGTAAAACCCCGGTCATAAGCCGACCCCAGTCATAAGCCGGGGTAGAGTTTGAAGAAATATTATAAGCCGGTTTTGGGGTCAAATTTTAAGCATTTTCTCTTTATTCTATAGTAATAAAACCCTGGTCATAAGCCGGGGGTAGACTTTGGGAGAAATTTATGAGCCCGTTTTGGTCAAAAATATGACCAGGTTTTTACGGTACACTGTCACCCGCTTCATTGCACCTTGCCCTCTGGTCATCATGATGTATGAATGCAGCCCGTGAGAGGAACGAACAGCTCTTGCATAAGCCCTGGTTCCACAGTCGGTTGGGCAAATTTTTACTGATCAGACTGATTTTTTTCTCTACTTTTGCAATTTTATAAATCGCTGGATAAGTGAAATCAAATGATGGCAGTGAAACCAACTCATTAAACTGGTCGAGTCCCTCACTAAGCTTTACTAACTTCATAGTTAGTAAAGCTAAAGTAGAATCTTTTCTTTGCAACACTTCTTTCCTTTCTTGAAATCAATAGAGTTGAGAAATTTTTACAAATGCTATTCAGAGGCATAGGAAGCAAATCTTTGTTGGGGGGGGCAGCGAGCGCCAAGTCACGACCAGCTTGAGTTGTTGGCGACGACGCCTATAAATAATGTATATAGAATTTGTATAGAGAAATAATTGTTGGTCAATTTTGGATGTGACTTTGGACTCAGGCCCCTGTTTCCCCCAATCCCATCAATTTAATTTGAGAAGTTTTAGGTTCTTTTCCATTTTGTTATAAGTTCTAGGCAATTTCTTTTTTCGGGGGGGGGGGGCAGACATACTCAGGCCCCACCTCCTTTATGACTGGGGGGGCAAGGCCCCCCTGCCCCCCCCCTTTTCCTACGCCCCTGACTATTTGCCTGGATTCATGAGACTCCATGGCGTTCCTAGTAAAACTGTATATTACTGCAGGGTCAGAATTACGCCTGCATATAAACTACTTGCGAGCAGATACAAACAACTAGCTAGCCCTACAGTGAGGCAACAAGGTGACAAGGGAGCGTGATCCTGGAGGAACAATGTGGTCCTTAAAGGTTTAACCAGAGGGCTCCATGACCAGGGTAGAAACTGCCCTGTGCTGGGAGTAGGTTGGGAGGTGTGAGGGGTGAATAACAGGGGACAGTTTGGGAGTGGAGTCTGTGACAGATGAGTGCTTAGCCTGAACTGCCCCATCCCTATACGGGACTAGCACATTGCTGGTACTAAGAGGTTCAGCTAGGTGGCTCATGTAGTCAGGGGCTAGATTTGGCTTCTTTGTGCAGTCTATTTTGACAACCTGCCAATTAATTACTATCCATGGGATTTTTTTATAAATCATATGTGTGGATATTCCATAGCAATAGCTTTATTTAGCTGATTTAGAAATGGATTAAACATTTGAAATGAAAGAACAATAGATCATTGAAATTTCTGTTTGAAACAACAGGTAAGCCAAGCAGGGCATTGGCTCTTATCTGGGTTATCACCTTCTTTCATACCTGAAACAATAGAGAGGTACTTAGGGTGATTGAAATAAGGGGCAGGCTGTAGCCTATCAGTCTTATCACTGACCATTGTTCTTGAGACTGAAAAGAAACTTACCCGAGTCGGGGGTCTTATCAATATGGCGGCCTCCATAGCCTAATATGCTAATGCCCTATATATCACCATCCATGATTACCATGACTCTTATATACATCCTTCGGGTCCACAGGGAAAGACATAATGATAGTTAAGTAGACGGCTTCTTTTAATACTGTATAATCATATGGGAAAAGAATATTCTTCAGGCTGGTCACTGAAAACATGTAAAGTTACTCCCCCCCCCTCAAAAGGATGAAAAGATCTCCCCCCCCCCAATCAAAGGATCCCCCTGTTGTTGAAAAAATGATCAACCCCCTGTAGGATGTTTTAAGTAGAATATACAACAAATATTTTGTAGGGATAACCCCTTGCCATCACACTGCTATCTCTAGGAGGTACCAATATTGACAAGTGTAGATTGTGCCTTGTTCACACCTTGAGTGGGGTATACACAGGCACTTTTTATCCCGACCCGACCCATCTCGCCCCATCTCAACTGGAGGATAAGCTTCAGTTTGCCTGTGTATACTGACTCCTGACTACAGTTGGGTCGGGATGGCTGTAGTCTGGAGTAATCGGCCCGACTGGAGGGTGCAGTTGGGATGGGTCGGGTCGGGAGTGCCTGTGTATACTGACTCCTGACTGTTTTTACTAAGGTATGTTGGAGAATGTATGGTATTAGCCTCTTGTATGTCTTGCACGTCTCGCACTTTTCGAGACTCACTGAAATGTTGATCGAAAAAGCCAGGACTTGAAACTTTGATGGAGAGTTACAGCTATCCTATGTACCCTTTTATGAAAATAATACCTGGAATCTTATGCCACATCTTTTGCCCTCATATTCTGCTATGATTTATAGGTGGATGGCTTCTGTACACATTTTAACATCACTGATTGTGAAGGGATCCCTCGTCAACCCTTACGTTCCGAGCATGTTAGTTGACAGGTAAAAACGGCTGCGTGGTTAATAAATAGAAGTTATGGATGTGAGTTGTCTAGTCCATACAAGAAGTAGTAAGGGACATTGTATTTTACAGCATCTACTGTGTCTAGCGTCTGAGAGGGTCTGGGAGTAAAAGACAATAATAGCCCTAGTCTGACAACCATTCATATTTAGCCCTTACAAGGGAACATAGTGTACGGCAATAGCTTAAAGCCATTTTATCCAAATGTTACACAAGCGCAGCCATGGTGAACAACTTGTCCATGCTGACCTCTCGCAATGCTAGGTTGATTAACAACCAAATACGCTGCTGTACTGTTTAAATAAAGTGTCTCAAAGTAGACTCCCAGCACTGGATCAGTGTATCAGGCTAAATAAAGGTTAAGTTTAGGCCAGAGGCCTACATGTTATAGGCTTCTAAGTTCAATGGAAAAAAAGAAGTTTAAGTTCTATGCAGCCCCTAAAGGGTTAATGGTTTGTGTGCACCAATAATGAGGCGTCAGTACTCCACCTCCCACTTTCAAGCCCCAATGAACAGCTGACTACGCTCTATCTCCTAGGTGCAAAAACCAGCTGTCCAAGCCATTTTGTCATACCTGGTTCAGCATATTATTCACTAAATGCATATAAGGTCAAACAGAGATTATTCAACCATGGCCTAGCTGTGGTGGCAAATGTTCAGAGATACATTATAGACCAGATTTCCCTCTATGTTCCTATGTCTGTCAGAAACCCTCTTAAATCTAATGTGGTTCTGTGTGGCAGTTTCCATATATATGAATGTGTTATTGACTAAAGTCAATAACACAACAACAAAAAAAGATGACTGTTGGGACCTGATTGGGCCTGAGCTCCATGCGGACACTACCAAGTATCCTACCTTGCAGGGGTAGCTGTAGAGTACTGTGAGCTTTATTACATCGACCCTCTCCAGTACTGTGTACAGTCTACACTGGGTGATATTTCATATCCATTGTATTTTATGTTAGCCATACATCCACCCACATCAAACTCATCCTATACCTCCTAGCTATAATGACCTGACTGGTCTCCTAAGTCCCTTGATGGATTATCCATAAAACTTTCAGACTCAGGTTGCTTCCAGAGTATTCATTGGGACACTGAATAGATGGGTCATTAACCCTTTATTAACATGTCCATATAGAATACTTTTGGAGGATACATTTATAAATTCATGACTGCTGAAAATGTGATCAAATAATCTTAATTGTAAGGTGGGTTCTCACTTCTGTCAGTTTGAAGAGGGCCCGCCAGGTTTTATTTAAACACTAAAGTCGATGTCTCTCTCAGCCTCATAGAATCGAACTTTAGGTTAAACTACTAGTGAAAGATCCAAACTGTGAATAGTACAGTAACAGGCCTACCCCAGGAACAGATGGTGTCAAAGTCCTTGGTGGTGTTGGAGATGAATCGTATGGGTGGAGAGCCATCAAAAGCTAATAACACCCCCCTCCCACATATTCAGATCTAATACCACCCCCTCCCACATATTCAGATCTAATACTACCTCCTCCCACATATTCAGATCTAATACCACCCCCCTCCCACATATTCAGATCTAATACCACCCCCCTCCCACATATTCAGATCTAATACCACCCCCCTCCCACATGTTCAGATCTAATACCACCCCCTCCCACATGTTCAGATCTAATACCATCCCCCTCCCACATATTCAGATCTAATACCACCCCCCTCCCACATGTTCAGATCTAATACCACCCCCCTCCCACATGTTCAGATCTAATACCACCCCCTCCCACATGTTCAGATCTAATACCACCCCCTCCCACATGTTCAGATCTAATACCACCCCCCTCCCACATGTTCAGATCTAATACCACCCCCCTCCCACATGTTCAGATCTAATACCACCCCCCTCCCACATGTTCAGATCTAATACCACCCCCTCCCACATGTTCAGATCTAATACCACCCCCTCCCACATATTCAGATCTAATACCACCCCCCTCCCACATATTCAGATCTAATACCACCCCCTCCCACATGTTCAGATCTAATACCACCCCCTCCCACATGTTCAGATCTAATACCACCCCCCTCCCACATATTCAGATCTAATACCACCCCCCTCCCACATATTCAGATCTAATACCACCCCCCTCCCACATATTCAGATCTATGCCTGCCGCATATAAGGAGAAGATATAAGGCCCAGCTAGGACTTCAAAAATCATCTAAGATGAAAAAAAAACTGTTTGATAATCTATCTGTGTTAGGACCATTTTGGGTGCTATTACTGGCCATGAGATACAGACAAGGGTTAAATGTCACAAGGGTGTGAGATACGGAGCTCCCGTGTTAAGTCTATGGGATGTCAGTAGTATTCAACTCTGTTCAACATGGCTTTAAACATTTTCGCATTTCAGGGTGAAGACTCACTACCACTCCCTGTAATGACCACTCCCCAAGGTTGCATCATGACAACCAATGAACATGATACATTAATTTACTATATGGTCTACCAATTATCTAGATCCTGGTGCCTATATAAAAATGGCAACATGGTATCTGACATCCAGACATACACTTCATACAAGTTCATTCCTAGTTACCCTCCCCTCCCAACACTGTGAAAAAAGAAGACGCCGGAATAATAGTGAAATCCTAGTCCCAACGTAGCCAGAGATTCATTATTATTTTCACTGAGACTCTTGTTGTAGGGTACTGCCATCTGGGGCTTCATCGTAGAAACTACAATGCTTCATTGCAATATAAATATAGGACAGCAATGTGCATTGCTCGTAACATGAAAAGAAATAAATCAATAGCCTTGAGCAAGTCTAGCTTGTGGTCTGAAATCAGCACTCCCTCACCCAGGTTATTGGCACCACCAAGCCACTATTTGCATAACTCCCGCCAAAACTGCCCTATTCGCACCACATTGCCAAAAAAAGCGGGAAAGTTGATACATGGATCAACATCATATACCTTCACCATTGCAGGCAAAAAGCGTCTTATGGCCGCCAACCAACTGACTCTGTAGAATATAGACAATTACTCAAAATTTACAATAGTTGGTACTGAAATACCTTTTCCTGCAAGACCCCTACATCTCCTCCTTTGATGGCACTACAAATTCATTAAGTAATTCTGCCTGTTATATATAAAATTTCCATCTTTTTTTTTAAACTTATTCGCACCACCAAAATGACTGAAAATGAAGGGACCTATAGTTGTCTCCTATAACTCTTTTCGAGTTAATTACAGTGGTTCACTGTTCAATTTAAAGAGGATCCCTGCTAGATTCAACAGTTATTTTTTAGAGTGCATGATATATAGATGAATAACATGGTACAACATAAAAACAGACATGAGTACATACATGTATGTGTATATTTCCCACAGTATGAAGGAGAGAGAACACTATCATGTCGTAATTTACACTGCACACAGTAGTCATATCAACCCATTTAGAGACTAGTCATTATTTATTAATATGGGGTTGGGGGGTACTGCGTTTGAGGAGGGGGGGGCGTAAGAAAGTTAGCCCCTTTATAGCAGAAAAGCGTGTGCGCTACTATAGATCAAAGAGGGGAATCAAAATCTTCTGAAAAAATTCACTGTCGGGGCAGGGAGTAAAAGATTTTCACTCATCTGCTCAAAAGCTCACCCCTCCTATTGATAAATAATGACCACTCCCTTATCTGAGGGCCATTCCACAGGGCACTTTACCATTGACCTCCATTATTACCATAAACAACTCAGGCAAAAACGAGCTTTTGCATTTTAGGAAACACCTCCATGAAATTTATGCAGAGAAGGTCACATTTTATTTTTCAATTTCTTATTGTTTTTACTGCCATGACGTCTCTGGCTGAACAGTGCTGACTCGCGGGTGACTATTCGGCTAGAAAAGCACTAGAAATCATAAACCTGAAGTGCATATATATATATATATATATATATATATATATATATATATATATATATATATATATATATATATATATTCTTAGCCTTCTATCAGAGTGGAGCTTTGTTCCCATTCTTATATTTCAGGCCTTTGATGGTGGTGAGAAATTACCAGGTCCAGTGATGCTATTCCGGATTGAAATCCAAGTGTGCTGCTGAACACCTTGTTTGAACCTAGTCAGCCTGTTTCCCTCTGATAAGTGAGGCCGGATACCACTTCATTGTTGGCCCAGGGTATCCCCTGGGCTATTGGAGGCAGGTTTTCAGCCAGATCAATAAATTTGTAATCACTAACTTTAGGGTGTAATCATTCAGTGATACACTGTTAATTTACACATTTTTCAAAACCCAAAGGAAAGTTTCAAATCTCATCTATCAGACAACATTTTGTCCTTTATGGTGGAGGCTGTGTGTACGAAAAAAGCTGCTGTACTTAAGTCAAGTTTTTGGGAGCTATACTGACTACAAGTCCTTTAACCATTGGGTCTATAGGTCAGATAGATTTTGGCGATGAAATTACCACATGGAGTCCTATGGGTAATCACCAAGTGAGACACTTTTTTTCAGCAGGCAATGTTTACAGTGTCCAAGCTATACACATAACACATTGGGGACTGAGCGATAAACTAAGCATGCTAAGGATAAAGTTTTCTGTACAACACCTAACTCCCGGTGAATTGACATATGACTTGCTCAAGTGAATAGATTTATGAGGGAGGGATTTGGGAGCAAGGGGGCTAGGTGTCCAGGGACCAGGTTTCCAGGGGGCCAGATGTCCAGGGGCTAGGTCTCCAGGGGGCCAGGTGTCAGGGGGCCAAGTGTCCAGGGGGCCAAGTGTCCAGGGGCCAGGTATCCGGGGGCCAGGTGTCCGGGGGGGCCAGCACACCAGGGGACCAGTGGTCCAAGGGGTTTAGTAAGAGAAGATTATGCCAGACTGGTGTCAGTACATGTATAGATAATAGTCTCTATTTGTAAGTAATTAGTCAATATTTCGCAAGTGCTGATCCTGTGACCATACGGGGTTGATAGAGGGTTTTATGGTACCTACCCTGAGCCTTCTGTGCTTCAATGCACAACGCCCAATTTTTATATTGGGGGGGGGGGGGTAGTAGACATTGGGCCATATGTGCTATATATCACATGTTAAATTTTCTAACCCTTTACGTCTCTGAGAAAGGTGTTTCACCATGCAGGCGAATGAGTCCTGCACATCTTTTTTCATTATGCAGGCTCGGATTTGTTTCTGTAGGACCGTAAAAAAAAACTCAATAAATTATTGGTTAGGCCACACCAAAAAAATAAGTTGGTCTACGGATCGCCCTCTCCATATTTTCTGAAATACAAATTAATTTTTTCAAAGAAAAAAATCTTGTCTATGGATTTCGCTCACTTCAGTTTCTACAAGTTTTCTCTTTGTGATGTTTGGCAAAATTTGAAAAAAAATATTTGTTTGCTTGCCTCACTTTCCCACCAAGGAATCCATTGGACGCCAAAAAAAAATCTTAGAAAAAAAATTAGCTCGCTCGCACCATTTCTTCAAAACCAAAATCCGTAGACCAATTTATTTTTTTTCGTGTGGCCTTAGGTAGCACTTCATTGGTGCATCATAATTGTAAGGGGGTATAAAGGCCTTTAGTTCGGCATCGTGCATAGTGGGGAGTGGGGCACACACATTTTTAATGAATTAATGCCTTCTGGTATCTTGACACCATGGCATCCATACCATTAGCCCTGAAATCAGGGGAGGGCAAAATCTTTTCAACCCCTTTTTTCAACCCCTCTAATTTTAGCTGTTTAAGCCTGTGCATTAATATAGATCAAAGGGGCTCGTTCACGTACATTTTTCACCACTCGAGGGGCAGGCAAAAACTTTTTCACCCTTGAGGCATGGGTCAATAGTTCTTTGCGCATCCGCATGAAAAACTCACCCCCTGCTATTAAAAGCTGATCACTCCCTTAGTACAGGACAGACGCACACTACAGGGACCTAAATGCCCTTACAGGTACTGACTGTTTACATTTACCAGTTGGTTGAACACCCTTGTTGGTGGTCCCTATACATTGAAAAAATGTAGGGTTGACTAAGGCCACCCTTAAAAATATGTTCGTTTCCTGTCCAGAGGCCTGGTGGATATTTTTGTGAGAATGGGGAAAAAGTTCTGAAAAAAAAATCTTCCATCAGCATTTCCAATCACTAAATCCTAGAAAGTGATGGCAAATTGATGCAGTCCCCATGTTTATGACATAAAAGCATTTGTCTTAAAAGAGATTTTTCCCTCCCTCCCTCATGGGTCTGAAAAATCCCATCCTCTGCACAGGAAACGTACATATTTTAAGGGTGGCCTAAATTAGCAGCATCAAATGAATCAAATAAAATTGCCATAACTACCTTGTCAGTCACATCCTCATATACATTATCTAAGTTTTAAAACATAGATTACAAAGTTCCTTTTCCTCCTGTCCGTCCCTGAGTTGATGAGAGTGACAAAACATAGATTTAAACGTTATCGTTAAAGTTTTTCTCTTCTCAATTTAAGGATAATACTAGAAGCACATGAGCAAGTAAATCAGGGATGTGTGAACTGTAACCAGGTCAGTCTAACCCTCACATGATAATTCAGCAGTGGAGTCTAATACACCAGGTGCCCCACTCACAGACCTAGACAAGGAGGGCATTAACATGCACATCACCTCTGTCAATGTGAGGGGAGAGGGCAGAGCCAAATAAAAATACAACAAGCTACTTAAATCAAGGTAGGCTGTGGACTCAAGTACCTTAATGTCTACAACTTTATGAATTAGGCTCATTTGCCGTTCTTTCTTTTCTGAGTTTGTTTCGTCACTATTTCAATTGTTCATTCACTTGTTCAGTATCACTCCGGAATTCATTTTTCTATTTGTGAGATATTTTGCCATCTCTAAAGCTAATGCCACATTCATGGTGAGAAAACTCCCTTAAAATCAGTTTGATGGACGAGACACAGTGAGACAGAGAAGCACAAAGAGATGACAAAGATACTCTTTTAGGATGAGCTAGAGAAGCCCAACGTTTGTCGTCACGATGCATGGATGCAGTTCTGGTGACTAACTTGCAAGAGCGACTTTCATGCATTGTTGCATCCCACATGTACATATCATGCATGCATGATGTATAAAACTGCTTACCTCAGCGTTTATAATCCTAATGAGAGGGTTAGTCCTCTCCCTCCTCCTGGTGCGGCACCTTTGCATGGTGAGGCCTCCAGGTACTCTGTTAGTATAACCACGCTGATCAATGCTCTCCTTGTCCACACCTGGGACCTTATCATAGACAGGTGTACTGCCAATCACCTGTGTCCTGCGTCCAATACCACCTGTAGTGTTGTATCTTACAGGTATACCTCCAATCACCTGTCCCCTTCCTTCTATACCCCCTGGAGTGTCACCACATAGAGTTTTACCTCCAATCACCTGTATTCTGCCTCCTATACCACCTGTAGTGTTGTCATATACAGGCACACCTCCAATCACCTGTGTCTTTCCTCCTACCCCTCCTGGAGTGGTATTATATACAGGTAGACCTCCAATCACCTGTGCCCTGCCTCCTGTACCTCCTGGAGTGGTAACACCTACCGCCTTACCTCCAAACACCTGTATCATTCCTCCTACCCCTCCTGGAGTGTTCTCACATACAGGTATATCTCCAATCACCTGTGCCCTGCCTCCAATCCCTCTTGCACTGTTATCACCTACAGGTATACAGGTATCTGCCTGTTTCCCGCCTCCTACCCCTCCTGGACTGTTATCACCTATATTACAGGTATCTGCCCCCACCTGTGTTCTGGTACTACAGGTGTGCAGTGGGACCAGGTCCCCAGGTGTGTCAGGGGGTACAGGAGAGGTACCACACAGATTCACATCACGCAGCAGCTCCTCCAGGGCCCCCTCCAGGAGGTCATCATAACTACTACCCCACCCCTCACTACTACTACTGCTGCTACCCTCCTCCATGGGTTGGGGGTTTTAGTGTTAAGGTGAGAGGTCCAGGTAGGTCCAGGGATGAAAGTTAATGAGCACCAAATTCCTTAATTTCTCAATTAGAATTAAAGGTGTTATATAATAAATTATTGGTCTTTGGAACTTAGAAAATTCCTGAAATCAGACAAAACCCTGAAGACTTCTATCACTGTTGGTCCATAGTACCTCGTGTATAAGGCGCGATTCATAGGCGAGGATCCCTCCTTGGTGCGCCTTATAGAAGCTGTCGGCAGTTTGGGTGCGCCTTATAGGTGAATATATTCTCCAGAGATTTTTATACCAAACTGGTGAAAATTAAATCCAAGTGCAATGCATGTCATAGGATTTCAAGGTACCTCTTATATGTGGGGTGGCACATGGGATACTACGGTATACCTTATCCTGGTGTTCAAGCGCCCCGGCGGTCTTTATACTTTGGCAGCCTCAATTCCCCCTGCGCTTATACAAGGTAGGTGGTTATTCAAGATCCAGTTTCAGTGCATAAGAGATATTTCAGCACCCCTTTACCTCCAGCGCTTAAAGAAGACAGGTTGTTCTTCAAATACCGGCACTCAAACACAACAGTACGGTATATGCATAGGGCAATGTCTATGTATGAGTGTGTGTTTGTACAGGGAATGATGTCTTGTCTATATGAATAGGGAAAAGCTTCTGACAGGGGGGATCATCTTGTATGTGATGGGATACGTGACAAGCCCTCAAGCACTCTTTATTTTCATTGGGATACCCCCCACACACACCAAAGAAAAACACATCAGCAGGTCTTGAATATATCAGGATACGTTACTGAGAACTTGGGTGTCCAATGGTTTGAGAGCAAACTCCTTTAAACTTACAGAAAAGGTTTGCCTTTCGTAGTGGGAAGCTATGCTTTTCTTATGGTGGGCACAAGACTGGGACACTGCCACAGGTCTTTAAAAGGTTAGAGATGCCCCAGGTAGGTCTGTAGATGGGTAGCCTCCAGAGGGTGGACCCAGCTCTGATACTGGTCCAGTATATTCTAAGGTCTACACCCTAAAGCTCTGATTCTTTATATACATTGAGCATACTTTGCTCTGTATTTTATACCATATTCCATTGGACAAAATCCCTTTGATATCATTAGAGCTGCTCCTCTGATCTGTGGGCCCTGTATACATAACCTGAGTGGTATAATCCTGGAGGGAGGAGTTCTTCGGCTTAGCAGGAACCGCCCCAGTGGTACAACTGTATTAACAGACCTTTGCCTCCTGTATATGGGGATGCCCAGGGCTATGCCAATTGTAGATCTATGCTCCTGTGGGCACTGGGTACTAAAAAGGTCTATCCTTCAAAGCCTGTATGTGGTATGATCCTGGAGGGAATGAATCCTGGAGGTTAGAAGGGGCTACTACTCTAAAAGTACAACTAAACAAGGTGCCTCCTGTGCATGGGAATCCCAGGAGGGGTACGCCCAGGACTAAATAAGCCAAATGAACATGCTCCCTGGGTCTAGGGTAGCAAAAATGTTGTCCTCAAAAGCCTATAATTATGTTGTTTGTTCCTGGAGGGAATGAGTCCTAGGGGTTAGAGGGGATCACTCCAGTGGTACAAGAGTAGCAGGTGTCTCCTGGTATGGGTTATTGGGTCCAAGGTTATTGTTCCTTGGATCTTCTGTACCAAGAAAAAGTAATTCTCCAGAGCGTGTATGTGATATAATCCTGCAAGGGAGGAATCCTTGGTTAGAGGAGACTACTTCAAAAGTACAACTGTGTATGGGTATTTGGTATATTCCTGGAGGGGTTGAATCCTGGAGGTTAGACGGGATCACTTCAGTGGTATAACTGTGTATGAGGTGCCTGCTGCTCCTATGACCCCTCCCTATGTATGTATACTACAGAGTAGAGAGTGTTGTGATGTTGTGTTGTATTTTAGTTCTGTATCATCATGTGTAGGACCTACCAGCCTCAGGGGATGATTCCACCATACCAGGGGATGTCATGTTTAGTCTGGGGTTTCCCACAGGGCCAGAGCTTCATATCCAGTTCTACTGTAGAAGGCTATGTTGCTGTAACACAAGTTTCAAAGAGTGTGTCTCCAATATAAACCTTTCTATAGTCCATGAGGCCACCCTTAAAAATATGTTCGTTTCCTGTCCAGAGGCCTCCTGAACATTTTTGTGAGAATGGGAAAATTTTTTCCTGAGTTCTGAAAAACGATTTATTTTTTTCGCCTTCAACACAAGAAACTAGGTTTCCAATCACAAAATCTTTAAATGTAATGACAAATTCATGCCGTCCCCCTTACGACGTTCATAACAAATAAAAATATTTTCCTAAAAAAAATGTTTTCCTCCCTCCCTCATGGGTCTGAAAAATCCCACCGTCTGGACAGGAAACGGACATATTTTTAAGGGTGGCCTGAAGTTAGTACTAAGAGCTGAAAAATTGGTAGCTCCCAGACTTCAGCCATCCAGACAAGTCCTTGAGGTAGAGGAGCTTGGGTTGAGAGGTGCTCCCCAGCCCAGCACTGCACTTTATGGGAGTAATAATTTTTTAACAACATGGGGAAGGATGGATTTTTGCATAGACACATGAAAATAATTTTGGTTCCCCCCACAAGGTTCCAATTTTCCTTGCACCCCCCTATCCGATGGGGGCTGTCATTTCATCCTATGATAATGAGCAGGCTTTCTCATTAAAACTGGTAAAATTTCACCTGTCTTTTTATTGTCGTCCTTCCTTGAGAGTCCAAAAAATGTTTTGCCCTGCTCTGGTCAAGGGTATGAAAAAGATATTGCCCTCCCCCAACCCAATCCCCGTTGTTTTTAAAATGGTCACTCCCTAAGTGTGGGTGGTTACACGAGGAGATGAAACATAAATATTGAGTCAGGTTTCTGTGTAATTGTTACATTATTGTACCCAGTTACTGCTATATATCATATATAGGTTCACCTCAATATGCACACTTGTACAGCTCCATATATGGTATCCATCAGACACAGTGTGCTAAATGTGTAGCAGTCTACTTGTATTATCGCTCATGACTGTTATGGTTTGCTGTGATAAGACTTTAATAAATGGACATTCCTCTCTTATCTGTCCATATGTTTATAATTTTAACATATCTGTAGCACCCAACAACTGTGATTAATACTTTTAGCCTTGGCCACCAACCCTTTGATGGCTTCATTTAGAGAATAGACAACGACTTTCTTCACATCGAGACTGTCTGTTGTCCTATAATGCACAAATGCGTCTAAGTGCATTATAGGACACCAGGCAGTCAAGATGTGAAGAAGGAGTTGTCTATTATCTTTATAAAATGTAGATTTCCTTCCAAACAATAAAGTACCCAATCAAGGTATGTCTAGACCAATAAATGGTACTTGACTTGTTTACAGCTATGGTGACCTTGCTCAGGCGTGCACTGTACTCCTATAATGCACTCAAGGTCACTTCTATCATGCAGCAGAGCACTGCCCACTGTTTTATAAAATGCATTAATGCATCACACCGTTTGGGAGTTACCGGGGTATGTCCCTGACCTCTTATTTTGTTAACTTACAAATTTAAAGTATACCCCTGAGAGGTTTTTGAGGGGAATAACGGTGAAATACTTGTCCAAAAGTTGCCGTTATTTTCACGGAGATTCCTTTTGCCACCGCACTGCCATCTGGGGATTCATTGTAGAAACTAAACCACCTCACTACAATATGATTACAAGGAGACCTGATGGATTCAACAGTTATTTTTTAGAGTGAATTATTAATGATGTGTTTTGTGAATATCCTTTGTGACTTGGTTGTAACTCCTTCAGTTCCTGACCTCATAAATTACAGCCGTGCACCTGTTTTTATCAACTTATATAGCATTGCCTTTTAAGGAGGGATCATAATACAAAGGTCCTTACTCCTTAGTAACATAGCAATGTGTTCTACATAGCCAACCTGCATCCTCTTAGTTAGCTATTGTAACAAGGTTCCTCCATTATAAGATAAAATGTCCCAAAGATACAGATCCTATTTAGTAGCCTCTTAGCCTCTCCAGTGTTTACATGTGGACTTATTCCAGAGGTTGTGACTAACTTGTACTCTTTAGAGTCCCCAGAAAATATCAACCACAGGATTCCCTAGTAACCCTGTATGTATCCCCAAGTCACAACATAACACAGAGGTGACATTGTTGAGGATAAGGATGGTAATTGATGTAAGTGAATCACCCACAATTCATACTCCTTTACTTGGGCCTAGGCCACAAAAAAAATATATTTTTTTTTTTTTCAGGTAACATGTTGAAAAAGATTTGGTAGGGTAGGTGGTTTTTTTGGGTTTTTTTTGGTAAAATTATTTATAAATACTACAATGACTCGCGACTCAATGTGGGGACTCGCGACTCAGAACGGTGATTTATCAATCACTGAATTAACTTTAAAAAGCACCTAAAAATAAAATATTTTGTTGAAAACTGTTTAGCTAGGTAGGGTCGGGTTACCTGCAACACACAACTTTTTTTTTTGGCCCGGCCCAAGTAAAAAAGAATAGGTGTGTCTCATGCAGGCAACACTATCTAAAAATACAGATGGGTAAGACTTTATTTTCTGTTTTCCTCGCTTCCTTACTTCAGAACTACACTGACACGTTCCCAGTGACTGGCGGATCAGGCTGGTGACTCCTATATCAATGCAGAAATAACTACATACTGGCTTTGGATATACCAATTTTAAAATTTTTGATACGTCCTGTTTTGGGGACCTAAAACAGACATTTGCTTTTTCGACCTCAGCATTTTTTGAGGATTTTTCCGATTTTCTGATGTTTTCATCTCAAAATTTACATTTAAGTTCTATACAAATATTTTCCCATCATTTTCTCAAATTCTATGGAGAAAATCATCATTTCTTACGTTAACCAGTGAAAACCTACCAAAGTATTACTATATAAGGTCTTGGGTTTCTAAAAAAAAAAAAAAAAGAAAAAAAAAAGAAGAGAAAATCCGACCAGTACAGGAAGTAGTGAGAACCCTGTACTTAAAGTTAGACCTATAAGGACCACTGATGCTTGATCATGCTCATCAGTCGTGATGCATGAATACAGCCCCGCCTGGTGAGTAACTCACAAGGGCTCAATACATACATTGATGCCCCAATGCAGATGCTGGTGAGTAACTCACAAGGGCTCAATACATGCCCTGATGCACCAATACAGAAGCTGGTGAGTAACTCACAAGGGCTCAATACATACATTGATGCCCCAATGCAGATGCTGGTGAGTAACTCACAAGGGCTCAATACATACACTGATGTACCAATGTAGATGCTGGTGAGTAACTCACAAGGGCTCAATACATACACTGATGTACCAATGCAGATGCTGGTGAGTAACTCACAAGGGCTCAATACATACACTGATGTACCAATGTAGATGCTGGTGAGTAACTCACAAGGGCTCAATACATACACTGATGCACCAATGCAGATGCTGGTGAGTAACTCACAAGGGCTCAATACATGCCCTGATGTACCAATGCAGAAGCTGGTGAGTAACTCACCAAGGGCTCAATACATACACTGATGTACCAATGCAGAAGCTGGTGAGTAACTCACAAGGGCTCAATACATGCCCTGATGTACCAATGCAGAAGCTGGTGAGTAACTCACAAGGACTCAATACATGCACTGATGTACCAATGCAGAAGCTGGTGAGTAACTCACAAGGGCTCAATACATGCAGATGCTGGTGAGTAACTCACCAAGGGCTCAATACATACACTGATGTACCAATGCAGAAGCTGGTGAGTAACTCACAAGGGCTCAATACATGCAGATGCTGGTGAGTAACTCACCAAGGGCTCAATACATACACTGATGTACCAATGCAGAAGCTGGTGAGTAACTCACAAGGGCTCAATACATGCACTGATGAGACCTAAAAAAATTAATGTGTTGAGGTAACGCTACCTAGCCTAATGTTTTGGCCCTACCCTAATTTTTTATGGGCATTTTGGGGAAAAATCGGATATTTTGGCACTTATTGAGACACAGAAGACTTTTTTACAATCTCGCACATCAAATTCATGTCGTGAAGGCGCAAAAATTTACAGCCGGCCAAAAAAAACTTCCCTAAAAAAAATGTCCCTACCTACCCTAGTTTTTTTTCGACCCTGTTACCTGAACACAACAATTTTCTTTTAGGCCTGAGTAATACAATGGTAACCTGAATCAGGAGGCTATTAATGTGTGGGCCCATCCAACTCATTGGTTTTCTAAATGCACCAATGAAACCCTGGCGAGACTGCTCACCAGCACTCCATTAGTACATCATGCCGACCTTCCGAGAGTGCATCAACCCGATAGGACCAGCACGAAGCATGGATGTAGCGAGTGACTCACCAGCGCTGCATTCATGCATCGTGACGACCAGCGGGCATATTGGTGTATTGCTACATAAGAGTCCTTTAAAGAGTTAAACATTGGGAGGAGGGGACAAGGAATCTCTATAAGTGGTTTCTGTCACCACCTGTTCATGGGTCGTGGGTGCAGCTGATTTACATGCACAGAATCGTGAGCTACATACTTATTGGGTATGCTAGCTTTCCTCCCAATGGCGTAAAGTCACTGTGCGATTTGAACTGTGAGTCTTTAACCCTTTAGGGCCGCTATTGCATTAAAGCAGTATGCTTATTGGTCGTAACTCACCAGGGCTATTATGAATGATCAATCTGATGGCTACTATGAATGTAATATATGATGATTATGCTTGCACTAGTGCCTTTTAGTGAACAAGTAACCAATGGATAATTCATGACGAGTGTGTGTTATTAGCCTTTGCTAACACACACGAGTCATGAATTATCCATTGACTACTTATTTTATACCACGAAACCAATAATTAATCAATAGAATACCAATGAATTCAAGTTGAAAACAAAAATTATTCCCCCTCCCCGGGACTCAATCGAAGCCAGCCATAGTGTGTGTACACAGGTACATACACCTCCTCGCCCAGCAGCGGACAGCGACAGCGGCCGTCTTGGCTCGGACAGGCAGCGGCACACGGCTAAAGATTTCAATGTGTCTCGCTGTTATGTTTGTGTACTAAATACACCTCCTCGCCCGGCAGCGGACAGCGACAGCGCACACGGCGAAAAAAAGAGGCGTCTCGCGGTTATGTTTGTGTATAATACACCTCGTCGCCCGACAGCGACAGCGCGCACAGCGAAAAAAAGAGGCGTCTCGCTGTTTTGTTTGTGTACTAAATACACCTCCTCGCCCGACAGCGGACAGGGACAGCGCACACGGCGAATAAAGATGCGCCCGGACCAGGGCTTGATCCATGTACCTCTGACGGCTGAGTGCAACGCGCTAACCGCTAGGCCACGGCGTCTCCTCCTCCTGCGGCCGTCTCGGCTTGGATTGATTTGAATGCGTCCCTTGGTTATGTATACACGATTGGTACACACGCCTCGGCGCCCGGCTAGGATTCCTTTGTTTGGTTTAGTTCTAGCCAACCACCTTTCATCAGTCTCTGTGGCGCACTGCATGGGGAGTTGGACTAAGGACCTGAGATTGCAGGTTCGACCCCTACCATGACAATGAATTATTCTGTTGGTTTTAACATGTAACATATGACATGGAAGGACATGAGAGGCGTGCGGTTATCCATGGATAACCGCACTGGGTGTGGGTTATCCATGGATAACCGCACGCCTTACAAAATTGATGTCACAGCCTACAGGGTGTGCAATATCGACAGATATGTGGATGGGAATAGCCACCAAAAAGCACTGTGTAACCCAGAAATCGTGGTATAAGTACTGCTAGAGGTGCGAGGCAGAGCCAATGCCTCTAGCAGTACCTAAAAGGCACCCATGCAAGCATAATCATCACACATTGTGTTTATACCATGGTCTGCACCTTTAGGATGCATTAGAATTCATCAGAACGCATTCTGCATTCACTGACTTACAAATATTTATATGGTATCCATAGGGCCCTTAGACATATGACTCATCTCACCCAACACTATTGTCCAGCCCCGTGGCCTAATGGATAAGATGAAGAACTTTGTATCAGCATTTTCAGCATGAACCACTGTCAAAGCTATGTCATAGCTGCTGTCACATAAGAACAGTATAGAAAAAGAACACTGTCAATATTCAAGTGTCAATTCTCAGTGCCTCTATCCTGTAATAAAAGCACTCAGATTATCCAGTTTGGGCACCCAAAATCGTTCTGAAATGTGTTAACCAGGGTAGATATACTGACTCCCAGACGGTTAGGACGATGCTCCAATGAAGTGGTGGCAAACAGTCTCATCAGCACTTCATTAGTGCATCATGACAGCTAATAGGCATGATGCACTCCTGCATAAGTGGCCCTCAAAGGGTAAACCCACCAAGGCTTCCAATTTATGGTTTATTTGTCGATTTTAATACCACTAGGGCCCTAGACCAATTCCTGTTCAAACTACCTACAGACGTACAAGCTATTAAGGCAGGCCAGGCACACCTGACCACTTTTATGGCAGCTGCCCTTCACAACCCTAGGGCCACTAAGGGTTAGTGCTGACTACAATTGACATCATGTCTATTGGTTGCTATTGGTCTTTGGAAGGATTTGTCCGAAGGCAGTGTTAAAGCAGCAAAAACTTGACAAATGTTTGTTTGCCTTTTCTGGTTGATAAAGGTGTTTCATAAAGGAAGAGGAGGCAGAACCTTATAGCCGAGTCCAAAACAAGTCCAAGTATAGGGTCGTACGCTCGACAAATCCCTGTGTCCAGTGCCTGGGACACAAAAATATTTCTCTGGGCACAACTTATTTTCCAAGTTGTGCCCAGTGGGACCACACAACTGCAAGGCCAGGCTTCTACATAGGAGGGGTTCAAAAACTGGGCATGTAACATCTGCCGGCTGGACACAACTTTGAACACAATAGTTCAATACTAATTAGTCGAACCCTGTAATAATTTAATTTAGGTATCCCAGTATTACACACATCCTTCCGGGTATCCCTGGTCCGTCCTCTATGGTAGGAGGCAGTCTCCTCCGGTCGGGATTCAGGGAACTCCCTCTCTCGTGTTTGGGGATTGTGGGTCCCAATATTCTGGGGAATATTACTACGCACTATACCTGCCTACATTGAACCACTACAGCAACCAGCGCCCAGAACTTCTTTTACCCAGAAATGCAGAGACGACTCACGCTAGTCGTCGAGCTGGGGCCAGATTGGGTAGGAGGTATAGGCTACGGTGTGGATCCTGCTCAGTGCCTTCTGATACTCTGTAGGACCCTCTCTGGTCCCTCGCCTGGACTTTGCACATGTCATTAAGCCTTAAAAGGTTGATAATGCCTCATGACCATTGGTTGTCATGATGCATGCATGCAGTCCTGGCGAGTAACTCGCCAGAGCTACTTTTGAGGTTTGAAAATTAAATTTATTGTCCGACACAATTTAACAAAAGTGGATAATGACAATAAAGGTGATTCCTCATCAAATTCATCTGTTTCAAATCTAGTTATTTTCACATTATGACATCTATGAACGTACATGATGAAATGAGGTCAAACAGGTAAAGAAAATATGTATTATTTTAGGTATCATGACAAACCTACGATACTGATACACTCCCAGAGGGTCGTCATGATGCACCATTACTGTATTCATTCTTATAAGCGCACATGTGCGGAAAATTAATTGTTAGATGGTCAATTTCTTTATTTAAAAAATAATTCTAATAAGCGCACCCCCTGAAACCATAAAATAGCTGTTTCTGCCCTAAAAAGTGTTTATTTTTTGTGTACATTTACATCAGGGGTGTGTGCTCATGGCCCAAAAAGAGGGGTGTGCGCTTATTAGAGCATGTGCGCTTATTAGAATGAATACGGTAAGGTGCTAGCCAGCAGACTTCATAGGTGTATTAATTTTTTGATTTTCATTCTTCATTGACTTCGTGAATTTTCGTTTTAATTTCATTTTTCATTTTAATTGAGTTTGCAATTTTCTTTTTCTTTCTTTATTGCATTTCCATTTTGTTTTCCATTTCTAAATTTTGGGCTCCTGGGCCATTGTAGTGACGGCACTTAGAGGGCTAATCATTACTCGTTTAATCACCCCTTGTCTGTGTCCAGGCTGAGTTAAGTGATGAGTCGGTCAATACTGTACCTACAGGTTGCTGGGATGGCAGGGGGGACGGTTCACGTTGGTGTTTGTATTGAGATATAGCTTATTAACAACTGACTGGCAACGTCAGAACCAACTTCTCTCAACTTCAAAGGTAAGATATGACCCTTGTAATACTTGAGTTAGAAGTTGTTGAGTGTCGAAAACATCAACTTTAGTTTAGATACCAATTTCATGCACTGATCCTACAGGTTTTTTTTTCAAATTCTATCAATAAGCTCAAAAAAAAAAGAAAGAATTCTCCTCCAAAAGGCCCAGAAAGAATTTAGAGTAGGGCCAGGTAAACGTGTAGGCATTACCTGAATACATAGACAAAGGTTCACGAGTGAGGGTTATCTCACGAGGAGAAGCCAAGTGAGATAACCCTCAGTCAGACCCAACACTCGTGAACCTTTGTATTTATTTCATGTTATCTGTGTCAGAAATGTTCAAAACTTTTTTTGAAATTGCATAAAAAGATAAGTATTTACCAGTTTTATGATCATTTTGGGTGGTTTTAGTGGCTGTGAGATACGGGGTTAGGTTATCTCATGGCGGGTGTGAGATACGGAGCTGTCAGTATCTCGGGAATATCAACATGAAATAAAGCAACTTCTCCCATACCTATACATGTAGATTACAGCAGAAAAGGACTCAATGTCAACTGGTTCTTAGGGAGTGGTCATTATTTATCAACAGGGGGGGGGGGTGGTAGGTTTGAGGGGGGGACGTAAAATTTTCAGAACCCTCCCGAGGGGGAGGCTAAAAAAATTTTGACCCCTCTTGAGATTTAGCAAAAAAGCCCGCGCGCTACTATAGATCAAAGAGGGGCGCGAAAACTCTGGCGCGGGGGGCACAATAAATTTGACTGCCGTAGAGGGGGGCGTAAAATATTTTCGTGCGTCTGCGCGAAAACCCACCACCCCCAACCAGGTCAGAGGGATTTGCGCTTCGCTACAGGTTATAAATATGGACATTTGTCACACCCAGGCAGCTATCTATCCATGGGAATAATGAAAACTCAGAGATGACACGCACTGGTCGACAAAAACCAGGAAAACTTAAATTTTGGACAAATCTTAGGAATTTGAAATGATTCAATACAAAAACCTTTACCTAAAGACCAGGAATTCCTGGTAAACCAGAAGGGTGGCATCTCTCTGACATTTATTGATAGGCGGGGGTGGGGGGCTTGTTAGATTTGAAGGATGAATTGAAAAAGAACTACTTGGAAGGGGGGTGAACCTGCACATTGGAGGGGTTCAAAGACTATATTTTGGTGATTCAACTATTCACAGCGACGAAGCTGTTGTTGATGTTTTGTTGTTTTTTTGGTTGTTGTTGTGCTTTTTATCTTTTTTTTTTTTTGCTTGTTTTTATTTTGGGGTGCTGTGTGTGTGTGTGTGTGAGGGGGGGTAATTCTGCACAATTAGTTCTTGGGGGGGGTGTTGAGAGCTTTTAGCGAATTGGTGCATGGGTCAGGGGTAAAAGTAAGCCGATCCACAATAATCCACCACCCCCCCCCCCAGCTGGCAATAAATGAACGGGCCCTATGAAGACTTGCCAAACCTGGGGAATCAAACATAGGTACTCTACGTTCGCTGGGTACCCATTAAGGGCTGCTAATTTATCTCAAGTTGAATACGAGAGCCCCATAGGCTTAACCAAGAAACTCCGTATCACACCCCACAGTGTGATAACCCTTCCCCGTATCACACTCCCTGGGAAAACATCCAAAACGGTCAAATAACTGATGATAAAATCATTTCTAATACCAAATAAATCGAATTTTGTACATATCTGACTAAATTAACTTGAGATAAATACTTCGCCGAGTGTGATAACCCTCAGTGCTGACCAATTCGAGTGCTCCTTTGTCTATGTATCAACGCATCATGCCCACTGGTCGTCATGATGCACCACTGAATGAAGTGCTGGTGAGACTGCTCGCCAGCATTTCTTTGGAGCATCATGCCGACCCTCCGGGAGTGTATGTATCAACCCCGGAGGGTCGGCATGATGCTCCAATGAAGTGCTGGCGAGCAGTCTCACCAGCACTTCATTGACCAATAGGCATGATGCACTCCTGCATCAGCGAATCAGTCTTTAATGGGTTAATACTAACCCCAGCCCATGTAAGAGAGTCGTACAGACAGACAGCTAAAGTACAAGTAGACAAACGTGGAGGATGGTCCTCTTCCTGTCTGTGTAGCCAACATTAACACCACCCTGGGCCACCTCTGTGGCTGGTGTACACTCACACCAAAATAAAACTAAAGTCACATTGGGCCAAAACAAATAAAATGTTTGTTTCAGGTAAACCGACCCTACCTAGCAAAACAGGGCCGACCCTAACTTTGTTCTCCATTTCTGAAGAAAATATACGTTTTTGGCCATGTTTTCAGTCAATTTAGTAATCCTTGTTTCACCGTGAATCGCCCCCAAGTCACCACGACCCATCGCGAGTAATTACTTTTCAGCATGTTACCTGAAACACATAACTTTCTTTATGGCCTGGCAAAAACCTAGTTTATGTAGTTTCTTTGTACTTTAAGCTTTCTCCTTTTTCATGACTTCCAACTTGCCCAGAAATTCTAGATTATAGGTACATGTACTTTTACCGACTATAGAAGCAGGGCTGTGATAAAAAGAGTTACGGTGAATAAAAACAAACCGTCATTTCTAAATCAGATTTGTAAAAAGTAGTAATTATTTATTCATGAAGGGTTAGGACCCCCCACCCCCCCCCCTCTGTGCCAGAGTTGGGTAAGTTTTCACGTCCATGTTTGAACTAAAGTAGGGCACTGGCTTTTCCACTACAAAGGGGTAAATGTTTTTACGCCTTCCCCCACACTTTCAACAGAAACACACCGCTTCCGGGTGTCTCATCTCGTTCCATTTTTGAGAATGAGAAATGACTAAGGGAGTGATCATTTTTTAACAACAGGGGGGGGCTGGTGGGTTTGCGCGCGGACGCGCGAAAAAAATTCCTGCCCCCCTCTTGACGGGTCAAAATTTTTCGACCCCCCCCCTCGGCAGGTGATAAAGGCGTGCGAACGCGCCCTTTTAACCTATAGTAACACGCGGGCTTTTTCGCTGAAAACAGGTGAAATTATTTTGACCCCCCTAGTCAAGGGGGCAAAAAGATTCTGACCCCCCCTGGTCAAGGGGTTGAAAAAATTCTGACCCCCCCCCCTCAAACCCACCAGCCCCCCCCCCCCCCCCTGTTGTTAAAAAATGATCACTCCCTAATTAGGTTAAGCTCACATTTTGATTAAAACGGTTGAAAAGACTATTGGCTGTTATGTGGTTTCTTTGACATTTTCTCTTATAAAGGTTTTTCATCTTGGGCCACAGCAATCATTAGGTGGGTCCCTTTTTCAGTATGACATCATAAGGGAGTCCATAGAGCCAAATTCTCCAGAGGCATTACTCCCAGAGATGTAAGTCAGGCATGGTAAAACATCAGGAAGCCATACGTTTACTTGATATTAAAGGCTTCTATTTTTTTCCAAACAGCACTCCTACCACTTGTATATATAAGGATTATACATGTCATTCAGAATTTTCAGAAATAAGGAAATCCTGATTAAACCTGAAGACTTGTACATCTCTGCACATCCCTTAAGTCGCCCCCTGTCCTGGACAAGTCCCTGAGAGAGAAGGCTCTGCCTGCATGACTGGGACTGGGGGCTCCTCTACGCCACCTGGTGATTTCATGCAACACTACCACAAACCGAGAATGAAGCTTCAAAACTAGACAGGGGCGTATCCTTTTTCTTTCTCTCTGATTAATATAAGGGTTAAAGGTGTTAGGTATGACTTAATGATATCATTGGAAACCTTCCTGGTGTATATATGTGTCGCTAAATGCAATGTGACATAATATGGTTGCTGTCCAAAATTGGTCCAAGTAGAAAGGAACGTAAAATAATGCAAATCATCAAAATTACAACATCTATTGCAGATTCCTTCTTCTACACAGGCCCAACTTGCCACACGAATCTGGCTACTAACAAGCGAGACAAGAGACACGAAACCCAAATAATGATGAACATCAATGTTGTGGCATCTTGTAAATGCAATATTATTAACCCAAAATAAACGAGTTATTGTCATTCCATTCTAAATAACTCATGGCATATCTGTGTTCTTAGGTATCACATAAACTATATACTACCAAATGTAGCTGTAACTAAAACTCTATTTTCTCTCAATTCGCACTTTAAGTCTTTTCATTCTACAGGTGTGAGGTCAAGGAAACGTGAAGCAGCTAGTGAAAGGACCCAGAAGGCATCACTCCTCAACGTCCGGTTCTTTTTATATGGCACACTAACAATCAAAATAAAACAATTAAAATAATTAAAAGAAACTCACTCAGAACGTCTGTAAATCATAAAAAGTAAACTAAACTTTAAAAGGAAAACAGCGAAAGTAATTCCACATAGAACTGTTTGTGGCGGCGGTCTAGAAACTTGTGACACTCTAAGTGAATCTAAGTGTGCAGGCTTAGATCTATGTCCTAGTCTACCATTGCTATTGGTTGTACATGTATTACCTTGGTGTTAAGTTTAACTATAGTCCACTCCTCCTGTACACACGTCTGCAACATAACATACAATAAAGCCTTAGGTATTGTTCATGTATATATATATATATATATATATATATATATATATATATATATATATATATATATATATAATATATATATAATATATATATATATATATATATATATATATATATATATATATATATTGAATAGATGTGCTCTGTATATACATTAGGCCACTCCAACAAAACTTGTTTCTCACCACCAAGTCATGATAAAAGTGACAAGGGAGGATTTTATTATTATTATTTTGCCATAGGATTTCATTAGGGCGTGAATGCATCGCGGACGCATCGCGAACAGCCGTGTGTCAGAAAAACTGCATTTTTAAAAGGAAAGTTATTATTGACATTATAAAAGTGTGATAATGTCTATTATTGATAGCCAGCTGTATTCCTTGGATCATAAGCTTTCATTTGGTAACAAACATGACTAGTTTTGTTCATTTTTTGGTAATGTTTTCTCAAAAAATTCCATAAAAAAAGAAATCTCAAATGACGATTTTTCTGATGAGGGCGGTGATGAGAAACAAGGTTTTTTTGAGTGGCCTTATGTACACTGTAAAAATAACTGTTGAATCTACCAGGGATCCTCGTAAAACTGAACAGTGGGCCACTGTAACTGTATAGCATTGAAACAGGTAGTTTTTACAAGAAGCCCCAGGTGGCAGTATGGTGGTACACAAATGTACAAGGAATCTCTGACAATAATAACGATGGATCCTTGGCAACTTTGTGATGATGAGGAACGCACTGCAATTTGTTATTTCGATAAAATTTTTCTTAAAGTGTAGGGATGAGGCAAGGTGTATGAAAAATACTTGCATAAAGAATTCTGAATTTCTTTGGAAAATACTAGCACTACTGGCAGGGAGACTCGTGAGCACTGTTCCGATGCATCATAACGACCCTGGAATTTTAAAGATGACACAAGACATGAAATATTATAGATTTTTTGTTTTGGGCATTTCTACAATCAGCCACCCTGCCTGTATACACTGTTGACAGCTCAACCAATTCTGAGAGTTTTAACCATTCTAATCTCAAAGAAATAGATATCTAGAAATAAAATGTTTCCAGCATTTTATCTCTGTTGACAACCACTTAATTACATCAGCTCAGTTGGGCCACCTGTAGTTAGGAAATCAGACTGTGGTATTCTGGTATCGGACCACCAAAACATTCTGCACTATAATTTAATGTAACTCATGCACCCGTAAAAGTGGAATTTCACCTTTCAAACACTCCAAATCACTCAAAATCATGAAGATGCACATTTTCCCCCTCTCTGGGTGCCAGATCCAGACGTCGTTCACCAACCCAGTTTTTCTGTATGTGCATATGTTTGAACCCATCCCCATTTTGGCCTATTCTGCACACAATTAGTGATTATTTCCAACCTTTTTTTAAATCAATATTTTGGGATCCTAGACAAAGGAGCTGTCCCTTGTACCCCATATATTCTGAATCACAACAGGTTAAACATTTTATCTATGCTTTATTTAAAAGTTTGCAATGATTTTGAACTCTAATATAGACCAATCACAGCCCTCCAAGTCCTAAATCCGTACATCTCGGTGTATTACCGGAAGTGACGTCATCATCAATAGTGGAATGATACCTTCTATGGCAAAGCCACCTTCCCAAGAGAAGCCTGCAGGGTTGCAGACTGCTCAGTGCTGCCCCGTAGGGACTTTGATGAGAACTAATTTACCAAACCAGTTTACCATCCCACCAATACAGCAAGCAGAGTTGATCATTGAGTTTCCAACTGTATGTATTGACACTCACTCCTAACTAGATTAAATATGATGAAATTAAATGGAAGGTAATGTATAATCCTCTGACATAGAAATCCGAATAACCTAAATCACGTCTTGTACCACCTTAATATACTGGCCTCATATAGCCCTTAAAGGGTTTAGAGTTTTCACCGGAATGGAAGGCATGACCACTTGAATAAAGATAATGAATGCTGTACATTGAAGGTGTCTACGCTATGGAGGTATTTAGTTCACATACCTGAGTGTCTACCAGTCTACCAATCACAGCATTTTATGTGCCTGAAGGCACAGCACTTCATGAGTCCCACACATTTAAAGTAGGTTTATGTCTTGGTCCATACACTTAACCTTTAAGGGACGGGTCATCCAGGAGTGCCATCATGCCCACTGGTCAGCACGATGCTCCAATGAAGTGTTGGCGAGTCTTCTCGCCACAGGGGGCGTAGGAAAGGGGGGGGGGGCTACAACTTATAACAAAATGGAAAAGAACCTAAAACTTTGCTTCTCAAATTTAATTGATATGTTGATGGTATGGGGAAAATGGGGGCATGAGTCAGATCCAAAATTGACCAAAAATTACTTCTCTATACAAATTCTATATACTGGTACATTATGTATAGGCGTCATCGCGCTCAAGCTAACAATTCAAGGTGGTTGTGACCAGGCCGTCGTTGGGCCCCCCAACGAAGATTTGCTTCCTATGCCTCTAGGCCAGCAGTACATTAGAGCATCATGCCGAATCTCCAATGGGGGGGTCAGTTTCAGTCGAGTAGGCTCGGCATGATGCATGCATGTAGACCTGCATTCATGCATCATGAAGACCGATGGGCATGATGCATAAATGCATTGGCCTTGAATAGTTATTCTAGGTTTATGCCCTGGTCTGGTGTTAAAGGCTTTCAGCTTCCCACATTGAGAGACTTACTGAGTCTAGCTGAATGCTAGGTCCTATAAATCTACTGCCCTTGCCCACATTTCTATATCTAAAAAAAACCTTTAGAAGTTAGTGTTCTTATCAGATCGAATTGATGTGAGTAGTATAAAGATGTCGGCTTTGACCAGGGTGTATTTGGCTGTTTCACAACAATGACCACAGACAATAGCTTCTTTCATTTAAAAGCAGCCCCCCCCCCAACTTATCCATCAATGGGTAAATAAAGGATATTTCCGTTGGGAACTAGTGAAAGAGGGTGAATCAGTTCCCTCAAATTTTTTTACTCCTTGCATATTTCTTGGTACCCAATTGATCCTTTCCACATTACCCCTTAATTCAGCTCTAACTGCAGTTGTGGAATATTCTGACCCTTATTATACTTGTGTGGTGAGTAGTACAAGTACAAGTCCCCAAACCTGAAGTCTTGCTGTTCATCGCAAATGAGCAAACACAATGTTTAACTTTTTGTCCCCAACAAACAAACGCGCCATTCTCAGCTGTCAAACAAACGTTTGGCATGAAGTGGCGGACCAAACATGCCAGCCAAGGTCAATATTGGGACGCCAAATTATACAGAACGTAAAGGCACCAGGCAAGCATTTCTACTGTAAAACCTCACCTATAATAGCATTTCGTGGGTTGTTGTTTTTTTTTTGGTGTCTTTTTGTATAAGTCAAATTTTCGACTGCAAGTTGGGAGTGGACTTATGGTTGAGGTTTTGGAGAAAAAATGATATGAATGTGAGTGGTCCCAATAGATATTTTAGGCTTGAATTTTCCAAAAGGCTGGTAGCAAATCTTTTTAACATTTTAAACGATTTTTTATTAGCTTCACAGCTTGTTTCATCCACTACCTATCATTTCAAGCTTAAACCAGCATTTTCTATACACAAAAAGATAGGTCATTAGAAAGGTTGAAAAATGGGTGTGTGGGACTGGGGAGGGTCTGGGACCCTCAATATTCTCAAGATAAGGGGTCGACTTATAGATGAGTTTTTACGGTAGCCTTTTCTCCCATTAGTTTATTGCAGTTCATCAATCAGACCCAGCAATGGTGTGTAGGGTCTGTGCCGGGGGCTGTGCAAGGCCCAGCTACAGTGTTGTTGAAAAATCTTTCTCGATTCAGGCCACCTTGACCTGCATCTTTCAGTCTTAGGAAGGCCATTTCCTTCTAACGCCTGCCAAATGGCAATTGATATTTATGGTTCTGGTATAAAAATCATTGACCAATTTGAAAAATTCTGTCGCCATAGAAAGCGGAGAACAGGCCAGGCCCTACACCGGCCCTTTAGATTCTGAGCCGGCGTGCCGGCATTAAAGCGTTTCGACAACACTGCAGCTGCAACACCTCCAAGCAGATATCACCAGGGCTGCATTTAAGCATCATACTGACCAATGGATGTGATGCATTAATGTATCATAAGCCTGTACATGTAATTACCCCATCAAGACCAGGTGCCACCTACATTATCTGGCCAATGGGGCAGCCTTTAAAAAAGTATAGTCCTAGAAGGATGGTCCCTTTTGCAATTCCTATACAAATCCTATATCATGAGGGTTGGCTATAGTCAAAGAAAGGCCCAAAATGGTTTCAACTATAGTCAATGCTAGCCATACCATGGTATCAACTTTAATCAATGCTAGCCCTCAATGGTATCAACTTTAGTAAATGCTAGCTCTTAATGGTATCAACTTTAGTCAATACTAGCCCTCAATGGTATCAACTTTAACCAATACTAGCCCTCAATGGTATCAACTTAAGTCAATGATAGCCCTCAATGGTATCAAATATAGTCAATGCTAGCCCTCAATGGTATCAACTTTAGTCAATACTAGCCCTCAATGGTATCAACTTTAGTCAATACTAGCCCTCAATGGTATCAACTTTAACCAATGCTAGCCCTCAATGGTATCAACTTAAGTCAATGCTAGCCCTCAATGGTATCAACTTTAGTCAATACTAGCCCTCAATGGTATCAACTTTAACCAATACTAGCCCTCAATGGTATCAACTTTAGTCAATACTAGCCCTCAATGGTATCAACTTTAACCAATACTAGCCCTCAATGGTATCAACTTTAGTCAATACTAGCCCTTAATGGTATCAACTTTAACCAATACTAGCCCTCAATGGTATCAACTTAAGTCAATGCTAGCCCTCAATGGTATCAACTTTAACCAATACTAGCCCTCAATGGTATCAACTTAAGTCAATGATAGCCCTCAATGGTATCAACTTTAATCAATGCTAGCCCTCAATGGTATCAACTATAGTCAATGCTAGCCATACCATGGTATCAACTTTAATCAATGCTAGCCCTCAATTGTATCAACTATAGTCAATGCTAACCCTTTTAATGGGCTAACTGTAGTCAACACTAACCCTACTGTGGCATCAACTGTAGTCAACACTAACCCTACCATGGCATCAACTGTACTCAACCAACACTAACCCTACAGTGGCATCAACTGTAGTCAACACTAACCCTACCATGGCATCAACTGTACTCAACCAACACTAACCCTACAGTGGCATCAACTGTAGTCAACACTAACCCTACCATGGCATCAACTGTACTCAACACTAACCCTACAGTGGCATCAACTGTATTGATTGATTGATTGATTTGTGTTTTACAGCACTTTAGCGGCACTAAGTGGCTATCCCGTGCTTCACAGGTTGATGATTTAACAGAGGAATGTGTCAGTGCCCGCGCATATGTGCACCACACACATCCTGAGGAGATAGGAAAGAGGAGATATAGACCCTTTTAATGGGCTAACTGTAGTCAACACTAACCCTACTGTGGCATCAACTGTAGTCAACACTAACCCTACCATGGCATCAACTGTACTCAACCAACACTAACCCTACAGTGGCATCAACTGTAGTCAACACTAACCCTACTGTGGCATCAACTGTAGTCAACACTAACCCTACCATGACATCAACTGTAGTCAACACTAACCCTACCATGGCATCAACTGTACTCAACACTAACCCTACAGTGGCATCAACTGTAGTCACCACTAACCCTACCATGGCATCAACTGTACTCAACACTAACCCTACAGTGGCATCAACTGTAGTCAACACTAACCCTACCGTGACATCAACTGTAGTCAACACTAACCCTACAGTGGCATCAACTGTAGTCAGCACTAACCCTACCATGACATCAACTGTAGTTAACACTAACCCTACTGTGGCATCAACTGTAGTCAGCACTAACCCTACCATGACATCAACTGTAGGCAGCACTAACCCTACCATGGCATCAACTGTAGTTGATGCTAGTCTTTAAAGGGTTGGGCTGAAAGCGTTAAGTCTGTATGGAGGTGATTACAGTGGACAATGTAACCACAGTCCATGCGGTAATTTACTGCTGTTTTCTCATTATATCCTGTGTCCTACACATGACTGCCTTCTATTAGTCATGTATACCATAAAGTCCCGCATATAGGCCAGTGGCGATCAAGATTTTGAAAAGGAGGGCTCACACCCCTTGTTATCCCTATTTTTGTTAATAAATCTTCAGGCCAAAAAGAAACAATTAAACTCTTAAAAAATAAAATGCATACGAATGCGGATTATAGGGGGATATTTAACATTACAGAATAGTACTAAATCTTCATTTTACTGGCCTCAGGTGCAGCTTATAGCACATCATAAGTTGGGGGTGTGGCTTGTATGAAGGTATGGCTTATATGTCGGTGTCGCTTATACACTGGAATTTACGGCATCTACTGTATACCAACCGCTGGACCAAAATGGGAAAATCTACTGGGACCTAGATGGTGTGTCATGTTTCTACTAATATAACATGGAGGTATATATATATAGAGTGAAAAGGACTATATTTCATCAAGTACAGTGCAAATTCTCTCTATAGGCAGTGAACCCCAGCCTGCTCGGGAATGATAAGACCCATGTGGCGTATAGAAGGTTCCTCAAGTCTCAGTGTGGCTTATACGTGAGTGTTTAGCACTATAGAACACTACCATACACTGCAAAAATGGTGTTTAGATCCTAAACACAATTCTAAACATATTCTTGCAACGTTTTTTGTGATCACATTAGTTTCCTAAACATGTTTAGCCAAACAATGTGCTTAGCTCAGGTATTTAGAAATGTAGGTGTTTAGGTTTAAAATTTGTGTTTAGATACCTAAGAAATTTTGTGTTTAGATGTTTATGAATTTTTGTGTTTAGATGTCTATGTGATTTGTTATGGTTAGGATTTGCAGACATGTATGTATTGAAAAAATAAAGGAATATCTTTTGTTTGCTTTCTCATTTACTGGGGGGACATCAGCAGGTATTTATCTACATGTCAAAGTTTCCAAAGATGTCAGCCACAGCTACACTTGTACACATGTATGTACACACTATGAGAGACTTCAGAAAGTACAGCAGCTTGGCAGCAAGGACATTGCTTTATCCATTCCAAAATAACATGAAATAGGTGTAAGTCATGGAGCATATTGACTATTTTATGGCAATGATGCTGGTGTAAGGAGAATCTAGTCAATTTTCTATTGCTGTTCCTATTCTCATGACATTCAATAAAAAGAAAGGACAATAAACATGGGATTTGGGGACATTTGTAACAACAATTGATTATAATTGTGTAAAGACAGTCCATTCAAAGGTAGTGCTGCTACCTGGTGTGGATTCGACATCCAAGCATCTAAACATATTGATGTTTAAATATAAACACATATTATTCAGCTGTTTAAACTCTAAACATCTAAACATGTTTAGCAAAAATGTTTATGTAGTTAGAATAAAAGTGTTTATTTCCTAAATGTGTAATTGATGACACACCTAACTGACCTATATGTTTAGATTTTAAACATGTTTAGACCTAAACATGTTTAAAATCTAAACACCATTTTTGCAGGTATACCTGCAATTTCCAAGCCTAAAATGCGGCTTAAAGAATCTTATAAAATCAGGTGGTAATGAAGGGAATTTTTCGGGGAGTCCAAAGTGTATTCAAAAAGATTGCTATGCAGTAAGCCAGTGGCTGATTTAGACAAGGCGCACGCCCCCACCTTTTTCCCTGTACTTCAGAGTTTATTTACCTCTTTTTACCCTAGAATTTAGCCAAAGTTATGGGCTAAATAAGGGCATTTTTGAAATCCTGCATCTGACCCTGCAGTAAGCTGTATATCTCTTTAAGGGCCGCTGATGCAGGAGTGCATCATGCCCATTGTTCGTCATGAAGCACCAACGAAGTCCTGCCGTGACTACTAGCCAGCATTGGAGAATCATGCCAACCCTAAGGGTTGATAAATATACTCTCGGAGGGTCAGCATGACGCTCAAATGATGTGCTAGCGAGCAGTCTCATCAGCACTTCATTGACGGCCAATGGGCATGATGCATTAAAAGGGATATAAACCAGGTTGGTGTCATATATGGGGCTGTACGGAGGACCTATACAGGCTACTTTACCCAGATAATAGTAGTACTAGTACCCTGCCCTGGTCACAGAGATCACCCCCATTGTACAGAGTGTGACAGGTATGTAGGGTAGTGACCTTAGGGTTTAGGACAGGTACACTACAGGTGATGACCTTACACTCACCTCTACTCACCTCAAAATATAATGGTATTTAGGACTCTCAAAAAAACTGGTTTCTCATCACCGCACGCATCATAAAATTGTGTTTTGAATATAATTCTCTTTTGTTTTTTACATAATTTTAGTCAAACATGGGCATATTTGGTGTCAAATTAAAGCTAACGTTGTCAGCAATGCAGTGGACTAGAGATTGAGTGCATTTTCACAACTTCTTATAATCAGTAAACTCTTAAGTACTAAAATAAAAATTTTGGTCTCGCCCCACACAGTTTTCGCCCCAATATGCCCAGGGTAAAAAAGGAAAAAAAAAGAAGAAAAAATCGGCATCATCATATTTTTCAGGGGTTGGTGATGAGAAACCAGTGACCTTACAAGGTGAAGTAAAACACTGCATATAAGCTCCAACTTTTATTGACCCTTGCTGCAGCTTAAATGATCAGCCTGAACTCAGGGTGCAGCTTATACGAGGGGTTTTACATGTATCGACTTTAGCAGCCTGGAACACATAGCATAGGGCTAGTAGCGTGGTACTGTAGCCAAGGATACATGGCTTGCTATTGATATTCTAGGGTATGTAGCCTGATACAGGTAGCCTTAGGATGAGTAGCCGGCTATAGAGCAGGTAGCCTGGTGTAGTTATCCTGGGTAGGTAGCCTGATACAGGTACTTTTAGCAGGTGGCTTGGTACACATAGCCTAGTGTAGGAACCATTTCATTGGTGTGGCTTATAGCATCTTCTCAAACTCAGGTTTCAGCTTATATGAGGGTGCGGCATCTACACGTATGCAGGGTTTTAAGGTTTTAAAGGTACAGGGGTTGGCATTGTCAAAGGGAAAACTGGAGACTTGACATATTCAGTTAGCCTCAGTGTTGGGGATCAAAAATATGTTTGTACATATTTTTGAGTAGGAATGGTGAATAACTGAAATAGATTGCAGCTGTGCTTACATTAAAGCCCATTTACTAGAATCAGCCCAATTTTGACCCGATTGTAATCAGATTTGAGAGAATTAATGGATGAAATTTTATACAAAACATGTTTTTTCTTGTGTGTGTGTGTGGGGGGGGGGGTCCTGGTACGTTTCCCATGAATCCAGAAAAATCAATTCTTTTTAATTCTACCAGAAGTGGGCTGAAATGCATCAGGAAGATTTGCTCCCGATCGGGGTCAGATCAGTTTTAGTGGTATATTATCGTTAGATGCTACAGGCTTTGGTGGGATACCATTTAAAGATGCTACTGTTTTGTTTATCATACAGATCCAAGAACACTCTTCCTCCCTATCACTTATACAAAATAGTAGTATATATCTATATCCTGTATATTGAAGGTTGTTTCAGTAATAATGTGTGTGCTGAGGGCCTAGGGCCCTCTAGATCAAGGAGATAGTACAGATATATGAGAGAGCAACAAATAGATAATCAATATGTCTGTAGTACTTAGGCCCATTATCATGAGTTCCTGTGTAAACAACACTCATCTACCACTCAACCGCTGATTGTATAGCAATGGGGCCTAAACAGTACAGTCCATACTGGAATTTCTTCTTCAACATATTTTGAATTGATTTTAGTCGATTTAATTATCCTTGAGATGCTAGCTAGAGCCTCTAGTCTCAATGGAAATAAAAGAAAATTAAAACTTAACCCTTTAGGATCCGCTAATACATTAATGCATCATGCCCATTGGTCGTCATGAATTGTTTGGCGAGCAGTCTCGCTAGCACTTCATGGGTGCATCATGACGACCAATGGGCATGATGCACTCCTGCATCAGTGGCCTTTAAAGGGTTAATAATCTGACCTAACCAAACCAACTCCTTTTAGCATATGCATGTTAACATCACTTAAAAGCCCTGCCTCATATGTAAGATATTATGGTAGTTCTAAGTACTTTCCTTACTACTGATTGGTATTTTACAACTTGAAAATAGCATATATACATTATACAGTAGGATTTGTCTAATCATGTATTTCATGACGGAAATGTGTCAGGACTCGGAGTTAGGAGGTAGGCTGTAGTAATCACCCAGGATTCCCTACTACAGGAAGTTAGCCTCATAACTCACGACTGCTTTACCACTTCCTGTTCCTTAATGTGACACGTTCAGCCAATCACACACCACTATTCAGTCACGTGACGGGGTACTTGCACATGACATCCACTAGAGGGGGCTACAGTCTGGATAAAGTGTCTGGGAGATCACTCAGTGAGTTAACCATGTTATACCGTAATCTCCCGCGTATAAGGCGCAGCCCGCGTATAAGGCACACCCCCAACTAAGGGAGGCCTGTCCCACGTATAAGGCGCACCCCTAAGAGCAGATTTTTGTCAATGTAGTACTGTTCTATAGTAAAAATACCCCCCCTATAAGGCGCACCCCAAACTCAAGGCAATTTTCCTCCCACGTATAAGACCCAGCAGCCTTTTGTTTGGCCTATAAGACGCGCCTTATACGCGGGAGATTACGGTAGTATGTCTGCCATTAAAGGCTAGGGGAAGAACAGATTTATTTACATTTAGGTATCATGTCTATAGCCTTTAGCATTGATACACTCCTGTGGGTATAACATGATGCACCAACAATTAGGTGAGTTACGCACCAGTGGTGATTTGGCAGATCCAGGAAGTGTTAAGGGAGGCTCCTACCGTAAACTCCCGCATAGAAGACGCGCTGCGCGTATAAGACGCACCCCAAACTCAGCACATGCATTTTCGCGTATAAGACGCACATTTTAAGGCTAAAATTTGTAAGATTAGTACATTTCTATAGTAAAATTACCCCTCGTATAAGACGCACCCCCAACTTGAGAGAAAGCTATAAGACTACCCAGCATTTTGTTTGGCGTAGAGGATGCGTCTTATACGCGGGAGTTTACGGTACCTCTTGTTAAAGGAGTGAACAGACCCAGTGTTGCTGAAATGACGCTGGCACACTAGCTCTTGTATCAATGCATCATGCCCATTGGTCGTCATGATACATGAATGCAGCCCTGGTGAGTAACTCACCAGGGCTGCATTCATGCATCATGCCAACCCTACAGGGTGGATACATATACTGCCGTAGGGTCAGCATGATGCTCCAATGAAGTGATGCAAGCAGTCTCACCAGCACTTCATTGGAGCATCATGCCGACCTATGGGCATAATGCACTCCTGCATCAGCTGCCCTTAAAGGGTTAACGGCTTGCATAGTACCTTGGGATGCAGGCCTGCCATGATCTTAGCTTTCTAATAGTAAAAGTATTTTTCAAACCCATCTTCTAGAAGCGACAATAGGGCAATTTTTGATTATTTATTTCATACACAATGTCTATTTTCCTTTAGTTAGGATGAAGTTTATATGAGCATCAATGCCTTAAAATATCAACATCAATATGACCTGTGTGAGAGTGAAATGGCCTGCGTAATGTGCCTCTTTGCCCATCTAAATCTGCCATTGTACTGCATTGGTGCATAACAATAAAGGAATATGGGACTGAAGGCATCACGATGCCCCCCCCCCAAGGCTGGGGACTCACCTTGAGTTATGCGTTAACCCTTCAAGGGCTGCTGAGTTTTGTGTTAACCCTTCGAGGGCTGCTGAGTTTTGTGTTAACTCTTCAAGGGCTGCTGAGTTTTGTGTTAACCCTTCAAGGGCTGCTGAGTTTTGTGTTAACCCTTCAAGGGCTGCTGAGTTTTGTGTTAACCCTTCAAGGGCTGCTGAGTTATGTGTTAACCCATCCAGGGCTGCTGAGTTATGCGTTAACCCATCCAGGGCTGCTGAGTTTTGTGTTAACCCTTCAAGGGCTGCTGAGTTTTGTGTTAACCCATCCAGGGCTGCTGAGTTTTGTGTTAACCCTTCGAGGGCTGCTGAGTTTTGTGTAAACCCATCAAGGGCTGCTGAGTTTTGTGTTAACCCATCAAGGGCTGCTGAGTTTTGAGTTAACCCTTCGAGGGCTGCTGAGTTTTGTGTTAACACTTCAAGGGCTGCTGAGTTTTGTGTTAACCCATCCAGGGCTGCTGAGTTTTGTGTTAACCCTTCAAGGGCTGCTGAGTTTTGTGTTAACCCTTCAAGGGCTGCTGAGTTTTGTGTTAACCCTTCAAGGGCTGCTGAGTTATGCGTTAACCCTTCAAGGGCTGCTGAGTTTTGTGTTAACCCATCCAGGGCTGCTGAGTTTTGTGTTAACCCATCCAGGGCTGCTGAGTTATGTGTTAACCCATCCAGGGCTGCTGAGTTTTGTGTAAACCCATCAAGGGCTGCTGAGTTTGTGTTAACCCTTTGAGGGCTGCTGAGTTTTGTGTTAACCCTTTGAGGGCTGCTGAGTTTTGTGTTAACCCTTCAAGGGCTGCTGAGTTTTGTGTTAACCCTTCAAGGGCTGCTGAGTTTTGTGTTAACCCTTCAAGGGCTGCTGAGTTATGCGTTAACCCTTCAAGGGCTGCTGAGTTTTGTGTAACCCATCCAGGGCTGCTGAGTTTTGTGTTAACCCTTCAAGGGCTGCTGAGTTTTGTGTTAACCCTTCAAGGGCTGCTGAGTTTTGTGTTAACTCATCCAGGGCTGCTGAGTTTTGTGTTAACCCTTCAAGGGCTGCTGAGTTTTGTGTTAACCCATCCAGGGCTGCTGAGTTTTGTGTTAACCCATCCAGGGCTGCTGAGTTTTGTGTTAACCCTTCAAGGGCTGCTGAGTTTTGTGTTAACCCTTCAAGGGCTGCTGAGTTTTGTGTTAACCCATCCAGGGCTGCTGAGTTTTGTGTTAACCCATCCAGGGCTGCTGAGTTTTGTGTTAACCCTTCAAGGGCTGCTGAGTTTTGTGTTAACCCATCCAGGGCTGCTGAGTTTTGTGTTAACCCATCCAGGGCTGCTGAGTTTTGTGTTAACCCTTCAAGGGCTGCTGAGTTTTGTGTTAACCCATCCAGGGCTGCTGAGTTTTGTGTTAACCCATCCAGGGCTGCTGAGTTTTGAGTTAACCCATCCAGGGCTGCTGAGTTTTGTGTTAACCCTTCAAGGGCTGCTGAGTTTTGTGTTAACCCATCCAGGGCTGCTGAGTTTTGTGTAAACCCATCAAGGGCTGCTGAGTTTTGTGTTAACCCATCAAGGGCTGCTGAGTTTTGTGTTAACCCTTCGAGGGCTGCTGATGCATTATTGCATTATTCCCATTGGTGGTCATGATGCATGAATGCAGCCCTGGCAAGTTACTACATTCATGTATCATGGCGACACTTCAGGGCTGTGATACTCTTGGAGGGTCAGCATGATGCACCAATGAAGTGCTGGCGAGCAGACTCGGCAGCTCTTCATTGGTGCATCATGCTGACCAATGGGCACAATGCACTGCTGTGGTCCTTAAAGGGTTAAATGCGTACACCACTTTCTGGCTGTTCTGGAGTCTGGAGTCATCTAGTCTGACAGTAGGATGTATCTGTCTGTATTTAGGGAGTGATCATTTTTTAACAACGGTAGGGGGGGGCTTGTGGGTTTGCGCGCAGACGCGCGAAAAAAATTTGGACCCCCCCTCTCGAGGGGGTAAAATTTTTTCAGCCCCCATAAGGGACAAAAATCGCGTGCGAACGTTTATAGTAATGCGCGGGGTTTTCCACTGAATACAGGTGATATTATTTTGACCCCCCCCATCAGAGGTCAAGGGGTTGAAAAAATTCTGACCCCCCCCTCAAACCCACCAGCCCCCCCCCCCTTTTTGTTAAAAAATGGTCACTCCGTTATATGACTATACATGGGGGTAATGAGGGACCATAGTGAGCCACCACCATAACACTGTCTTACTCATCACTAATGTACGACTTGTCCCTAATAAACAGCGCTTATCAATACTGCAGTAGATTGGGTCGCATTGAATTGTTTACAATTTTTTAACGGCAAAATGACTCTCGGTGACTCGGGATCGAGGCGCGGTGACTCAGGGAAGAAGAAATTGGTTAAAAGCTTGCCCAAATACCTATTAAATATCTTCAAAAATGAAGAAAAAAATAGGGTAGGCCCTGTTTGAATAGGTAGGGTTGGGTTACCTGAAACAAACAATTTCTTTTTTGGCCTAATCATCTAGCGTAATGCGCTCTGAATACTGTAGTAGATTGGGCCGCCATTGTCTGGTATGTTCATTAATGTCTATCTTTATCTGAGATGGTATTATCACCAGTAGGCAGTACTACAACTGTGTATGGCACCGTGCTATGACCCAAAATAATTGTTTGTTTCAGGTAACCCAACCATACCTAGCCAAACAGGGCCGATCCGATCTTTTTTTTCTTTATTATTGGAGGAATTACAGGATTTTGAGCAAATTTACAGCCAATTTGCTGAGTCCCTTTGACTCGTCGCTGAGTCCCTGTGACTCGTCGCTGAGTCCCTGTGACTCGTCGCTGAGTCCCTGTGACTCGTCGCTGAGTCCCTGTGACTCGTCGCTGAGTCCCTGTGACTCGTCGCTGAGTCCCTGTGACTCGTCGCTGAGTCCCTGTGACTCTTCGCTGAGTCACTGTGACTCATCGCTGAGTCATTGTAGTAGTTAAAAAAGAAATTGCAAAATCCGACCTACGCTACCGTAATCTCCTGCGTAGAAGGCGCAGCTCGCGTAGAAGGCGCACCCCCAACTCAGAGAATGGCTTTTCACGTAGAAGGCGCACGTACCTCTTCTGGATCGATTCCTGGAAAAACCCGCGTATAAGGCGCCCCCCCAACTCACAGGGGGGCTGTTTCGCGTAGAAGGCGCCCCCCTCCCCACCCCCACCCTCACTATTGTACACCTCCCGGTCTGCCGCGGTGCTGGGTCTATGAGTTCAAGCTGTCATCGGCACACGGTCGGCTTGAACCCGCCAAGCGCCCGTCGACACCTCCCGGTCTGCCGCGCTGCTGGCTATATGAGTTCAAGCTGTCATCGGCACACGGTGTGACGGTCGGCGTCAAACCCGCCGAGCAAATCTACACCGACCGGCTGCTGGCTATATGAGTTCAAGCTGTCATTGGCACACGGTCGGCGTCAAACCCGCCGAGCGCCCGTCGACACCTCCCGGTCTGCCGCGCTGCTGGCTATATGAGTTCAAGCTATCATCGGCACACGGTGTGACGGTCGGCGTCAAACCCGCCGAGCAAATCTACACCGACCGGGCTGCTGGCTATATGAGTTCAAGCTGTCATCGGCACACGGTCGGTGTCAAACCCGCCGAGCAAATGTACAGCGACCGGGCTGCCGCGCTTGGCGCTATGAGTTCAAGCTGTCATCGGCACACGGTCGGTTTAAAAAAACGGCGAGCAAATCTACAGCGACCGGTCTGCCGCAGTGCTGGCTATATGAGTTCAAGCTGTCACCGGTGCATGGTGGGCCTTATCCCCGGCGAGCGCGTCGACACCTCCCGGTCTGCCGCGGTGCTGGCGCTATGAATTCAAGCTGTCATCAGCGCATTTTCCCAAATGAGATGTTGGAAAAACCCGCGTATAAGGCGCACCACCAACTCAAGGCAATTACCCTCCCGCGTATAAGACCCAGCAGCATTTTGTTTGGCGTAGAAGACGCGCCTTCTACGCGGGAGATTACGGTACCTATTTCTTTTCAGCATGTTACCTGAAACCTCAGTGAAGCCAATAGTTTGTTTTGGGTAACTAAGCCTTTACCTAGTAAAACAGGACCAACCCTAAAACCCTTTCTTCATTTTTGTAGTTATTATACAATTTTGGGTGTGTTTTGAGTCATTTTTAGTCGCCACATGTTGTTGCAAGTTATTGTAGCAGTTATAAAAGAAACTGTAAAATAAGAGAGTAAAATATCTGACCTACTTTACCTAATATTTTCAGGATGTTACCTTAGCAAGAGGATATCAACTTTACACTATTTGTATGAAGAGTGAATGAATACATGTATTTGGAGATAGGCCCCCTGTAACATAGCAATGTCTATCTCTCAAAAGGGCTTTAACCCATCTGTCTCTTTATCATTGAACCAGGCTAGTAATAGCAGAATCCTATGGTTATGGTGGTAGGGATGGTGACACACTAAATCACATAATACTTGTACACAAGGCTACAAGGGGAGTTAAAACTAAGCAGGGTTGAAACAGGGACTGAGTCCCAAACCTGAAACATTCAGATGTTATAAATGCAATGCACCCAGATTTCACTCATTCAAAGGTGGCTTTTTCTTCATCAGCCACATTACGCATTACTTTCCTTACTACTGATTGGTATTTTACAACTTGAAAATAGCATATATACATTATACAGTAGGATTTGTCTAATCATGTATTTCATGACGGAAATGTGTCAGGACTCGGAGTTAGGAGGTAGGCTGTAGTAATCACCCAGGATTCCCTACTACAGGAAGTTAGCCTCATAACTCACGACTGCTTTACCACTTCCTGTTCCTTAATGTGACACGTTCAGCCAATCACACACCACTATTCAGTCACGTGACGGGGTACTTGCACATGACATCCACTAGAGGGGGCTACAGTCTGGATAAAGTGTCTGGGAGATCACTCAGTGAGTTAACCATGTTATACCGTAATCTCCCGCGTATAAGGCGCAGCCCGCGTATAAGGCACACCCCCAACTAAGGGAGGCCTGTCCCACGTATAAGGCGCACCCCTAAGAGCAGATTTTTGTCAATGTAGTACTGTTCTATAGTAAAAATACCCCCCCTATAAGGCGCACCCCAAACTCAAGGCAATTTTCCTCCCACGTATAAGACCCAGCAGCCTTTTGTTTGGCCTATAAGACGCGCCTTATACGCGGGAGATTACGGTAGTATGTCTGCCATTAAAGGCTAGGGGAAGAACAGATTTATTTACATTTAGGTATCATGTCTATAGCCTTTAGCATTGATACACTCCTGTGGGTATAACATGATGCACCAACAATTAGGTGAGTTACGCACCAGTGGTGATTTGGCAGATCCAGGAAGTGTTAAGGGAGGCTCCTACCGTAAACTCCCGCATAGAAGACGCGCTGCGCGTATAAGACGCACCCCAAACTCAGCACATGCATTTTCGCGTATAAGACGCACATTTTAAGGCTAAAATTTGTAAGATTAGTACATTTCTATAGTAAAATTACCCCTCGTATAAGACGCACCCCCAACTTGAGAGAAAGCTATAAGACTACCCAGCATTTTGTTTGGCGTAGAGGATGCGTCTTATACGCGGGAGTTTACGGTACCTCTTGTTAAAGGAGTGAACAGACCCAGTGTTGCTGAAATGACGCTGGCACACTAGCTCTTGTATCAATGCATCATGCCCATTGGTCGTCATGATACATGAATGCAGCCCTGGTGAGTAACTCACCAGGGCTGCATTCATGCATCATGCCAACCCTACAGGGTGGATACATATACTGCCGTAGGGTCAGCATGATGCTCCAATGAAGTGATGCAAGCAGTCTCACCAGCACTTCATTGGAGCATCATGCCGACCTATGGGCATAATGCACTCCTGCATCAGCTGCCCTTAAAGGGTTAACGGCTTGCATAGTACCTTGGGATGCAGGCCTGCCATGATCTTAGCTTTCTAATAGTAAAAGTATTTTTCAAACCCATCTTCTAGAAGCGACAATAGGGCAATTTTTGATTATTTATTTCATACACAATGTCTATTTTCCTTTAGTTAGGATGAAGTTTATATGAGCATCAATGCCTTAAAATATCAACATCAATATGACCTGTGTGAGAGTGAAATGGCCTGCGTAATGTGCCTCTTTGCCCATCTAAATCTGCCATTGTACTGCATTGGTGCATAACAATAAAGGAATATGGGACTGAAGGCATCACGATGCCCCCCCCCCAAGGCTGGGGACTCACCTTGAGTTATGCGTTAACCCTTCAAGGGCTGCTGAGTTTTGTGTTAACCCTTCGAGGGCTGCTGAGTTTTGTGTTAACTCTTCAAGGGCTGCTGAGTTTTGTGTTAACCCTTCAAGGGCTGCTGAGTTTTGTGTTAACCCTTCAAGGGCTGCTGAGTTTTGTGTTAACCCTTCAAGGGCTGCTGAGTTATGTGTTAACCCATCCAGGGCTGCTGAGTTATGCGTTAACCCATCCAGGGCTGCTGAGTTTTGTGTTAACCCTTCAAGGGCTGCTGAGTTTTGTGTTAACCCATCCAGGGCTGCTGAGTTTTGTGTTAACCCTTCGAGGGCTGCTGAGTTTTGTGTAAACCCATCAAGGGCTGCTGAGTTTTGTGTTAACCCATCAAGGGCTGCTGAGTTTTGAGTTAACCCTTCGAGGGCTGCTGAGTTTTGTGTTAACCCTTCAAGGGCTGCTGAGTTTTGTGTTAACCCATCCAGGGCTGCTGAGTTTTGTGTTAACCCTTCAAGGGCTGCTGAGTTTTGTGTTAACCCTTCAAGGGCTGCTGAGTTTTGTGTTAACCCTTCAAGGGCTGCTGAGTTATGCGTTAACCCTTCAAGGGCTGCTGAGTTTTGTGTTAACCCATCCAGGGCTGCTGAGTTTTGTGTTAACCCATCCAGGGCTGCTGAGTTATGTGTTAACCCATCCAGGGCTGCTGAGTTTTGTGTAAACCCATCAAGGGCTGCTGAGTTTGTGTTAACCCTTTGAGGGCTGCTGAGTTTTGTGTTAACCCTTTGAGGGCTGCTGAGTTTTGTGTTAACCCTTCAAGGGCTGCTGAGTTTTGTGTTAACCCTTCAAGGGCTGCTGAGTTTTGTGTTAACCCTTCAAGGGCTGCTGAGTTATGCGTTAACCCTTCAAGGGCTGCTGAGTTTTGTGTAACCCATCCAGGGCTGCTGAGTTTTGTGTTAACCCTTCAAGGGCTGCTGAGTTTTGTGTTAACCCTTCAAGGGCTGCTGAGTTTTGTGTTAACCCATCCAGGGCTGCTGAGTTTTGTGTTAACCCTTCAAGGGCTGCTGAGTTTTGTGTTAACCCATCCAGGGCTGCTGAGTTTTGTGTTAACCCATCCAGGGCTGCTGAGTTTTGTGTTAACCCTTCAAGGGCTGCTGAGTTTTGTGTTAACCCTTCAAGGGCTGCTGAGTTTTGTGTTAACCCATCCAGGGCTGCTGAGTTTTGTGTTAACCCATCCAGGGCTGCTGAGTTTTGTGTTAACCCTTCAAGGGCTGCTGAGTTTTGTGTTAACCCATCCAGGGCTGCTGAGTTTTGTGTTAACCCATCCAGGGCTGCTGAGTTTTGTGTTAACCCTTCAAGGGCTGCTGAGTTTTGTGTTAACCCATCCAGGGCTGCTGAGTTTTGTGTTAACCCATCCAGGGCTGCTGAGTTTTGAGTTAACCCATCCAGGGCTGCTGAGTTTTGTGTTAACCCTTCAAGGGCTGCTGAGTTTTGTGTTAACCCATCCAGGGCTGCTGAGTTTTGTGTAAACCCATCAAGGGCTGCTGAGTTTTGTGTTAACCCATCAAGGGCTGCTGAGTTTTGTGTTAACCCTTCGAGGGCTGCTGATGCATTATTGCATTATTCCCATTGGTGGTCATGATGCATGAATGCAGCCCTGGCAAGTTACTACATTCATGTATCATGGCGACACTTCAGGGCTGTGATACTCTTGGAGGGTCAGCATGATGCACCAATGAAGTGCTGGCGAGCAGACTCGGCAGCTCTTCATTGGTGCATCATGCTGACCAATGGGCACAATGCACTGCTGTGGTCCTTAAAGGGTTAAATGCGTACACCACTTTCTGGCTGTTCTGGAGTCTGGAGTCATCTAGTCTGACAGTAGGATGTATCTGTCTGTATTTAGGGAGTGATCATTTTTTAACAACGGTAGGGGGGGGCTTGTGGGTTTGCGCGCAGACGCGCGAAAAAAATTTGGACCCCCCCTCTCGAGGGGGTAAAATTTTTTCAGCCCCCATAAGGGACAAAAATCGCGTGCGAACGTTTATAGTAATGCGCGGGGTTTTCCACTGAATACAGGTGATATTATTTTGACCCCCCCCATCAGAGGTCAAGGGGTTGAAAAAATTCTGACCCCCCCCTCAAACCCACCAGCCCCCCCCCCCCTTTTTGTTAAAAAATGGTCACTCCGTTATATGACTATACATGGGGGTAATGAGGGACCATAGTGAGCCACCACCATAACACTGTCTTACTCATCACTAATGTACGACTTGTCCCTAATAAACAGCGCTTATCAATACTGCAGTAGATTGGGTCGCATTGAATTGTTTACAATTTTTTAACGGCAAAATGACTCTCGGTGACTCGGGATCGAGGCGCGGTGACTCAGGGAAGAAGAAATTGGTTAAAAGCTTGCCCAAATACCTATTAAATATCTTCAAAAATGAAGAAAAAAATAGGGTAGGCCCTGTTTGAATAGGTAGGGTTGGGTTACCTGAAACAAACAATTTCTTTTTTGGCCTAATCATCTAGCGTAATGCGCTCTGAATACTGTAGTAGATTGGGCCGCCATTGTCTGGTATGTTCATTAATGTCTATCTTTATCTGAGATGGTATTATCACCAGTAGGCAGTACTACAACTGTGTATGGCACCGTGCTATGACCCAAAATAATTGTTTGTTTCAGGTAACCCAACCATACCTAGCCAAACAGGGCCGATCCGATCTTTTTTTTCTTTATTATTGGAGGAATTACAGGATTTTGAGCAAATTTACAGCCAATTTGCTGAGTCCCTTTGACTCGTCGCTGAGTCCCTGTGACTCGTCGCTGAGTCCCTGTGACTCGTCGCTGAGTCCCTGTGACTCGTCGCTGAGTCCCTGTGACTCGTCGCTGAGTCCCTGTGACTCGTCGCTGAGTCCCTGTGACTCGTCGCTGAGTCCCTGTGACTCTTCGCTGAGTCACTGTGACTCATCGCTGAGTCATTGTAGTAGTTAAAAAAGAAATTGCAAAATCCGACCTACGCTACCGTAATCTCCTGCGTAGAAGGCGCAGCTCGCGTAGAAGGCGCACCCCCAACTCAGAGAATGGCTTTTCACGTAGAAGGCGCACGTACCTCTTCTGGATCGATTCCTGGAAAAACCCGCGTATAAGGCGCCCCCCCAACTCACAGGGGGGCTGTTTCGCGTAGAAGGCGCCCCCCTCCCCACCCCCACCCTCACTATTGTACACCTCCCGGTCTGCCGCGGTGCTGGGTCTATGAGTTCAAGCTGTCATCGGCACACGGTCGGCTTGAACCCGCCAAGCGCCCGTCGACACCTCCCGGTCTGCCGCGCTGCTGGCTATATGAGTTCAAGCTGTCATCGGCACACGGTGTGACGGTCGGCGTCAAACCCGCCGAGCAAATCTACACCGACCGGCTGCTGGCTATATGAGTTCAAGCTGTCATTGGCACACGGTCGGCGTCAAACCCGCCGAGCGCCCGTCGACACCTCCCGGTCTGCCGCGCTGCTGGCTATATGAGTTCAAGCTATCATCGGCACACGGTGTGACGGTCGGCGTCAAACCCGCCGAGCAAATCTACACCGACCGGGCTGCTGGCTATATGAGTTCAAGCTGTCATCGGCACACGGTCGGTGTCAAACCCGCCGAGCAAATGTACAGCGACCGGGCTGCCGCGCTTGGCGCTATGAGTTCAAGCTGTCATCGGCACACGGTCGGTTTAAAAAAACAGCGAGCAAATCTACAGCGACCGGTCTGCCGCAGTGCTGGCTATATGAGTTCAAGCTGTCACCGGTGCATGGTGGGCCTTATCCCCGGCGAGCGCGTCGACACCTCCCGGTCTGCCGCGGTGCTGGCGCTATGAATTCAAGCTGTCATCAGCGCATTTTCCCAAATGAGATGTTGGAAAAACCCGCGTATAAGGCGCACCACCAACTCAAGGCAATTACCCTCCCGCGTATAAGACCCAGCAGCATTTTGTTTGGCGTAGAAGACGCGCCTTCTACGCGGGAGATTACGGTACCTATTTCTTTTCAGCATGTTACCTGAAACCTCAGTGAAGCCAATAGTTTGTTTTGGGTAACTAAGCCTTTACCTAGTAAAACAGGACCAACCCTAAAACCCTTTCTTCATTTTTGTAGTTATTATACAATTTTGGGTGTGTTTTGAGTCATTTTTAGTCGCCACATGTTGTTGCAAGTTATTGTAGCAGTTATAAAAGAAACTGTAAAATAAGAGAGTAAAATATCTGACCTACTTTACCTAATATTTTCAGGATGTTACCTTAGCAAGAGGATATCAACTTTACACTATTTGTATGAAGAGTGAATGAATACATGTATTTGGAGATAGGCCCCCTGTAACATAGCAATGTCTATCTCTCAAAAGGGCTTTAACCCATCTGTCTCTTTATCATTGAACCAGGCTAGTAATAGCAGAATCCTATGGTTATGGTGGTAGGGATGGTGACACACTAAATCACATAATACTTGTACACAAGGCTACAAGGGGAGTTAAAACTAAGCAGGGTTGAAACAGGGACTGAGTCCCAAACCTGAAACATTCAGATGTTATAAATGCAATGCACCCAGATTTCACTCATTCAAAGGTGGCTTTTTCTTCATCAGCCACATTACGCAATATCCCACAAGGTATTTAAAAGAGAGGCTTTGGCCTTATACCCCTAAACTTGGTATTTCCTTTGCCAAACACTTGACATTAATTTTGAACAGTTAGTCTTTGCATCTGAAGTAGTTTATACTTCAGTCAGGCAAGGCTGTCTGTTATTGCTAGATGATTTCTAAGAAAAAGGATTTAGGGACGAGTCATTTATTGCCAGTTGGGGGGGGGGCTTGTAAGATATGGGGCATTTTGAAAAAGAGCCCTTGGTGGAGGGTCAAAACCTTCACACTGGGGGGGGGGGGGGTCAAAACTAAATTTAGGCAATTCAAATACCCATCGCAATGTGTCATTCCATCTGCTTGTCCGATTTCTGAGGGGGTGATAGTGGGGGCAACGATCATTTTTGTTATAGGGGATGGTGGGAAAACACCTGGCGATTGGCCAAAATCCATCTAGCCCCCGCCCCCCCCCCCCCCAGTTGGCAATAATGACTCGTCCCTTATGTCAAGATGAATTGAGATGGGACCAGGGGAAGAGGTCATAATTTGAATGTGTGATTAAAACGCCTCTGCATAACTAGCATACATCCCACCGGGGCTGCACTCAGACATTTTAATACAGACAGTTTATTCTCAGTCTAGATATGCGCTCCTATCCTATCCTGAATCAATTATTATATCCAGTCATTTCTGCCACTTATCACAACAGGACAATAGATTCATGCCTTTTTAATATATGGATTGTAAAAAGAACAGACAGAGGGATACCTCCTGCAGTGAAGACATCCACTCTCAGCAATAGATCTTATATCAAGCCTTTTATAGGGAGGCCTTAAGTATCAAGTATGATAAACGATAAACCACAATGAGGGTAGAAAGGCCACTCAGCTAAGGGGAAAGTCGAGAATAAATCGTTTAGGTAAGCTCTCGATATAAACATATTTCACTCTGAATAGAGGCTGGGTTTCTATTGTGTAGAAAAGATGTTCTCATTGTGAAGGATCTAAAAGGTTGATGTGTCATTTTTTCTTTTTATATCTAGAGGTTTGTTCTGCATGGAATTGCACTATATATATATATATATATATATATATATATATATATATATATATTTATATATATTAACCTAATAGATCATTGATATCGGTGCCCTAGGGTCCTAAATTCTGTATATACTCGAGCCGCGCAGTGGCGAGGGTATATACAGAATGGAGGGCCCGTGGGCACTGATATCAATGACCTATTAAGTTTATACCACTAATTTCTTCATTTTGTATTAATTTCTTACCTGATATCCACAGAATATAGGCACGAGAAGACATTTTGTAAGTGCAAGCCATACGCCCCGGGTCGCTCTGTGCATAGCCATTGTTATTGTCTTTTTTAACTGCTGCGTGTTGACCTATATCTACATCCGGGCCACTGACATACTTTCGTCGAACAAGGAGGGAGACACGAATGGCAGACCGCGACTCGCTTACGATGAAAAAATCAATGGATTCTTCTTTATATTGAACAAAATGGAGAAAATTAGCACGCATTCCTCATCTATGGATCAAATACTTGTTGGGATTTTAATATTATAACATGACAAACTTGGAATCAAGACGAAAACTGAGTGTAAACATAGGACTAGGACCACAGGTTAGATTTTATTTACTTTCGCATTGGATTTCATCACCGTTCAGTGTGGCGCTATGGCTAAGGCTTCCGCCTACCTCCATTGCGGCCGGGGTTTAATCCTCATACGAGTTGGGACGATTTTTCACATTGAAACAATGGCGAGACTGACTTTGTATGTCCGCCATAATTTTCCAAATTCCCAAGTCCAACATGACCTTGAAAAAGTATATACCAAAAACTCTAAAAATGCACATGGGTGGTATATACCTATATAATGCACGGCAGATATGCTCATATCAGCACTGTATGTACCAAAATATATATATATTTATTTATTTATATAGAATGTCACATGGGAAAAGCTGCCTGAAAAGTTGAAGACCATAGCTAAGTAAGTTACTAAATATCTGACTTTTACCCCATCTAGTTCACTGTTTGTGATTAATTAGACTTACACACATGTAAATTGACTGAGTCTAAGTTTTTTTTTATTTGAATGCCACAGACAGAATTAGATCTTTTTAATTCTCTTCAATATGTGAAGCATCTAAAATGGACTGTCAATTATAGGATTACTGTATCTTAGAATTCCTGATATTCATGTATAGGAATGTAATATATAATGATTAGACTTGAACGAATGCCTTTCAGGGGATGATATAGGCACGACGCGGAGCAGAGTGCCTATATCATCCCTGAAAGGCATTCGTTCAAGTCTAATCATTACATATTGCATATATAACATGGTTTCCACAATTAATTCTAAATATTTACCTTTAAAAATGATAGACTCCATTGGTTTCTTATGCGAGTCGACAAGACGGTCCTCCGCCATCTTGGTTTCATGTTGATGTTTGGTCAAGCTGGTGACCTGGTGCAACTCTCATTCTCGTAGGCCTACTACCACGAATACGTCGAGACAGAGCTGCGCCAGTCTATAGCTTGTACACTCCAGGCGGTGCCACCTGTAGTGTTGACAGAATGGCGAAGACGCACAGTCGCTCGCTTCGAAAGTTTACTTTTTTTTAAGTTAAATTCAGCCTCAATATCAAGCAATCTACCCGACAGGGAGTTAGAACAAGGTTTCAATAATGTTATGTCCAAAGCATTACGTCAGATTTTGTACATAAGCTTCAGAAATGGAGGATTTACTTTCATGTCAACTCGTTGTCAAGGCATGTCCGGTCCGCTGTCAATTTTCGGTTCCTTATCCCGAAATATCAGAACTCATATTATCCATTTTAGGAACTCGAATCAGTGCCTAAACGCGATAACCATGTTATATTCAGTGCTAAATCAAGGACACCACTGTCTGAGGATTCTATCTATGTGTACTTTAGAGTAACTTACTTTCTACATATAGCCAACATTGGCTCTTTTTTCCTATATAATATATGAGTAGGTCACTGGGACATTGTTGGCAGACATATTTTAACCCTTTAGGGGCTGCAGTCATGCATTATGCCCATTGGTCGCCATGATGCATGAATGCAGCCCTGGCAGGTAACTCACCAGGGCTGCATTCATGCACGACCCTACCGGACCCTACACAGATGATACACTCCCAGTGGGTCGGCATGATGCACCAATGAAGTACCGGTGAGCAGTCTCACCAGCACTTCATTGGTGCATCATGACGACGATGGTGCTCCGATGAAGTACCGGTGAGCAGTCTCACCAGCACTTCATTGGTGCATCATGACGACGATGGTGCTCCAATGAAGTACCGGTGAGCAGTCTCACCAGCACTTCATTGGTGCATCATGACGACAATGGTGCTCCGATGAAGTACCGGTGAGCAGTCTCACCAGCACTTCATTGGTGCATCATGACGACGATGGTGCTCCAATGAAGTACCGGTGAGCAGTCTCACCAGCACTTCATTGGTGCATCATGACGACGATGGTGCTCCAATGAAGTACCGGTGAGCAGTCTCACCAGCACTTCATTGGTGCATCATGACGACAATGGTGCTCCGATGAAGTACCGGTGAGCAGTCTCACCAGCACTTCATTGGTGCATCATGACGACGATGGTGCTCCAATGAAGTACCGGTGAGCAGTCTCACCAGCACTTCATTGGTGCATCATGACGACGATGGTGCTCCAATGAAGTACCGGTGAGCAGTCTCACCAGCACTCCATTGGTGCATCATGACAACGATGGTGCTCCAATGAAGTACCGGTGAGCTGACTCACCAGCACTTCATTGGTAGATCATGGAGACCAATGGGCATTTTGCACTCCTGCATCAGTGAGCCTTAACCCTTTAAAGGCCACTGATACAGGAGTGCATCATGCCCATTGGTTGTCATCATGCACCAATGAAGGGCTGGCAAGACTGCTAACCAGCACTTCATTGATGCATCATGCCAACCCAACGGGGTTGACACATAAACTCCCGGAGGGTCAGCATGATGTTCCATTGAAGTACCAGTCTCACCAGCACTTCATTGGTGCATCATGATGACCAATGGGAAGGATGCACTCCTGTATCAGCGGGCCTTTAAGGGTTAAAGGGCTGGCAAACTAGAACAGACGTCACACACTTTATACCTAAAGGTCTACATTTATAAATCACAGATTCAAAAACTGTCTTTTCTTTTTTTTTTTATTCTGGAAAGAAACCAGTGAAGATGGACAAAACCTTTGACCCTTTAAGGGTCGCATTAATGCATTAACGCATTATGCATTAATGCATTAGGCCTACTGGTCGTCATGATGCACCAATGAAGTGCTGGTGAGACTGCTCTCCACTGGAGCATCATGCCGACCCTCTGGAAGTTTATGTATCAACCCTGTAGGGTCAGTATGATGCACCAATGAAGTGCTGACGAGCAGTATGGGTATGACCCAGGCTTTACGGTGGTCTATGAATCAAAGACATGAGTGGAGTATAGGATGGGTCTGGGTATGAGCCAGGCTTTATGGTGGTCTATGAATCAAAGACATGAGTGGAGTATAGGATGGGTCTGGGTATGAGCCAGGCTTTATGGTGGTCTATGAATCAAAGACATGAGTGGAGTATAGGATGGGTCTGGGTATGAACCAGGCTTTAAGGTGGTCTATGAATCAAAGAATGAGTGGAGTATAGGCTTTATGGTGGTCTATGAATCAAAGACATGAGTGGAGTGTAGGCTTTACGGTGGTCTATGAATCAAAGACATGAGTGGAGTATAGGCTTTACGGTGGTCTATGAATCAAAGACATGAGTGGAGTGTAGGCTTTTTGGTATTCTATGAATCAAAGACATGAGTGGAGTATAGGCTTTACGGTGTTCTATCAATCAAAGACATGAGTGGAGTATAGGCTTTACGGTGTTCTATGAATCAAAGACATGAGTGGAGTATAGGCTTTACGGTGGTCTATGAATCAAAGACATGAGTGGAGTATAGGCTTTACGGTAGTCTATAAATCAAAGACATGAGTGGAGTATAGGCTTTATGGTATTCTATGAATCAAAGACATGAGTGGAGTATAGGCTTTATGGTGGTCTATGAATCAAAGACATGAGTGGAGTATAGGCTTTATGGTGGTCCATGAATCAAAGACATGAGTGGAGTATACACTGCAAAAATGGTGTTTAGATCCTAAACACAATTTTAAACATATTCTTGCAACGTTTTTGTAATCACATTAACCTCCTAAACATGTTTAGCTAAACAATATGCTTAGCTTAGGTGTTTAGATATCTAGGTGTTTAGATTGAGATTTTTTTCTGATATGAAATTTTATGTTTAGATGTCTAAATGATTAGATGGAAATTTAGGTTCATAAATGAATGCATTAAGAAAAAAAGCATTATCTTTTGTTTGTTTTTTCATTTACTTTCTGGGGAACATCAGCGGGTATTTACAAGTGCAAAGTCTCTAAAGAAGTTAGCCACATGAATATACACATATATGTATACACTGCATTAGAATGAGAGACTAGAGAAAGTACAACAGCTTGAGGAGGAGAACATTGCTTTATCTTTTGAAAAATACCATGAAATAGGTGTCTACCATGGGACCTGTTGGTTAGTTTAGACTAAATATGCTGGTGTAAGGCAAATTTAGTAAACTCTCCAATGTTATTCCACGATTTCTGGGGTACACAGTGCTTTTTCGTGGCTATTCCCATACACATATCTGTCGATATTGCACACCCTGTATACTTTAGCATCAATTTTGTAAGGCGTGCTGTTATCCATGTAAGGCGTGCTGTTATCCAGGATAACAACACGCCTCTCATGTCCTCCCATGTCATATGTTACATGTTAAAACCAACAGACTTTTTCATTGCCATGGTAGGGCTCGAACCTGCAACCTAAGATTCCTAGTCCAACCCCCTATGCAGTGCGCCACAGAGACCGACGGATGGTGGTTGGCTAGAACTAAACCAAACAGGAATCCTAGCCGGGCGCCGAGGCGTGTGTACCGATCGTGTATACATAACACAAGGGACGCATTCAAATCAATCCAAGCCGACACGGCCGCTGAAGGAGGAGACGCGGTGGTCTAGCGGTAAGCGCGTTGCGCCAAGCCGTCAGAGGTACATGGATCGAGCCCCGGTCCCGGCGCATCTTTTTTCGTCGTGTGTGCTGTCGCTGTCCACTGCCGGGCAAGGAGGTGTATTATACACAAACATAACAGCTGCCGGGCGAGGAGGTGTATTATACACAAACATAACCGCGAGAAGCATCTTTTTTCGCCGTGTGCGCTGTCGCTGTCCGCTGCCGGGCAAGGAGGTGTATTATACACAAACATAACAGCTAGAGGCATCTTTTTTCGCCGTGTGCGCTGTCACTATCCGCTGCCGGGCGACGAGGTGTATGTACACTTTTTTCGCCGTGTTCCGCTGCTAAGCCTAGCCGAGACCGGGGCTGTCGCTGTCTGCTGCCGGGCGAGGAGGTGTATGTACCGATCGTGTACACACAATGGCTGGCATCGAGTCCCGGGGAGGGGGAATAATTTTTGTTTTCAACTTGAATTTATTGGTATAATATTGATTATTTATTGGTTTCGTGGTATAAAATAAGTAGTCAATGGATAACTCATGACTTGTGTGTGTTAGCAAAGGCTTATAACACTCGGCCTATGGCCTCGTGTCATTATCCTTCACTAACACACACGCGTCATGAGTTATCCATTGATTACTTGTTCACTGTTTCTATTCTGATGAATTTCAGTGAAATGAACCCATATTTAACATGGGGTTTGGGGATATTTTGCACAGCAATTGATTGTGATTGTGTACAGAATGTTTATTCAGAGGTAGTGCTGCTACCTGGTGTGTAATTGACATCCAACTATCTAAACATATTGATGTTTAAATCTAAACACCTAATATTCAATATGTTTAAACACTAAACATTTAGACATGTTTAGCAAAAATGTTTAGGTGTTTAAAAGAAAAGTATCTAATTCCTAAATGTGTAGTCTATGAGACACCCAACTCACCTATATGTTTAGGTTTTAAACATGTTTAGACCTAAACATGTTTAAAATCTAAACACCATTTTTACAGTGTAGGATGGGTCTGGGTATGAGCCAGGTTTGTCATCTTCCTCAATGATATAAACACTTGGTGATGTTAGTCGTGATGTGCATTTACAGCCTACTTAACACGGGGCACCTTAAGGTGACACCTTAATCATGTCTTAACATGTCATGTACAGGATGTAACTAACTGTCAAACTATAACAGCCTTCCTAGCATGTCAAATATCTTCACCTTTTATGAACTGTGTAAATCCTAATATATTCCAATATGGTATTCTATAATACAGCCTGAGAGAGTGTGGGGGATGCATCTCCTACGACTCCGCCATCACTGGCTGCCTTTACTGGGGATCTGTTTGAAATTTTTTTAACTTACAAATGGAAATAAAAATCTGGATAAATATTGACTAAACGTTAATTCTTTGAGTACACAATAATGATTACTGGTGATGTTTATCTGCAATAATGTAATATATCGAACCCATGCTTGAATTAGGTCACTAATTCTTCACCTGACCCTTCTAGTTCTAAGAGTCGCATTGTGTTTTGATGTATTTTGGCCTATGATGTTCATGACACATGAATGCAAGATGGGTAAGTAACTGACAGGATCTGTGTTCATGACACATGAATGCAAGATGGGTAAGTAACTGACAGGATCTGTGTTCATGACACATGAATGCAAGATGGGTAAGTAACTGACAGGATCTGTGTTCATGACACATGAATATAAGATGGGTAAGTAACTGACAGGATCTGTGTTCATGACACATGAACGTAAGATGGGTAAGTAACTGACAGGATCTGTGTTCATGACACATGAATGCAAGATGGGTAAGTAACTGACAGGATCTGTGTTCATGACACATGAATATAAGATGGGTAAGTAACTGACAGGATCTGTGTTCATGACACATGAACGTAAGATGGGTAAGTAACTGACAGGATCTGTGTTCATGACACATGAATGCAAGATGGGTAAGTAACTGACAGGATCTGTGTTCATGACACATGAACGTAAGATGGGTAAGTAACTGACAGGATCTGTGTGGTTATTTACCTTACACTAAAATACACGCTACACTCTATACCTGAATCCTTTAAAGGCTGCTCGTGCATTAATGCATCATACCCATTGATCGTCATGATGCATGAATGCAGGGGGGGGGGTTATCCCAGAGTCTCACGATCCTCCAATAAAGTGCTGGCAAGAAGTGTGCCTATACATGGGTGCTCAAAATCTTAAGGATGTCACGCCATCACTTTTTAGGAAGGATGGTGTGTCACTCCGTCACTTTTTATGTATATGCCAATGCACTGGGAACTTTTGAAAGTGTCGCCGTCCATCACTTTTTGAAACGCCTGCATCACTAGCGTCACTTTTTAAAACCCCTGCGTCACAAGCATCATTTTTTAAAACTCCTGCGTCACAGCATCACGAGCGTCACTTTTTACCCGTGCATAGGCACAGAAGTCTCGCCAGCACTTCATTGCAGCATCATGACGCTTAATGCATCAGCGTCCAGCATCAGTTACCCTTCATAAAGAATGAGGTGAATTTTTTCCTTATTTTACATTATTTATCTGAGCTTAAAATATCTATGTTGAACCAGTCATGGTAAGTACCCTTGTGGTGAACCACTGTCTGATGTATGATGGTCTACAAGGGATAGGGAAACAACTACCTTAGGGAGTGATCATTTTTTACAACAGGGGGGGGGGGGGCTGGTGGGTTTGAAGGGGGGGGGGGGTCAGAATCTTTTTGACCCCTTGACTGGGGCACTCCCTAACACAATTGAGCAGAGGGCTGAAGTCTGCATGGTGTCTGGTTGATCACTCAGTGTGTTCAACATGCTGTATAGTATGTCCCCGAGTATGTCCATCATCAAAGGCTCGGGCAGGAACAGATTCCATAGCATCCATGGTCTGTTCTTTACCCAACAACTCTCCGACCTTAAAGGATTGCCAACTGTGTACTGACATGGATGTGGCAATAATGGGGTCAAAAAGGCGATATTCAGTTTTGACTTTTGGACATCAATTTTTTAGAACAGATGTTTTGAGTTCAAACCTCAGCCTTTGTCCCAGACTCTAGGTGCTGCTCGCACACGGGTGTGGCTTATACATGCACAATGTTGACTCTATTAGGGATCCTCGGTGAACTAGCCCTAGTAACCACCATCATTGTAATGATATGAAGCTGTGTAGTTTCTATGATCAATCCCCAGATGGCAGTACAGTAAAGGAATCTCTGTAAGAAATATTAGTGAAATCTCAGCCCCTGTGAAACACTGTTAGAAGGAATCCAGTGTCGCCGAAATCTTCTTTTTAACGCAAGCCAAAGTGGCCTGCGTCATGGCATTGTACGCAGACTATTTCCCTCTAACGCAGGCCATATGAATATTGTTGTACTTTGTATAACTGAAAAGAATTTGGAAAATATCTGAATACAAAACAGCTTTACTAAAGTTGCCCTATCTTCACTTCCGATTTGGTGAAAAATTCTTTTAGCATTATAAAGCTGAGATCTGCATTCTAAAGCACTTACGCCGGCAAAAGCAGGCGTGCCGGCGTCATTTTGGCATCACTCGTTAACTCTGTAAAAATTCCACTGAAATCTTAACCTTGTGAACCGCTGTTAATTTGACAGTAGTCTTTTTTACAGTGTGGGGATTTGTAGGAGTACCACTTTTTGCCTAGTCTATAGGCTGAGGTCATTATCCCCCAACTCATGAATGGGAAGTCTGACAGTATATGATGATCTATCTTCATGTAAAATTATGTATGGGATAACAAGGACTCATATAGTGAGTCACCAATACACTGCCATATACCTTTCTCATCACTAATGTAGGACTTATATTTATATGTCTCAGCAGCAGCTGCACATACTACCCTACAGTGGATCATGTTCCTTTGTTTTTTATGATGTATGCAGTGTTGCCGAAATGATGCCAGCACGAAGGCTTTTGTCCGCGTAGGATATAAATGACTGGCGTAGGACCTTGGACTATGGTCTGAGCTTTCTAATTGTGAAAGAATTTTCCAAATCGGTCAATTAGAAGCAAACCACTGTTTATGTATAATCAAATATTTTCCTTTTTTAAAGTTTTTGTATATGTATAAAACCATTTATAATGAAGTTTATACCAGTGTCTTAATATGTCAAATGTCAATTGGCCTGCATGGGAGGAAAATGGCCTACATAAGATGCTAGGACGCAGGCAACATTGGCCTGCGTTGAGAAAACGTTTTCGGCAATGCTGCTGTATCAAAATAAAGTGTTGCCAAGGAAAATCAGGCTTGTTCAGGTGACAGGGTCGTAAAAAAAAAGGTAGGTACTAAGGTAGAAAAAAAAATTGTTATCAGCTTTGGCCTGCATCTCAGCATCTTACACAGGTCATTTCCCTCTAATGCATTCATATTTTTATGTGCCCACACAAACTTATTGTAACTAAAGAGAAATAAGAATATGTTTACATATAAAATGAATCCAAAAGAATTGCCCTATCTTCACTTCCAATGGGCTGATTTGAAAAGAATTCTTTCACCATTAGAATACTGAGTGTCCAAAGGCCCTACACTAGCCATTGAGATTCTACGCTGGTTTTTGCCGGCGTCATTTCAGCAACATTACATCTCTTTGAGAGTTCACCCTTTATAGGCTGCTGATGTAGGAGTGCATCATGCCCATTGGTCGTCATGATGCACCAATGAAGTGCTGGTGAGACTGGTCACCCCCACTTCATTGGAGCATCATGACAACCCTACAGGGTCGATACATAAACTTCCAGAGGGTCGGCATGATGTCTCACAGTCTGGGGGGTGGCAGTGAGCCTCGGTTTGGGTACCAACTGTGGTACTGACCCCGCGGAGCAGTGGCTGTCGACATGTCAAAGGGAAGAAAAAGGGCGGGCTGTTAGCTGAATTACATATTGGGATTAGGGGGCTGTTAATACCTTTTATACCTTGCATGGAAAGAAAGTAACTTGAATTCCATGTTATCACCCCAGGGCTGTGAAATTCCCGAGTATTATTGTCAAAGAACCTTGAATTACATGGAAAAGGGCCCAAAAAAGGGGGGGGGGCTCTTGATGCATCTAGTCAAGCACCAAGTGGGCCTTCCATGGCTACAAACCATCTGTCTCTATTTGTACAATAGACCAGGAAGCAGATATTACCTTACAAGGTCCCTAATGTCTACAGTCCCATTATGGACCCTGGGATTAATGGGTATTGGGTATGATCAGGTGATCAATGTTACCATGCTGCTACACTTATCCCAACTCACATAAATGGATTCAATAGAGATGATAGCAGAGTGGAGGCTGGACCAGGACTTTAACGGCAATAGCATCATAAGTCTAAGCCCCATTGGTCGTCATGATGCTCCAATAAATACTGGTGAACCCCTGGCCGGCACTTAAGCATAGATAGCATGCCTAAAAGTTTTAAGTGGGCCTGCAGTTCTTAGAACGACATCAATATACATGAGCAGCATTCCCCTCAAATAGATCAAATCCATTCATGGTAAACTGACGTTCTCTTCATGAGTAGATCTCAGGCCATACCTCATGAGGTATTTGGACAAGAGGAAGGACTTGGTATGTGTGACCCCTATGAATATAATATGTCGTTTTTGCCAGATATTTGGTATATTCTAGCAGAAGTGATTTATCTTGTACCTCGACTAATGTAATAACTTGAGTAATAGCTGTCTTTTGTGCAAGTAGGGGTCTATCTGCACCCCATAGGACCTCACAGACAGTAGGGGGGAAATAAAATGTACTAAGTTGATTAAAACTGTCCCTAATCTGCAGCTTGAAGGGTGTTATCAAAGGCACGGTGTGCCTTAAATACAGGTCTGTCCTACTTACACCCTCTTTCAGTTAATAGTGAACAAGGCAGGAAACCCCTTTTTGGGACAATTGGGGTATCATTAATATACACTGTTTGAGGAGAGGGTTTAGTATAGACTAAAAGAACCGTGTATCCTTTTACTACCAATCTAGAAAATCTGGATCTGAAAAGAGCCTTATTTTATGTAATAGTAAGTCAGTGATCATAATGGGAGATTCTATAGGCTGAGATTGTTTCCCCAACGTAGGTTTCCTTACAATGGCCTCTCACCACCTTCTAAATCAATAAAAGGATTGTATTTATCATACAATTTCACACAGCCAAAACAGCAATTTATTGCTTTCAATATGTAGGATTTATGCTCAAGGTTAAATTGTTAACGTTTTAAGGGTCAAATGTTGCTTATAGGTTCATGTTGCTTCCTTCGTTTAATAGTCCTGAGTCAATCATTTCATCCTCTTCATTTCCACTACAAACCCTTCCTCTTACACACAGCCTTTTATCAGACCCCAAGATAGGTCCCTCTACAGAGCACTTTGCACGATACTAAGGTATCTTTATATATAGAAGTTGGAAAAAGAAGTCAGAAGGATGGATGCCTCCCCTGGTGGTGCCCAGCATCCAACATATTGAAATGTCTTATATAAACGTCACTGCATTTTGTAAACGCTGTCAGGAGTCCACTCCCTTTACATCCAGCTGTTTATAAGGAGCTCTCAAGTATCCCTTTGATAAATGATGAACCACACAGTGGGTAGAAATGCAGCGTAAGTCGGGCGGAAAACGAGAAAAGAACAGTAAAGTAACCTTGTGATAGCAACATATTTCACCCTGAATAGAGGCTGGGTTCCTACTGTGTGCAAAAGATGTTACTGCAGGCCAGATAGTGTCAAGCGACTTTTTTTTTCTCTTTTTTTTATATATTGACTTATTTTGTATGGGATCCTGCATAGCATTTCACAGACTCCTTTATTCTACTATTCACCCAATTGCTAGATTGGGATAGTTTATGACTGCACAAGAATGGGATTGAGTTTTGAAGATAGTGCCCCTCCCCTTCTCTCGGGTAGTGTTTGAGATGGACTTTATAGGACAGAAGCCTGAAGAGTTTAAGACCCATTTATTAATGTTGAACTGTTTTCTAATTGGATCTGTGCAAATCACAATGATGACCATTTTTTTTTTTAAACGGTTTTATTTTTTCCTGGTTACAATACATGATCAGTGTAACTGTTCAACCCACATACAACCAGGGAACCGAGTGAAGCCAACTCAGATTCATCCCTTTGCTTGAATAAAAAATTCATTTTTTAACAGTGTTCAGTTGCTTCTTTAAATTATATAAAATGAATAATACATGAATGTGAACCAATTACATGAATGAAATGAATGAACATGTAAAATTACACAGATAGGATTGAAATAAGAGTAAAATTTGACATCTATAATTACAGGACAGGCCATAACTTCAGACACATGGCAGACAACGCGGTTGAGGAGCTGGTCCTTGACGAGGGGTTACATCCTAATATTCAGGCATACCCTAAATTAAATGCAATGGTCTTTAACAACCACCCTGTCCGGTACTTGTTGGTGCAGTTATTAATAAACACATCCATATGTACCTACCGTAATCTCCCGCGTATAAGGCGCGTCTTATACGAGGGGTTTTAGTTCTTCCTGGATCCACAAGGTTGACACCAAGAGCTTTATTTTGATATGTTACACTCCCCCTAACTCAAAAAAATAACATAGGGGGATTCAAGGGGGTGTGGGGGGCCCTAGCTACACATAGCTTTTTGAATTTTGAAAATCCATTCAGTAGAACTAAAGTTATGATTTTTTGATTTTTTTGACAATATTCTTCAACTCTAGGTTCGCCTTATACGCGAGGTGCACCTTATACGCGAGAGACTACAGTATCATTTTTTAATACCGTAATCTCTTGCGTACAAGGCGCGTCTTATACGCGGGGTTTTTGTTCTCCCTGGATCTGCAAGGGGGACACTGAGACCTTTCTTTTGATATGTAACACTCCCCCTAAGGTATTTATAGAATATAGGGGGGGGGGGTCCAGGGGGTATGGGGGTCCTATCTACACATAACCTTTTGAATTTTTAAAATCCATTCAATAGAACAAAAGTTATGAATTCTTTATTTTTCTGACCATTTATATAATCTTGAACTCTAGGTGCGTCTTATATGCGAGGTGCGCCTTATACGCGAGAGATAATGGTAACAAAGCATACTGTAATCAATTCTGAGTTTTAAAACCGAAGTCCCATCACAACATTCATACAGATACAATGTCAGCAATTTGTATAGATTTGTATAGACACAAGTAACATTCATTTTATGTTTGGTCGAGTGGGTTGGAAGGAGACACCTCCCTAGCAATATCAGTTGGCCTCGAAATATCCGGGCTTTTTGATATATGGATATATATATAGAGAGAGAATTGGTCAGCACTGAGGGTTATCACACGTAACCCCTCGTGTGATAATCCTCAGTGCTGACCAATTCGAGTGCTCCTTTGTATCTATCTCAGTTAATTAATTCCATTTATTTGACATTAGAAATGATTTTATCATCAGTTATTTGACCATTCTGGATGTTTTACCTGGCAGTGTGATATGGGGGAGGGTTATCACACTGTGGGGTGTGATACATAGGTTCTTGGATAAACCTATGGGGCTCTCATATTCAACTTGAGATAAATCCTGAAGTCCCATGCCTGGACTGGAGCATTTAACCCAGCATTAAATATCCACTCATCTATAGAGACTTCCTCTACAATATGACTAGGTTACTGGGACATGGAGGGCAGACATATATATCTTTATATCCAGGGGCACACCCACTAAACAATACAGCTCTTTATCTATAAATCACATTCAATATCTTTTATGTATATCTCTTATCATTCTAGAAGAAATAAGTAATGGCATAAAAACCTTCAGTGATAAAAGAAATGTAAGAGTATGTACACTTTTTTCTTGATACTAGTGGCTTCGCCACTAGAGTTGGGTGCATTAGCATCATCTCTTCCCCCACCCAACACACATAACTGTGGCTACCCCAACACCCCCTCCCCCCGTCCCCCCCCCCCCCCCCGAGAGGGCGGCAAACTTGCGGTGGCGTGGACAGCTAGCGGCTGTCTGCCCTACATCACCATGGTCACATAAAAACCTTCAGTGATAAAAGAAATGTAAGGGTATGTACACTTTTTTCTTGATACTAGATACGCACCACATCAGAAGTTTAGCTCTGGATATCTCTGACATTTCAAGTAATTTTGATAGTATATTTTAGGAGGAACACATTGGAGGTATATTCATACTGTTTCCATCTTAGTTGATCTATATTGATTTTCATATATGCTATTATAGTGCTCCGTTTCTGAAGAAAATAATGGCAGATCTTAAAAACGATCCTGGGTATTGTTGCTTTGCAGACTCAAGCCAGGGAAAGTATCAAATATTTCATCTTTTAAAATACAAACTACCGTAATCTCCCGCGTATAAGACGCGTCCTCTAGGCCAAACAAAATGCTGGGGGGTCTTATAGCTTTCCCTCAAGTTGGGTGTGCGTCTTATACGAGGGGTAATTTTACTATAGAAATGTACTAATCTTACAAATTTCAGCCTTAAAATGTGCGTCTTATACGCGAAAATGCTTGTGCTGAGTTTGGGGTGCGTCTTATACGCGCAACGCGTCTTCTACGCGGAAGTTTACGGTACTTTTGCGCACCAAGCGAAAGATGGGGCTCAAAAATCCATAGCATATCGTCAAAATATTACTTTTAGTATATCTAATATGAAAAATCAAGTTAACTTTGAAAAAAAATACACAGTATTAGGTAGCCTCTTTTGGTTTATCTGTTCCCGGCAAGTACTCAAGCTTATTTCAATGGGGGGGGGGGGGGTGGGGACCAGCGACCTAATAACCCCTTTTTTATATATATAGGGTAATAATAATAAAAACCTACATATGACTGTCGGTCTATAAATCATCGGCTAAAAAGGTAGGGGTGTTACTTTAAAGTTGACATGATGATTACAACCTGTCCACATGAGAAATATTAACAATAGCATCATTGTCTACATGCCCACCACAGTGTAATATACCATATCACATAGAAACCCATTACCACTAAAATCATGACACACAAGGGGGAACGGGAAGGATTTGTCGCATCATATAATCTCTGCTATAGTTAGTAAAGCATATTGCCAAGAGTAATGACCATGTTTTTTTCTCTATTATTTTCACCCTTACTTCTATTAGCTATAGTAAAGGCTGCCGTTCACATTACCGTAAAACCCCAGTAATAAGCCGGATTTCTTTTCCTATTTTGGACCAAAACCAGCTTCTAAATTCCCTCCAACTCTACCCCCTACTTATGACCGGGATTTTAATACAATAGATTAAAGAGAAAATAGGGAAAATTTGGCCCTAAAATTGGCTTATAGGATTTCCCTGAACTAACCCCCCGGCTTATGACTGGGGCCGGCTTATGACCGGGGTTTTACGGTATTATGTACCTTCCATGATACGACTCCCCACATACAAAACCTACTGACTACTATCTGTGCATGTGTTTAAATCCATTTCACTTATGTAGGAGTTAATGTACGAGAAGAGGGTTGTAGGCATTATATAACACAGGAGGCCTATAAGGCTGTGTCCACTCTGGTACAAAGGTCTTTACCTTTACTATTACTACTTACTATTTTTAGACTTGTTAATTCAGTGGCGGATCCAGGGGGGTGGCCCAGGGGACCTGCCCCCCCCCCCACCACAAAAAAAAAAAGAAAAAAAGGAGAGGGAAAAGGGAGAAAGAGGGGGGAAAAGTGGGAAAAGAAAAGTGTAGAGGCGGTCCCAAACAGGGGGCATCTGGTGCTCGGGGCCACACATAGTACCTCATCAGCTCTCACCAAGTCTTGCCCCCCCCCCCTTCTAGACAATCCTGGATCCGCCACTGTTAATTCGACCAATACCCTTGTGCATCCTCTACTTATTAGAGAGAGGCATTTATTTGAACATTGTTCTTAGTGTGTATGATGGATTTCAATACCCCCAGTACCACCCATGTATGCCTATCTGAGACCAGCACTTTTTTGAGACTCAGGCGCTTAAACGATAACCTTGTGTCCAAGGCCACACTAAAAAAAGTCTGATTCTGGTTGAGAGTGTGAGGATTTTTAAAGTCAGTAGGTAGGTAGGTAGGGATTTTTTTTTAATTTTTTTTTCTCACGCATGATTTGTAACTGGTGTCCGACGAGTTTTCTTAAATGTGCGGGATTGTGGTACAGTACATTTATATTGTAGTTTGTAAAAAGAAAACCCTGCCAGGGGCTGAAAAAAAGTTATTTATCAACATCTCTCACACTGACCCGTCCTCTCAACCAGAAACAAGACTTTTCTTTTAGTGTGGCCCAATCCTCTTTTTTTTCAGAACCAAAGCAGCTCCAAAGATCCTGGTATCTTGTTATGGTGTATGAGGGGATGCCTATAATTATAACTAGGACTGTGGGATGGGTTTGGGTAAGAGCCAGGTTTGTCATCTTCCTCAATAATATAAACACTTGGTGATGTTAGTCGTGATGTTCATTTACAGCCTACTTAACATGGAGCACCTTAAGGTGACACCTTCATCATGTCTTGACATGTGAAATATACAATGCAGCTACCGTAAATCCCTGTATGTATATAAAGCCAAAAAATAAGTTGTGTGTTTCAGGTAACGTGCTGAAAAAAAATAGGCAGGGTAGGCCAACCTTTTTTTGTAAATTTTCTTTAAACTGCTTCAAAGACTTGTGACGAGTCACGGTGACTTGGGGTCAAGTCATGGCAACTCAGGAATGACTAAATTTACTATATCTTATTCAGAAATGGAGAAGAAAAATTCTGCCTTGTTTTGCTAGTTAGGGTCGGGTTACCTGAAACAAAAAGATTTTTTTGGGCCTAAGCTTAGATTCACTATGAACTCAGGACAGTGGCGGATCCGGGATTTAAAAAAAAGGAGGGGGGGGGTGACCCAAAAGGAGAGGGTGCACCTTTACTTTAGAGCAAATTTTGGGGTCCGAAATATGTAATTAAACTCTTAAGTACGGGGGAAAAGAGGTGTGCGTCCGGCCCCTCTAAATCCGACACTGTAGGTTGTGGCTTACATCCACGGTTTTAGATTATTTAGACATTAGACAACAACCTTCTTCACACTGAGACTGTCTGTTGTCCTATAATGCACATATGCATCTGAGTCGTCTATTGTCTTTATAAAAGAAGTAAACACTGACTGAAAGGCAGAGTGTAACTAAAAGCCTCCAATTTCCCACAGGAATGATAGACAAGCCATGACCTGGTTTAAGTGAGAGCTGCACTTCTATAATGCAGTCAAGGTCACTTCTAACATGCAGCAGTACATGGGCTGCTGTTTTATAAATCGACTATAGTAAGCAATGAACAGGTTTTTCAGGTTCAAGTCAGTGGTGGATTAAGAGGGGGGACAGGGGTGCGCGCCCCCTCTTTTTTGCCAGTACTTAAGAGTTTAACTGCATATTTTGGATCCCAGAATTTGCTCAAAAACAGGAGGTGTGCCCCCTCCTTTTGGGGCGCGCCCCCTCCTTTTTCAAATCCTGCATCCGCCACTGTCACGTGCAGAGTGTAGCAAAGACAGCATTTTAGGTTGCCGCTTATACGCTGGAGTGGGTTATATGTGAGGTTTTACGGTAACTGTCGGACTACTTAGCCTATCATAGATAACCATACTTTAACCCTGGGGGGGCACTTGCCCATGAAATGGATAACGACTGCAGCCCGACTTCCGAGAGCGGTAGCGGTGGATTCCCACGCGATCCCGAAAAAGGGGGGCAGTGGATTCCCATCAGATCTCTAATAGCAGGGCGGTGGAATTCCATTAGATCTCAAAAAGAGTGTATTATTTATACCCCATACATATGAGGGCATGAAAGTGACAAAAAGCACAGTGCTGGACAATGAAAAATTCTGATCCATACAAATTCATGAGTACAATAGGCAGTTTGGTGGCTTGAAGGGGGATGCGGTCCAGTCAAGTAGAGCGGTCAAATTCCTAGATCTCTGGGAGATAGGGCGGTAGGGCGGCAGTTAAGGGGGACCTACATAGAGTCAGTGCCCCCCATCCCCCCGGGGGCTTTAACACCTGAAGGATTTTGAATAATGCGGCTGTAAAGGCGTTGAGTTTACCCCATGGAGTATGCATATTTAGTACTAAATGATAGTGTCTGGTATTATTTGTATACATAGCCTTTTGTACATGTGTAATTATTTATCCCTCCACACTTCACCATATTACATACACATGTTACCCCTACTGAGCGAAACTACATTCCAGATCTGTACCTATTTGGGGGCTCCTGATGGGGGGGGGACCCCTATGTAAAATGTCGATTTTAAGAAATGCTCATAATCCCCATGTCCATGTCATCTCTAAGAACCTATCATGTCCCATGTCAAATACCTATCATGTCCCATGTCAAATATAAGAAAGCACCTATGTCATGTCCATAATTTTCTCTCATGTCAATAAGGCCCATGTCACATGTCGATTTCATTAAATGACCATGTCACCATGTCAAATTTAGTGGTTCAGGCCCATTATTTTCCCCACACTATAAAAACAATCCCTGCACGGTGCATCAAGGGCCCCATGCTCTTGTAGTAAGTCTGGCTTACACATGACATGGGGAATGAAATGACTCATTTTATTGGTGTTTTTCTTTTATTCCTTTCATGCTATTATTTATTTTTGAGGTTGAAAGGTCAATTACTATCCTAGGTACTATCCCGTGGTTTACCCATGTATGATATGTCAGTGAGGAAACTATATACCAGCCCCCATCAATACTGAGGCCCTAGACAGGGGGGTCTCATGTCTCTAGTTGATTCTAAAAAGAGAACTTGTCCCCTTTTGAAACATGGCCATGTCCTTATGTCAATTTTACTATGTGGCCATGTCCCCATGTCGATTTTAAAACATGGCCAAGTCCTTATGTCAATTTTAATATGTGGCCTTGTCCCCTTGTCGATTTTAAGATGTGGCCATATTCCCATGTCGATTTTAAGATGTGGCCTTGTCCCCTTGTCGATTTTAAGATGTGGCCATATCTCCATGTCAATTTTAATATGTGGTCTCGTCCCCTTGTCGATTTTAAGACATGGCCATATCCCCTTGTCAATTTTAAGAAATGGCCATATCCCTTTTTCAAATTTAAAACATGGCCATGTCCTTATGTCAATTTTAAGATGTAGCCTTGTCCCTTTGTTGATTTTAAAACATGGCCATGTCCTTATGTCGATTTTAATCCGTGGCCTTGTCCCCTTGTCAATTTTAAGATGTGGCCATATCCCCTTGTTTGATTTTAAAATGTGGCCATATCCCTTTGTCAATTTTAAAACATGTCGATTTTAATACGTGACCTTGTCCCTTTGTCATTTTCAAAACATGGCCATGTCCTATAAATGTCGATTTTAATACGTAGCCTTGTCCCTTTGTCGATTTTGAAACATGGCCATGTCCTTATGTCGATTTTAATATGTGGCCTTGTCCCCTTGTCGATTTTAAGATGTGGTCATATCCCCATGTCGATTTTAATACGTGGCCATGTCCTTATGTCGATTTTAAGATGTGGCCATATCCCTTTGTCAAATTTAAGATGTGGCCTTGCCCCCTTGTCAATTTTAAGATGTGGCCATATCCCCATGTCGATTTTAATATGTGGCCATGTCCTTATGTCGACTTTAAGATGTGGCCATATCCCCTTGTCAAATTTAAGATGTGACCTTGTCCCCTTGTTTATTTTAATATGTGGCCTTGTCCCTTTGTCGAATTTAAGATGTGGCCTTGTCCCTTTGTCGATTTTAAGATGTGGCCTTGCCCACTTGTCAATTTGTCTTTCAACCTCATGTCATTTGTGGACTTTAAGAAGCGGCCATATCCCCTTGTCGATTTTAAGACATGGCCATATCCCCTTTTCACTTTTTCATATGTGGCCTTGTCCTCTTGTTGATTTTAAGATGTGGCCATATCCCCATGTCGATTTTAATATGTGGCCTTGTCCCCTTGTCGATTTTAAAACGTGGCCATATCCCCTTGTCAATTTTAAGAAATGGCTATATCCCTTTTTCAAATTTAAAACATGACCATGTCCTTATGTCGATTTTAAGACGTGGGTTTGTCCCTTTGTCGATTTTAAAACATGGCCATGTCCATATGTCGAATTTAAGATGTGGCCATATCCCTTTGTCGATTTTAATCCGTGGCCCTGTCCTTATGTCGATTTTAATCCGTGGCCTTGTCCCTTTGTCGATTTTAAGATGTGGCCTTTTCCCTTTGTTGGTCTAAATTTTAAGATGTGGCCTTGCCCACTTGTCAATTTGTCTTTCAACCTCATGTCACTTGTGGACTTTAAGAAGCGGCTGTGTCCCATTGTCGATTTTACCCATCTATGGCCCTAATATTGCAGGATCGTGATGTGGTAAAGGAACATGAAGCTCTTAGGAGCAAGTATTTGCAAGGACATTATAATGAATGATTTTTTTTATAGATTATCATTTTTCTTCCTGTGTGCTTAAACAGATAAATAGGTGGTTTATCACTGAACGAATAACACGAGTAAAGCAGAGTGGTGAATTTTGAAAAGGAAGGGCTCCCTGCCTATTTAGCCCATGTTTATGGCTTAATTTGAGGATTAAAAGTGGGTAAAACTGTTGTCTAAATCCGCCACTGAGCTTTTTTAAAATTATTTCAGATGTGGTCATCTTACCTTTTCTCAATTGATCCATTTTAAAATCATTTTAGATGTGGTCATCTTATCTTCTCACAATTGATTCATTCACATCCCTAGCACTCAAGTATCTCAGTGAAAAATGATCGACCATAATTGGACATGCAACACTAAAGTAACTTGAGAATCAAAACTTCTTTGATGTTCTGAGGAGCTGTATTGCCACAAAAGATCATTGTCTGTATTACACTGTAAAAAATAACTGTTGAACCAACCAGGGATCCTTGTAAAACTGAACTGTGAACCACCGTAATCATACTGCAGTGAACCCGTGTAGTTTTTACGAGAAGCCCCAGGTGGCAGTAAGGTGGTACAAGGAATCTCTTTGAAAATAACAACGGATCTCTAGCAACTTTGGAACAAGGATTGTGCTGTTATTTCGGCGATATTGTTTTTTACGGTGCACAACCTACATCTAGTACACAGATCATCCAAAGTATGTATCTCCAGGAGTATGGACAATCTAGTTTCTAGTAGCTTTGCTTTTGCACATAGAGAGTAGGTCAGAGACAACCTGGTTAGATAAATAATATCCTGGAGACAAAAGTAGAACAGACATCCCCATAGTTATATAGTATGCACCTTAGGGTCTTTATTTATAAATCACAGATTTAAAAAAGTTTTTTTCCCATTTCTTTTGGAACAGAAAGGTCCTGACACCTTCAATAGATGTTATCTCAAGTTGAAAAGTCATTTCTTTCTTTTTCTTATTTTAGAGCAAAAGTCTACATGTCTTTAATCTATTAAATCATGCCAAAATGTAACTTGACACAATAATTATGGCCTGTCAGTTGGTCGGTAACATCAAGGTACTTAACTCTTGAAATGTTGCATCGATGTACCGGTTGCATTGGTCGTCATGATACATGAATGCAACCCCGGTGAGTGCATTCATGCATGGATGCAACCCCGGTGAGTGCATTCATGCATGGATGCAACCCCGGTGAGTGCATTCATGCATGGATGCAACCCCGGTGAGTACATTCATGCATCATTTCAACCCTGAGGGGCTGATTTTGGTTCTCAATGTAGCGTTCTACCCCTCGATGTTATATCGAATCTTTCGATAAACAACGAAGAACAACTATTCAGGTTCCAGTTAAAACTTTATTGTCTAATAACACATAGGCATCAGCCGTTCTCGATCACAGTTACAGGTGGCAGAGTTTGAACTCTATTGCAGGTTCGACACTAGGCCTTCTAGTGTCTAGAGTTAATATTCCACATGAACCCCCTCTGTGCAGGAGCACAGAGGAGTATTAGAATATGGTAGCCGGGCAGCCGCCGACCATTGCTCACAATGGTCAGTCGGGGCTGGACTGACCCTGAGGAAGGCCGTACAACGGCCTTATATACACCGGAGTCGAGGGCCACGTGACCAAGTGGTGACGTGGCGCTGGACTCCAGCGCCCCCAGGCGTCGGGTAATAGAGGTGCTCTCGACGCCGCCCACGAGGACCACGAAGGTACCTCGAAGACGACACGGGACCACCACACCACCCCCCACTAGACTGAAACGAGGTCTCTGAAAATTCAGAGATCCCGGATCAGTCTAAACAATTAGATAATAATATGAACTACTGGATCCGTCGACATAGTCGACAGAAACAGTAGAGGAATATATAGAAATATAGTTTCTACTGTACTGTAGAAAAAAATTATTATCACAGTTAAATTATAAGGCGTTGCTCCATCCAACGTAGGAGACCAGTGTCGAAACACTGCTTCACGACCTGCTCCTGGTCGATCCGAGGGAGGCACGACCGGGTATGGCAACCGGGGTCGTGTCGTTTCCTCCCTGTCTCGTTGAGAAGCTCCTTCCAGCGTAGGAAGCCCATCGATAGCGTACAATACTACTATGATGGTCCTTCGAGCGTGAGGCCGAGGATGTGTGGCACCACCGGGCCCTAAGACCAGGTTGGCGTCGGATCCACACAGCTTCGCAGGGAGGTCCGGGGACAGGAAAGGTACCCCCACTCGTGGAGGGTACACCGTCGTCCGGGAACGAGTTCCCGGGGGTTCCGTGCTGACATCGAGACTCTGTTCGATGTCAGCGATCCAGGCTGACGAGGAGGAGCAGTAGTTTCATACTACTGATCCTCCGAGATGGACCCTGTAGCGGCGTCGATTTCGGCCTGCTCTCCGTCAGTGCGCTCCTCTCCATGTGGAGCGCTGGCGGCTAGCTGGCCCGAAAACGTCGGCGACTCCGGCAATGGGACCTCACGGTCCATTGTCGTACTCCAAGCCTCGTTAGAGGTCTCGGGTGCATCCCAGGAGTCCCCCTCAGCATCTGAGTGGAGAACGGCCGAGTCTGCTGAGTCGCTTCCGTCGTCGTCGTCGCTCTCCTGACCTTCACGGTCGTCCTTGTCTCCCTGGTCAGGGGGAGGCTTTGGAGAATGATCGACGACATCGACGTCCCCGTCTATATCCATCGACTGTTCCACCTCGGCAGGTTCTACTGCTTGGGCGGAAGCCGACGGGTCCGGACAGACGGCTACGTTCGCCGGGGCCAGGGGAGTGATGCCCTGAAGATCCGGATGGATCCTCGGTGACACCACTCTCTGGACCGGTGGCGGCGTAGGCTCGGTGGTTCCCGAGAGGGTTATCAAGGGAACCGAGGAGGAAGACGGGGCTGCTGGCGGGTAGACGGAGGCACCGAGAGACCTACCCGGGGTGTCAGGCTTGTCCTGCACCACCTGCTCTCGGCCCAACATCGTCATAGCCGAGCTCAGACTGTCAATCTTTGGAGACAACTCTCTCAAAGGATTCGTCTGAGCCGCCAGCGTCCTGACGTCAGGAATCACTCCACCCTCGACGAGGTACCTCTGCGCTTCGCGAGAGGGCTCGGTTCGAATGGGCTTCAGGGTTCGGACGCCATGGCGTTTGTCCCTCATCCATTCCGAGAGTTGGACCCCGAAGACTCTAAAGAATTCGCGGTCGATTTCCTCCCAGCCTTCTATGATACTGTCCCTCTTGGTAATATCATATTGGGCCTGTGCCTCAAAGTTATTGAGACGCGTTCGGACGTCGGTCAGACGAGAGTCCATCTCCATCTGAACGGTCTGGCGCGCCTCATTCCTAAGAGCCGGAAGGAGCTCGTTACGGATGGCCATGTTTGTTCTATCAAACAGGCCGAACAAGTAGGCACTCGCTTCCTCACGGAATGCCTCACCGAACTTGTCGATAGCAGGGCTGCCTGTCATCTGTAGAAGTCCCTTACAACGTTCCACGAACGTCTTCGGGACCCCACATTCGACGCCATCGCCGTATGCAGGCTGTGCCAACTCCCAACGCAAGGTTGCTGTCGGGGTGTCGGCGCCTGTCACGACGTTGGAGAAGCTAGCTCCTGCTGCCGAGGTCAGTGTCGCGCCTCCCACGTGGACACGCGGCGTGGCAGCTGGGGTGCTGCCCTCTGCCGCTGTAGGGGGCTTGACAGGAGACGAGTTGGTGGTCACCTTGGGTTGTCGATCACGACCACTCCGGGTTTCCACCGTCTTGCCTCCAGTTTTAGCACCACTGGTGCTTGGTTTGGCTGAACCGGTCGAAGCAGTCTTCGACTTTTTAGGAGCCGGGGCCGGGGCGGCTTTCGATGCCTTTTCGGGCTTCGAGGGAGCAGCCTGCGGCTTAGGCTTCTTGGGTTCAGTCGAACCGGCAGACTTTCCAGCTTCTGTAGAGTGGGGCCTCTTGTTCCCACTCGTAGAGGCTGTAGGTCCTGGGTCCCGAGGACGACTGGCCTCCCGCTTCTTCCGTTGCTCTACCCTGAACTCGGGGTAGGCACCGTAGAAAGCGGGCATCAGCTCCGGTCTGATATACAGGCGCTTCGTAGACGGGGGTGCGGGGGCCATCCGCATCCAGTGTCTAGTCGGCGCGCCTGTCTTCTCATTCCGTTCGCACTTTCCAACCAGTGTCTCCACTAGCTGGATAGCGCCCTCGGCGTTGTACTTATGGGGCTGCTTGTACGACTTGAGATGACGCGCCATCAAGCCCCTTCGTGAGGTCACGAAAGGAGGAGAGGTCGGGTCATCAGGGTCCTGATAACATGGAATGGTCTTTTCCACCTTAACACAACCGAACTGCGGACGGATGGCTCGATGCTCTTCAACCAAGTGTCGAGCATACCTGCCGTCAGTCGCGTATACGCGAGGGGGAAACCCCTTACGTGTGCAGTTCTCGAAAGCACACTGCTGCCCTGGATTGAAGATGCGCCATGCGAACCCAATCCGCTGTCGCTCGGGCAGCGACACCCCCGACGAGTCTGAGGCATTCGTAATATTCTCGATCATCGAGACATACCAGTCAATGGCATGACTGTCGTCCGAATACCATTCCTCGTCGTCACTACCATCCTTTCCGACGAGACTTGGGAGTACCACTTGACCATTCTTGCGGTAGTCCTGAAGCTTTGTCAGTGGCCTGTCATCGACGTACTCAGCACGTCGTTTGGCAGTGATCGCTGACAGTTGCTTCCACTCGTCGACAGCCCTGGCCGTGTCTGGGGGTGAGGATACGGTGCTCTCCACGGCACCGGCATCGACCTCCGACGGCTCGGTTCCAGGTTCCGGTGGAGCAGTAGACTCGCTACTCCTCTCCCGGGCTGGAGCCTTCTTGGCTGCGGACTCCTTTTTGCTACTTTCCTTCTTGGGCACCCTAGGGATCTTGAAATCCTTCAAGGTGCCCTTGGATGCCTTTGATTCAGTCGGCTTCTTGCCCTTAGAACCTGAAGGGGTAGCACTTTTCGATGGAGCAGGCGTCGACGGCTCGTCGACCTCCATCTCATCGGGAGAAGAGTCTCTCGAGGCGGCAGCAGCTGCGACCTTCAAGTCGCGCTTCTGCTGCTTAGCTGCCTCCTTCGCCTTCCGGCGGAGCTCCTTCTCCCGCTCCTGGGACTCAGCCAAGGCTTTCTGTGCATCCTCGATCTGCTTCAGAAGGGCTGCACTCTTAGCCGAGGTAGACTCGAGCTCTTGCTCGGGTCTGGTCCTCTTGGACTTCTTCTTCTTCTTCTTCTGCGACTTGTGGCTCGCCGAAGAGCTGTACCCTGACTGCTCGTCGGACGAGGACCCCATGGTTCTTCCTGAACTGCCGGGTTCCACCAGGGAGAGAAGACTCCGGGTCTCGAACCGTTCTCAGACGGGACGAGACGTCGAAGAGGATCTTCGAGGTTTTTCGATCCGCACTCTGGCGGGTCGAAGCCTCGAAGGTGCCTTCGATGTACCTCGAACCGCACTCAGGCGGCTCGAGGGACCGAAGACTGGAGTCTCGAGTGAACACGAACCTGCGCTCACACAGGTCGTGTCCCTCGACACTAGGCAGGGGAGACCTCCTACACTCAGGTAGGGAGTCCCCAGACGGAGCGTACCAGCTGGAATAAGCTAGGCTTAGTCCAGCTTATCTGCGTCCGACTCTCACGAGAAGGGCGCAGATGTGACCTCCGTGGTGGGCGACGCGGCCTTTTATCCCTGTGGCGCACGTCTCTGATTGGAGGAAGGGGCTATGTGACCGAGGAGGGCGAACCCTATTGGTCCACAGCGCATCACGCCATGACCAAATAAGGTATTGCTCAAAAAATAGAACGACTCACTCTCCCCTCACCGTCACGCTCTGCTTCTCCAGTCGCAATGTTTGCATATGCCGTTATTTCCTATGCGGTCTATGGGTTCCAACACTATTAACATGGATTAATCTGGGCACCCCCTCCTTCATCAGACTACCGGGATTAAAAAAAATGGCTCCAATATGGATCTACCCTTCGGGCAGTATCCACCAGCCTATGCTGGGAACCCGTCCTCACAGTCAATAAAATCAGAGGCTCCAAATTTCCATGTTTCCAGTGTCAGTTTGTCTCAAACTAAGAGGCAATCGTACGACTTCTCGTTGTGTAATTTTTTATTCACCGTCGGCTTCACGTCCACAGACAGATTTACTCAAGAACGGCACCCGTTATTTTAAAGTCTCATTAAAAAACACAGGTTAGTAAAGCTGCTGCTTAGTATTGTGCGAAACATCGATTACTGAGTAGGGTTTAATCTAGGGCTTTTCCTGATTTTAACCTTTACTACAGGAACGAGTGTTGAGCCTCGGGGCGGGTTACTATCACCCCCTCCTAGCCCGCCGTCCTTTGATGTGGCCGGGCCGACCGGGCTATTAACCCGTTTCCGTCGGCGTCTGCCTCCCATCACTTGTGACGGTGTGGATGCAGGAGCCAGAGTGTTTGCTCTGGGTTTCCTTTCATCCTCGACACTCGCTGACCGTTCCTTTGATGAGCCTTGGCGCTTAAGCCTCGCTCGAGTCATAGGTCCGGACTGGAGTGACTGATCTTTCACTTCAATCGAAACGTTTCGATGTGAAGTTTGTTCAGTCGTTCGCACCTTCGAGGGGGGGTCGGGCTTCCGACATCCCTTCAAAGGCTGTTTAGATGTTTTCGACTTATCTCGACGGGCCGGTCGACCACGGCGCCGCTTTAATGGTTTACTGGCATCCAACACCTCCACCTCGCTCAGTTTTCGAGCTTTTTGCTGTCGTTTTCGATGACCCTGCTTAGTTTGTTCTTTAGACTGGACTTCCGGCCGCGACCTTTCGACCTCTTTTTCGACCTGTCCAGAAACAGACTTAGCCCTTTTCGTAGCCCTACGAGAAGGTGAATCATCATCAAGTTGTGGTTGCAACAACTCGACAGTTTGTGATAGTTCTACGCCCAACCACCGGCGCACTCTATCAACATTGCTCTTTTGCAACCGTCCGCGGGATGATCGAAGTAATAATGTCGACTCAGAGAGGACAGAATCTACAACGAACGGCCCATCCCAGTTGGGGGCAAGCTTCATAGCTGCCTGGGGGGTGTGGTACCTCACCACCTGTTCACCAACTGAGTATCTTCTCTGCTTTAGCCCATAGTCATACCCGACCTTCTGGCGTTCCGCAGATTTACCTAAGTTTTCCCTTACCATGCTATAACTCTCCCTCAATCGGTCACGAAGTTGTTCCACGAAGGTGACGGAACAAGGGACTTCGAGTGGGTTCTCGATTGAGCCGAAAATCACATCCGCTGGCATGAGAATTTCTTCCCCGAATACCATCATATTTGGACTGCATCCAGTAGAACTGTGCTCAGAGCTGTTATATGCGGACACCACATATTTAGCCTGTTCATCCCAGTCGTCCATATGTTTGTCTACCAACATAGTCAGACTCTGAATCAACGTTCTATTGAACCTTTCCACCTGACCATCACTCTGTGGTCTGTATGGATTGGTTCTCTGTTTTACAATCGTCAAATATTCACACATCTCAGAGAAGAGTCGAGACTCAAACTCTCGACCTTGGTCGGAATGCAGAAGCAACGGGACTCCAAAGGTCAAAACCCATTCGTTCACGAAGGCCTCTGCACAGGTCTCTGCCGTGTGATTTGGTAGGGGAATAGCGCGTACATACTTGGTGAAGTAATCCTGGATTACTAACATGCAAGTATTCTTGTTTGGCGTGGGTGCAAATCCCGAGATGATATCCATAGCTATCCTCCCGAATCTCACCCCGAACAACTCTTGGTGCAGAGGAGACTTACCCATGCCCTCGCCGGGCTTTACCAGGCAACAGGTAGGACAGTGTCGAACCCAACGACCTATGTCCTTTCCCATCCCGGGCCAGTAATATCTCCTTTTCACTTTTTCGAGCGTTCGTTTACGACCAAAATGTGCCGCTGTTCGGTGTCCGTGGCAAAAGGAGAGTACCTCACCCCTCAGTTGGCGTGGTACAACTACTTGAATCGTGCGCCTAGCTCGACCCGCCTCGACTTTCCAGCGACACAACAAGCCTTCACGGAAGGTTAATAGAGGCCATTGCCCTACTAATTTCCGTACCTCGGTGCTCTCGATCGATACATCAGGCCTAGTGGGTTTAGCCCCCTTAACTAGCCATTCAGCAACTCGTTTGATGTCAGCGTCCGCTTTCTGAGCATCAATGAGTTCCTCGAGAGACCAAAATGCAACACCCACCCGGCTGTCTACTAAACCACTTACAGCTGCCAAAACAGCATTATGACTGCCGCAGTCTGTGCAATCCTGTGTAGTGGGCCTAGCCCAAGTCATTACATCGCTAATTTTCCCCGGGTTGGCTTCTATACCCTGTTCAGACACGATTCGGCCCAGGCACTCGACTGAAGTCCTAAAAAGTTGACATTTTTTAGGTTTCAACTTCAGTCCCCATGCCCGAATCCTGTTGAAGACTTCTGCCAGATTCGCCATTGCTTCATCCGTCGTTTTGCCGAAGACGATGATATCATCGAGGTAAACCAGGCAACTTTTACCTAGCAAACCTCTCAACATCTCCTCCATCATTCGCTCGAATGTGGCGGGGGCGTTACACAAACCAAACGCCATACGATCGAACTCGTAGAGCCCCCTCTGGTAGGAAAAAGCGGTTTTCTCGACGTCGTCGGGATTCATCCCGATCTGCCAATATCCAGATTGGAGATCGAGACAACTAAACCACTTGTTTCCTCCTAGGGCATCCAAGGATTCGTCGATGCGCGGGAGGGGGTAAGCATTTTTCTTAGTCACTCCATTCAGACATCGATAATCGACGCAGAATCTCATGGTCCCATCCTTCTTCGTCACCATCTGGACGGGACTGGACCAGGGACTAGTACTTGGCCTAACCACCCCCGTATCCAACATCTCCTTAAGTTGTTCATCCGCCGCAGCCTTCTTGCTGAGCGGAATCCTTCTATAAGGGACTCGGATAGGTTGTGCGTCACCCGTGTCGATGTTATGCAGACATCGATCGGTGCGCCCTAACGGCTCATCTGGGGATTTAAAGACATCCACATGCTTACGTAGTAAGGCGGACAGCTTCAGTCTTTCCTCTGGCTGGGTCAGGTGGGTGTCGCCATACATGTCTAACAGCCAGGTAGGGAGCTCCCCCGTGTGGGTGCTCGCGATTTCTGCCGTCTCGATGTCTGCAGCTTCTTGCTCGAGACGCATCATCACGGATCCTACCTCCGGTGACGAGAGTTCACCGTTTCTGTCAGCATACTGTATAGTACCGACCACCTGGCCTTTCTCCAGGACAATGTCTCGATTCAGTGGATTACAGACGGGAAACACTGTTCGACGAACATTGCTGACAAGGGCAGCCTCACCAACCAACCCAAAACATCTCAGAGTGTTCAGGTCGGGTTCGACTATGCCCTGTCGGTCTCTTTCCAGACCTTCGGATTTTACCAAGACATCGCACCGATGTCTGGCAGGTATCCTAGTGGTCTGTGCTACTGAGGCTATCGATGACACTCTCTTCAGTTTACACTGATGGTGCTCTTCTACCGGCTCGGTCATGACCAATTGACCCGTCCTTGGGTTCAGGATCATACCGTATAATGCCGCGAAGTCGAGCCCCAGAATGCCATCGTCAGCCACATCGGCCACTATTGGGCTAAACACATAGTGGGTCGATGCGACCTTAAGAGGTAAAACCAATCGACCATAGGTCCGCATTTCGGCTCCAGACGCAGTGCACGCCGTTATTCCCTCGTAGAGATTATCTGACGGCACCACTAACGTTTTCGCGAGTTCCCGAGAGACAATGGTGTGGCTGGCACCAGTATCTATCAGGAAGTCCAGAGAACGCCCTCGAATCTCTGCAGACAGGTACCATCGTTTCCCCGACAAGGGGGCGGTTCCTGCTAGCATTCTCAACCCTACGTCAGTACTCAGATCGATCCCCCTCCTCTTCAGAAAAGAGAGACAGGGATCATCTGAGGGAAGCTCTGTTGCGCAGACTCTGGCCAGCTGCCGCATCAGGGCTTCTCTCCCGGCGTCGACTTTCACTTTCGATCCAGTCGAACCCTCGACCTCGGAGTTCGGGCTGCCAGCGCCCTGTTCCTTGGCCATTGAGGCTTTTTCTACACCGACATCTTCGGAACCCGACCGGTGATCAACCGGTGCCGCTGTGGTAAAGGGCTGGGACGACCCTACCGGGACCTTACCTAGTTCCCTCGAATCTACTGTCGTCTGATCAGGAGTGCCAGAGGTGCTGATACCTTGGCTTTTCGATGGTCGGGCAGCTCGATTGCCACGTCGAGCCGCCCGCCTCAGTTTTCCGTCGCGTCAGGTGGTAGTCCTTTAATCGGCTCGGGGCAAGTTCGTGCGAAATGCCCCTGCTTCTTGCAGTTCCAACACTTGGCGTCGGACGGAGGGGTACTCGGCTTCTCCGAGCTAGTACCAGGGACATCCCCCCCTCGATAACCCTGAGTAAATTCTTCAATTGACTCAGCGAGAAGGTCTGCTCCTGTACCTTGGGTTTGGAGGCCTTGTTTGGTGTTTTCGATTTACCAGCGGATTTCTGACCTTTCTTAGTCTTACTCCCCGCCCCGGGCTTCGAGTATGAGGAGACTTCGCCCTGTCCTTCCTCAACCAAAGCGGCGTCGGCCAACGCCGACAATGCATTTGTCGAGGTAGGATTCACCAACTTCGGCAGGAGTTGTCGTTTCCGCAACAACTCGTCTGCCAAGTCCATGAGATCCTTTAGGGACATGTAAGTACGCCACTCCCGAAGAACGTCTTGTTGTAAATCAACGTCATACAATCCTCCTATGAACAACTGGTTGACTTTGGTTATGAGCCATTCAACCGAGAAGTCCACACCTGGATAGGCATCGCCGGCAAGACGTCTCAAAGCAAAGCCATAGGCTCTAATGCTTTCGTTCTTGCCTTGGCGTCTCTTCTCCATTGTAACAATGGGGTCTTGAAGGCTAGAAGTCATGGCTTCCGTTACCATGTCGACCAGTCCCTCCAAAGTCCCATCTCCATGCTCCTCCCATAGCCACACAGTATCAGCTGCAGGGCCATTCTGGAGTAACATGAGGAGTTGAGCTAATGCCATACTCGAGGTCCATACATTTACTCGACGGACGTGATTGAATCCGTGGTACCAACGGAGCCAATCGTCCTTCCATGTAAATGGAGGGCACTCGACTGACCTAGTTCGGGCTGGTTCATGCCCGATAGAGGTATTTTCAAACATTCTGCTTGATCTCCTGACCTGATCAAGGGCGAATGTTGTGCCTCTTCTAGGTATTTGATGGTCCATCCCCATGTTTCTCATAGTCGTGTCTGCACGACTGTGATTCATCCCCCAGGGGTTACCAGACTCGGCGTCACTCAGGCGTGAAGCTTCGAACCTGATATCCCTATATTTGGGTGGATCAAGAACTGCCCGATTACTTCACTTAGACCATCGGTGCGCGGCATTGAAGGAACTGGTTGGGTCCGGCGCGACCTCGAATCCACTTTCGAGATGTCGTCGATTGCTCCCACCATTCTATCTATCTCCGCCTGCTGTTTTGAACGTTCCGCCTGTCTTAATTCCGACACTAGGAATTCCAGGCGGGCATGTTCGGGTTTCGAGAGATCTCGTTGCTCGCTGATGGCAAAGAGTTGCTTGGCCTCCTTCATGGCATGGTCAAGCCACTCTCTGTAGTCAGGGTTTTCGACTAGATCCCCTTGAGTAGCAACTCTAGTAGTGCTGCATTCACTACTTTGTTGCTTATCTCGAAGTCTAGCGGTACGCAATTTCGATTCCGTCTGCTCCTTCAGACGTTCTTCGAGTGCGAGTTCATCACGAACTTCTTTATTCACCCTGGCTTCATCAGCCTTTCTGCGAGACAATATCTCTCGTCGGAGCTCATCGATTTCACCACGTATGGCTCCCAAAGTGTCCGAATCCTTCTGATCTTTCAGTGACTGGGCTACTAGGGATTCAGACTTCAAGGAATTAAGCTCGGCCTCATGCCTCGCTTTTTGTTCCATTAAGACCTGATATTCCGCCATTTTGTTTGCGTGTTCGATTCGTTCCTCACAGCGACGACGCATTTCTGCCTCGTCCCTGGCTCGAGCATCCTCGTCAGCTTGCATCTGACAGAGTAACGACTCCCGTTCCTGACGTAGCTGTTTCACCTGCTTTTCATAAGCCGTTAGGTGCTCAGCTACTTCTTCAGTATGCTCGGCTGATTGTTGGTTCAACTTATGCCACAACTCTTGCAGTTGTTCCTCCAACATAGTCTTTTCTACTTCTTGTAGTTTCAACTTATGTTTAAGGGACGTCTGCTCGTGCTGGGCATCCCGAAAATCGTTTCGAGCTCTCTCGACACATTCTCGGCGGCCTGTAGCAAGGCGATCGATCTTTGCTTTTAGCGATTGACAATCCATTGCTGTCAACCGACTACGCTCGATCTCTGACTTCGTTGCAAGCAAGGACTCCTTTTCGCTAGAGAGCTGCTTGACCTTCTCTTGAAGATCAGTAAGCTCTCTATTTGCGATCTGAGTCTTGTTCGAAGCCTCCAACGCCTGCTGCCTAAGCTGTTCCAACTTCAGCTCTATTTCTGTACTCTTCTCCTGAGCTTTCATGGTGTTACTCGCGAGAGCATCCAACTGTTGGCGACCCTGGCGCAGTTGGCGTTGCTGCTCTTGTAGCAACTCCTCGTTGAGTCCCCTGCCACTGTCAATACTTCCTTGTATCGACACGGGCGAGGGACCCTCGAAGGACCAACTGCCAAGGCCCATTGGAGTTCCCACGGGCGAGGCTGATTTTTCTACATAGGACAAACTCTGTGTCCTCAAGAAGTTCTCAGCCGCCGGAGAGAGTTGAGTCGATACTCGCCAATTGAGTAGCCGGCTCCTTTGATACAGGCCCAACGGGTCAGACGATGGACCTAATATCAGCGAGTGGTTCAAACCACCACCAATTAGTGGATCATTCCTATCCACTAAAGGGCCTGTAGTCACTTGATGTTGATGATTGGGGTCATCATCTTCATCCAAGTGACCCTGCATGTCGAACTTAAGCTCGCAGTACCTATGCGGACTAAAGTTAACAACTGGTCACGGCACCAGTGTAGCGTTCTACCCCTCGATGTTATATCGAATCTTTCGATAAACAACGAAGAACAACTATTCAGGTTCCAGTTAAAACTTTATTGTCTAATAACACATAGGCATCAGCCGTTCTCGATCACAGTTACAGGTGGCAGAGTTTGAACTCTATTGCAGGTTCGACACTAGGCCTTCTAGTGTCTAGAGTTAATATTCCACATGAACCCCCTCTGTGCAGGAGCACAGAGGAGTATTAGAATATGGTAGCCGGGCAGCCGCCGACCATTGCTCACAATGGTCAGTCGGGGCTGGACTGACCCTGAGGAAGGCCGTACAACGGCCTTATATACACCGGAGTCGAGGGCCACGTGACCAAGTGGTGACGTGGCGCTGGACTCCAGCGCCCCCAGGCGTCGGGTAATAGAGGTGCTCTCGACGCCGCCCACGAGGACCACGAAGGTACCTCGAAGACGACGCGGGACCACCACACCAACAATCGACGGCATGGCGTTTATGTGGTACTGGTGAGTCTCTGCACTAAAGCACCATGAGGACCAATAGATATGATGCACTGAGCATTAGTAAGGAACCCTTAAAGGTTTAGATATAGAGATAACAACATTACAATGGGTTTTCAGTGTAATCACACTACATCTACATTACACAGATGGAAATGTCCAACTCTATGACACTCCTACTGACAGTTAACATCATATTACAGCAGTAGAATGTAGAGAAGCTTGTCAGATATAAAATGTGGGATATCTTTTATTTGGATATTTATTTTCAATATCTTAGAATTACATTTGCAACTTCTAAGAATAATAATCGGCCTACCCTACCTAAGTTTTTTCAGCATGTTACCTGAAAAACACACAACATTGTGTCTTCATCCCATGTGCCATTGGAGGGCCGTGGGCAGTGACCCAAAAAGTAGGGAAATATTTAAGATATGTTTCCCAGCTGGATACTAAGATCCAGGAAGTTGTCCAGACACTTGTAATATGGTAATGCTCACAATGTTCAGAGCCATTTGATATGCATTGAGTTTACTCACTCTGCATGTATGCCTTCTCGGTACTAACCCCTTTACAGGGGGGGGGGCAGCATGCTAAAGCATGCCCGCTTTAAAAGGTCAAGTGACCACCCCTTGACCAATTAGGCGTCACAATTTGTTCACTGGTTCCCGTGAATTTATGCACGATCTTTGAGCAGTACCGATCATGATTATTTCTAGACCCCCTTTAAGGGCCCTTGATGCAGGAGTGCATCATGCCCGTTAGTCGTCAGGAGACGGCAATGAAGTGCTAGCGAGTCTGATTAACTGTTATTTAGAATAACTGTATCTTCGGATCCCGAAAGGGAGTCAATGATTGGCCAGACTCCCTTTTGGAAGGGAGTCAAAGGTCTCCCTTAAGAGAGTCAGTTGGCTCCTTTTCATCAGAAAGGGGAGTCAATCTAAAGGCAAGCCTGGGCTCTCCTTTTGACTCCCTTTATTTTCTGTGTTGGGTATGTGTCAGATCTAAGCCACACCCTCCCTCCACCCACCTGGGTCTGGTTCTCACACTAGCTGCGGCTTATATGCACAGTGTTGCTGAAATTTTCCTCAACATAGGCTAAGGTGGCCTGCGTCCTAGCATTTTACACATGCAATTTTCCTCTCATGCAGACCAAAGGACATTTGAAGGTACTGGTAGGAAATTCATTGTAATTGTTTCTATACATGTCTTTGCTTCTAAATGACCGATTTGAAAAATTCCTTCATCCTTGGAAAGTTGAGATTATGGCAGGCCATTCTAACCTGTACACTGTACACATGAATTTATGGTACATATAGGTTAACAGTAACTATTGTCTTGGTGAACAATGACAAAACCCTACACACTTGACTGCTGAATCAGATCTAATGGGATCTGGGCTCCATTTTAAACGGGAAATGAGGCACATGGCTCTATAGTAACCCTATAGGTGCACCACCACTTTGTCATACTAGTATTTGTGCATGATCGAGTTGTCATATGAGAAATATCATAAGACTAGTGGTATATAGTGTAAATACATTAAGCTCTCATAAAATAGTGTTATTTCCAGTTGTCACTGGTTTATTCAGCTTTAGGCAACATGTAAGAAATATCAATCATACAGTAGTTAGTATGTAGGTAATTTGTACATACAGTAAATATACAGTAATTTATAAAGTATAATGTTCTGTTCCACTCCACCTGTGAGGTAATAATAATACAATGTCCAGCATAGTTCTAGGTGGGTTCCCACACCTAGCTCCTGACCTGCTGCTTATGAATAGGGGTCAGGTCGTCAGAAAGTGTAAGATTTTGCCCTTGAAGGCCCTGAAAAACTAATTTTCTAATCACTTTATATAACCTTAACAAAATTGTCAAGGTACATCTCCTCAGCTCAGAAGACCAAAAAATACCGATCTAGGCCATCCGGTTCCATTTTTATTGCTTGTTTTGTGTCATGTAATGTCTGGTACCAAAATAATGAAATATGGAGGTAATTGAAGTTGCTCTCAGTAATATAAGAATGTCCCATTATGCATAACAAACACATGAAATAACAATGCCAATATGTCTATTATTGACTTCAATTACAGAATGGAATGGAAAATTTGAGTTATGCATGCACAGTAGACTGCCTCCTAAATGATGATAAAAGTACCGGACGTTACGTAACGTCCGGTACTTTTATCAGAATTATTTCACATAAGCTGCTCTCATATGGAGACAAATGCTGGTAGACACACAATTTCTTCACCAAAGTAGGGGATGATAGGGCCCTTCATATGGGTAATAAAAAGGATTTTGAAGCTTCATTTTTTCCATGTTTTATAACCGATTTAGATTTAGGTACCGGACGTTACAAATTACAGATTTCCATTTTGAAAGACACATCATGAAAAGTTCTCACTTAGTAACATGTCCAAACCTCATGGAAATGATACCTATGATCATATAGAATACAAAAAATAACTTTGGGATACTCTAAAGTGTTCTTTATTCAATACAGGACACTTGTGAAAAATACAAAAAGTATAAAAAAGAACAAATTTGGCCGTTTTTTCACTTTGGCAGGCTGTAAGTCCTAAAGTTTTTGATGGATGACCACAAATTTACATTTTCCTGACAACTTTAAGTGTTCTCTATCAAATGAGTCTATGTAAAATAATATTGGTTCACAACATCTTTCTCCAGAGCCATAAAAGTCCAAAATGACCCATAAACACAAAATCTACTGCTTTCTGGCGACCTGACCCATAAGCTTAGGAATAATGTAATAATGAATAACTTTACCCTCTGGTGGAAGTCTTGAGGAAGATACCCTCTGGCCACTAATGATAGAAACCAATGCCTGTCTAGCATAGTTTCACCATAGTGCAGTGGTATAACAGGTAGCAGGAGATGACTGGAGATGTTACCTCTAGAGCGGTTCTTGGTGTTCTGTCCTCTAGGAGGTGCAGACAGGCTATTTGTAGCAAATCTTGGAAAAGCACCTCCAGACTGACTGGGGCCAGTAGCATCTGCCTAACTCTGCAATTGTTTGAGGGGAGGCTTTCATGTGTCACTGGGTCCACAAAGGACCCCCATGGGCGCCGCTGTGTCCCCCTTTGTCTTGGTCGGTTCTGTAACTTCAGACCCTCATATCTCGGTCGTTTACGCCGCTATAACCGCCATTTTGCGCATGCGTGGAGTTGAATATGCCAAGTTTATAATGCCCATTGGATAGGCGCGTAACTCGCGCCGGTTCGTCTGTAGTGCACTCGGAGGTCGATTCAGTCTCCATGGCGTAACTTCCTTAATAATGGGAGTTCCGCCTTGATCTTGGGCTCATTTTGACCGTCTAATTATGGGCTTTCCATAAATGCTTTGATATTTGACCTAGCTCGCTCAGGAGCGACGCTAGAGCGACCGGACGGTTATGGCGTCGTGCTTATGTAACCCATTGTTCAGTTATTAGAGTGCTCAGACACTCATGACGGCGTCAGCGGTGCTCAGGCACCCGTGACGGCCGGTTGCATTCCCTTACAAGTTATTAGTTTGTGCACTGAACCATGAGGTCGCACACTGAGACCCTCATTTTTATTATATTGTGCAGTGAACCATTAGGTCGGAGCCTTTGATGTCAAAGAGTGTGTTGTAACCGACCTGGCTGGTGTGCAGTGGGGCATGAACGCTCTTATACAAAGTTTGAGTGCTCTTATAGCTCTTAGAACCAACCTATGTATTAATTTCATAGATATTCTTTGATTAATACAAAATATGTTAGAATTTATGGAATAATAAAATGGTATATCAGTAGAACAAATCTCTACACAATATCCTGTGTGTGATACTCTATGTGAGTCAAGGGGACATGGGATGTGGGGGTGAGGGGAGTAGAGGGGGTGATTCGAGGTCTCTAGGGTCAGGGTCTGTGTCTAGTATATAACTTCACTATAAAGTATAAAACCCCATAGGGCATGATGTTAGCATGGCATACTAGGACGGGTGTGTCTAGTATGATCTTTAGAATACCTGTTTTTTGAAGTTTTGATCATTCTAAAACCAGCTTCAAAAGCATTTTGTTATAGAATGAGAGGAAATAGAATGAGAGGAAATAGCTTCTATTCTGGATAGGCCAAAAATGAATAAACAGGGCCGACCATAGAATTCTTTCCCAAATTTAAAAGAAATAATTTCCTTCTTCAGCTGCCCCCCCCCCGCCCTTCTAATTCAGTCACCCCTGACTCACTGTGACTCATCCCCGAGTCACCATCAATTGCCAGTCACCATAATACACATGCATCTAACTGTAGCACCTAACGAGTCACTGTAGCACCTAATGAGTCACTGTAGCACCTAATGAGTCACTGTAGCACCTAACAAGTCACTGTAGCACCTAACAAGTCACTGTAGCACCTAACACTTCACTGTAGCACCTAACACTTCACTGTAGCACCTAACACTTCACTGTAGCACCTAACACTTCACTGTAGCAACTAACGCTTCACTGTAGCACCTAACGTGTCACTGTAGCACCTAACACTTCACTGTAGCACCTAACGTGTCACTGTAGCACCTAACACTTCACTGTAGCACCTAACACTTCACTGTAGCAACTAACGCTTCACTGTAGCAACTAACGCTTCACTGTAGCAACTAACACTTCACTGTAGCACCTAACATGTCACTGTAGCACCTAACACTTCACTGTAGCACCTAACGCTTCACTGTAGCAACTAACACTTCACTGTAGCACCTAACACTTCACTGTAGCACCTAACAAGTCACTGTAGCACCTAACAAGTCACTGTAGCAACTAACGCTTCACTGTAGCACCTAACGCTTCACTGTAGCACCTAACGCTTCACTGTAGCACCTAACATGTCACTGTAGCACCTAACACTTCACTGTAGCAACTAACACTTCACTGTAGCAACTAACATGTCACTGTAGCACCTAACACTTCACTGTAGCAACTAACGCTTCACTGTAGCAACTAACGAGTCACTGTAGCAACTAACACTTCACTGTAGCAACTAACGCATCACTGTAGCAACTAACATGTCACTGTAGCACCTAACGCTTCACTGCAGCACCTAACACTTCACTGCAGCACCTAACACTTCACTGTAGCACCTAACACTTCACTGTAGCAACTAACACTTCACTGTAGCACCTAACACTTCACTGTAGCACCTAACACTTCACTGTAGCACCTAACGTGTCACTGTAGCACCTAACACTTCACTGTAGCACCTAACACTTCACTGCAGCACCTAACACTTCACTGTAGCAACTAACACTTCACTGCAGCACCTAACACTTCACTGCAGCACCTAACACTTCACTGCAGCACCTAACACTTCACTGTAGCACCTAACACTTCACTGTAGCACCTAACACTTCACTGCAGCACCTAACACTTCACTGTAGCACCTAACGCTTCACTGTAGCACCTAACATGTCACTGTAGCACCTCACACGTCACTGTAGCAACTAACGCTTCACTGTAGCACCTAACGTGTCACTGTAGCACCTAACATGTCACTGTAGCACCTAACGTGTCACTGTAGCACCTAACGCTTCACTGTAGCAACTAACACTTCACTGTAGCACCTAACACTTCACTGTAGCACCTAACACGTCACTGTAGCACCTAACACTTCACTGTAGCACCTAACACTTCACTGTAGCACCTAACGTGTCACTGTAGCACCTAACACTTCACTGTAGCAACTAACACTTCACTGCAGCACCTAAAACTTCACTGTAGCACCTAACACTTCACTGTAGCACCTAACACTTCACTGTAGCACCTAACACTTCACTGTAGCACCTAACACTTCACTGTAGCACCTAACGCTTCACTGTAGCACCTAACGCGTCACTGTAGCACCTAACGTGTCACTGTAGCACCTAACACTTCACTGTAGCACCTAACGCGTCACTGTAGCACCTAACGTGTCACTGTAGCACCTAACACTTCACTGTAGCACCTAACGTGTCACTGTAGCACCTAACACTTCACTGTAGCAACTAACACGTCACTGTAGCAACTAACGCTTCACTGTAGCAACTAACACGTCACTGTAGCAACTAACGCTTCACTGTAGCAACTAACGCTTCACTGTAGCACCTAACATGTCACTGTAGCACCTAACGCTTCACTGTAGCACCTAACACTTCACTGTAGCACCTAACACTTCACTGTAGCACCTAACATGTCACTGTAGCACCTAACACTTCACTGTAGCAACTAACGCTTCACTGTAGCACCTAACACTTCACTGTAGCAACTAACAAAATAGTGTGCCTATATCCTAGACCTTACATCATTGCCTCAGTGCAACGAGGTTGGAACTGACATTTTGGCAAAATTGAGTTACCTTCTGTTTTAACAAATATTGATCCTTATTTACCTACTATGAAAGTTTTGAAGCTCTGTCTATGATATATGTCTACAGGCCTCCATGCCATAATGTTGTGTCAACTGTGTGCTATAGTAATTGAAACACTTCTGTTGCCTCTCCTGCATGACTTGAAACATACAAATACAACCTTGTAGCACTGAGGCGCAGACATGACACCCTAGTGACTGAGAGGCCACCACAAAGACTGGAGGAATTTCACACACTGTGGAGTGAATAGATGGAATATTCAAGTTGCTGCCTTCCCATCCAAGTTATAATAGGTACATTATCTCAAGATGTAACTCAGTTGACAGCCCCCCTTTTTTCCCCATCACTGACGCATCAGCAGCCACTGCTCTGTGACCACAATTGGTACCCAAACCAAGGCTCAGTGCCCCCCCCAGGACTGCGTGCAGACTGAGTGAGTCAGGAGGCTGGCATGGTGCCAAACCCCACCACTATGGTGGCTGTCACCATGACATGGTCTGTACTATCTACTACTACTAGCACCAATCCTTTATGGGTAAACCATTTAACCCTTTTCAATAAGGGCTAGTGATATAGCACTTCATTGGAGCATCATGCCGACCCTCCGGGTATATCAGCTCTGTCGGGTCGGCATGATGCATGAATGCAGCTCTGGCGATTTACTCGCCAGGGCTGCATTCATACATCTTGACAACCAATGGGCGTGATGCATTTATTTTATGTCAATAACTTCTTCCCGTAGAGATTGCATTGCGGAGCCGATCGCCACACCCTGAGTGGCGTAACGTGTCTCGATCCACCTCAGTGGCCGATCCAGTACTGCAGCCTCGATCTGGCTGCATGTAAACATTCAAAATGGTGGACCGCCGCTCGTACGGGGAACTACGGTAACGGATTTTGATCATTTTTCCTTATTTAAACCCTCTAAAAACATAAAATAAATATAGAACTAACCTCCCCTGGTGTCCTCGGTGGCTGATCCACCCCTCGGGAGTCGTCTCCCCCTCGTGGTGGATCGACCACCTTGTACACCACAGTCATTTAGTTCTATCTATTTATGCACCATCAGCTCTTATAAGGTTAATCACAAAATACAGTATTCAAATAAGCGCCTGTCTGGTATAAATAATGCGGGTAGAGTGTGTGAAATCAATGAGTGCTTGGGCGCTTATATGACTACTACGGTAATATAGCAGCATTGACATGAAGCTGCATCGCGACGTATCGTGCATACAGGAAAATGGTAAAGGTTCACGAGAATTGGTCTGAGTCCAATTAGAGTGACCCTTTATATTTATCTCATGTTGTTTTAGTGAGATATGTTCCAAGTTTCATTTATTTGACACAAAATATTGGTTTAATCATAGTTATTTGCCCTTTAAGGCTGGAGCAACTGCCTGTGTAATACGGGATAGGGTTATTGCATGGAATACAGGGTTCCTTGGTTAAACCTATGGAGCCTCAGTATTCAACTTGAGACAAATACCCCTCGCACAATGTACAAATACATCATCATGACGAACAGGTTTAACACAAATTTCACCAATGATAAACCCCTTAAAGGGTTCACATAAAACTACAAAAAAAAAGGAAAAGTCCACCTCTGAGGAAGTCTGGCATGTATGCCATAATTCTCAGTGACACATGCATACATTGGGCATTCATGGATGGTATTGGCATGGCTAGTGACAACTGATTCAATTTATACACATTGAGATCAAAGCCATATGGGGCACACATCAGTTAACCCTGTATAGGCACTCCAGAGTGAATTCATCCTTTTTACACATGTGCCTACCGTTTCTGAATCATTACAGCCCTTGTGGGTGTCACAGGGAGGGTCGGCATGATACACCAATGCAGTGCTGGCGAATGGCCTCTAGAGCAATGCATTGATGCGCATAGCGACAAGGAAGCATGAACCCGTAAGTAGCATGCTGCCCTGAATAGGCAGGGGCGGAGGAACCTATTCAAAGTAAGGGGGGGGGCAGTACCCAGAGGTATTGGAGGGGGGGGGGGGGCTCTCAATTAACTGTGCAGGGTGGGGGCAAATAGACGGCTAAAAGTATAACTATATGACTTTAGTAAGGTTTATATTGCGTTTAGACATTTATTGAAGGGGTCACACCCCCAGGAAAATTTTGAAATCTTAGAAGTGAAATGGCGCATTTTGAGCCCACAAGAGGCCTATCTGACAACATGAAAATTCTAATATAAAACAGGGTTCCCCTAGGACCTAAAGTTCCCCAAAATGTTGGGGGGGGGGTGGGCAAAACAAGGTCTGCCCCCCTAACTTTTATGTTGTAGGGGAGGCTGTGGTCCCCCTGGTTCCCCAGCCCCTGATAGGTCATAGCTTTGACCCTTTATGGGCCGCTGATGCAGGAGTTTGTCATGTCCACTGGTTAGTCGGCATGATGCTCTATGTGCTGGTGAAACTTGTTGGTGAGCAGTCTCACTAGCACTTCAATTGTGCATCATGCCGACCCTACAGGAGCGGACTTGACCTGACTTGTAGGGTCGGCATGACAATTGAATGGAGCCCTGACGAGTAACTAGCCAGGGCTGCATGCATGTATCATCCAATGAGCATGATGCATTAAAGCATTAGTGGACTTTGAGGGATATAGGTGTGTGATGTACCACTCCCTGTGGTGTACTGGTGCACGCTCAGGGCAGCCTCCCACTGCAGCACGAAACACCTAGAGAGGGGGGAGAGGTAGACTGGGTACCACTCCCACTTCAGCACTAAACACCTACAGAGGGGGAGGAAGACTGGGTACCACTCCCACTGCAGCACTAAACACCTAGAGAGGGGAGGGGAAGACTGGTTACCACTCACACTGCAGTACTAAACACCTAGAGAGGGGGAGGAAGACTGGGTACCACTCACACTGCAGCACTAAACACCTAGAGAGGGAGAGGAAGACTGGGTACCACTCACACTGCAGCACTGAACACCTAGAGAGGGGGGAGAGGTAGACTGGGTACCACTCCCACTGCAGCACTAAACACCTAGAGAGGGGGAGGAAGACTGGGTACAACTCCCACTGCAGCACTAAACACCTAGAGAGGGGGAGGAAGACTGGGTACAACTCCCACTGCAGCACTAAACACCTAGAGAGGGGAGAGGAAGACTGGGTACCACTCACACTGCAGCACTAAACACCTAGAGAGGGGGAGGAAGACTGGGTACAACTCACACTGCAGCACTAAACACATAGAGAGGGGAGAGGAAGACTGGGTACCACTCACACTGCAGCACTAAACACCTAGAGAGGGGAGGAGAAGTAGACTGGGTACCACTCACACTGCAGCACTAAACACCTAGAGAGGGGAGAGGAAGACTGGGTACAACTCCCACTGCAGCACTAAACACATAGAGAGGGGAGAGGAAGACTGGGTACCATTCCCAATGCAGCACTAAACACCTAGAGAGGGGGGAGAAGTAGACTGGGTACCACTCACACTGCAGCACTAAACACCTAGAGAGGGGGAGGAAGACTGGGCATACTCCCACTACAGCACTAAACACATAGAGAGGGGAGAGGAAGACTGGGTACCACTCACATTGCAGCACTAAACACCTAGAGAGGGGAGGGGAAGACTGGGTACCACTCACATTGCAGCACTAAACACCTAGAGAGGAGAGGGGAAGACTGGGTACCACTCACATTGCAGCACTAAACACCTAGAGAGGGAAGGGGAAGACTGGGTACCACTCACATTGCAGCACTAAACACCTAGAGAGGGGAGGGGAAGACTTGGTACCACTCACATTGCAGCACTAAACACCTAAAGAGGGGAGAGGAAGACTGGGTACCACTCCCACTGCAGCACTAAACACCTAGAGAGGGGGAGGAAGACTGGGTACAACTCACACTGCAGCACTAAACACCTAGAGAGGGGAGAGGAAGACTGGGTACTACCCCCACTGCAGCACAGAACACCTAGAGAGGGGAGGGGAAGACTGGATACCACTCCCACTGCAGCACTAAACACCTAGAGAGGGGAGAGGAAGACTGGGTACTACCCCCACTGCAGCACAGAACACCTAGAGAGGGGAGGGGAAGACTGGATACCACTCCCACTGCAGCACTAAACACCTAGAGAGGGGAGGGGAAGACTGGGTACCACTCCCACTGCAGCACTAAACACCTAGAGAGGGGAGAGGAAGACTGGGTACCACTCACACTGCAGCACTAAACACCTAGAGAGGGGAGAGGAAGACTGGGTACTACCCCCACTGCAGCACTAAACACCTAGAGAGGGGAGGGGAAGACTGGATACCACTCCCACTGCAGCACTAAACACCTAGAGAGGGGAGAGGAAGACTGGGTACTACCCCCACTGCAGCACAGAACACCTAGAGAGAGGGGAGAGGAAGACTGGATACCACTCCCACTGCAGCACTGAACACCTAGAGAGGGGGAGGAAGACTGGGTACAACTCACACTGCAGCACTAAACACCTAGAGAGGGGAGAGGAAGACTGGGTACTACCCCCACTGCAGCACAGAACACCTAGAGAGGGGAGAGGAAGACTGGGTACTACCCCCACTGCAGCACAGAACACCTAGAGAGAGGGGAGAGGAAGACTGGATACCACTCCCACTGCAGCACTGAACACCTAGAGAGGGGGAGGAAGACTGGGTACAACTCACACTGCAGCACTAAACACCTAGAGAGGGGAGAGGAAGACTGGGTACAACTCCCACTGCAGCACTAAACACCTAGAGAGGGGAGAGGAAGACTTGGTACTACCCCCACTGCAGCACTAAACACCTAGAGAGGGGGGAGGGGAAGACTGGGTACAACTCACACTGCAGCACTAAACACCTAGAGAAGGGAGAGGAAGACTGGGTACTACTCCCACTGCAGCACTAAACACCTAGAGAGGGGGGAGAAGTAGACTGGGTACCACTCCCACTGCAGCACTAAACACCTAGAGAGGGGGAGGAAGACTGGGTACCAATCCCACTGCAGCACTAAACACCTAGAGAGGGGAGGGGAAGACTGGGTACCACTCCCCCTGCAGCACTAAACACCTAGAGAGGGGAGGGGAAGACTGGGTACAACTCACATTGCAGCACTAAACACCTAGAGAGGGGAGAGGAAGACTGGGTACCACTCACACTGCAGCACTAAACACCTAGAGAGGGGGAGGAAGACTGGGTACAACTCACATTGCAGCACTAAACACCTAGAGAAGGGAGAGGAAGACTGGGTACTACTCCCACTGCAGCACTAAACACCTAGAGAGGGGGGAGAGGAAGACTGGGTACCACTCCCACTGCAGCACTAAACACCTAGAGAGGGGGAGGAAGACTGGGTACCACTCCCACTGCAGCACTAAACACCTAGAGAGGGGGAGGAAGGCTGGGTACAACTGCCACTGCAGCACTAAACACCTAGAGAGCGGAGAGGAAGAATGGGTACTACTCCCACTGCAGCACAGAACACCTAGAGAGAGGGGAGAGGAAGACTAGATACCACTCCCACTGCAGCACTCAACACCTAGAAAGGGGAGAGGAAGACTGGGTACCACTCACACTGCAGCACTAAACACCTAGAGAGGGGGAAGGTAGACTGGGTACTACTCCAACTGCAGCACTGAACACCTAGAGAGAGGGGAGAGGTAGACTGGGTACCACTCACACTGCGGCACTGAACACCTAGAGAGAGGGGAGAGGTAGACTGGGTACCACTCACACTGCAGCACTGAACACCTAGAGAGGGGAGAGGTAGACTGGGTACCACTCACACTGCAGCACTGAACACCTAGAGAGAGGGGAGAGGTAGACTGGGTACCACTCCCACTGCAGCACTAAATACCTAGAGAGGTGGGAGGAAGACTGGGTACCACTCCCACTGCAGCACTAAACACTTAGAGAGGGGAGAGGTAGACTGGGTACCACTCACGCTGCAGCACTGAACACCTAGAGAGAGGAAAGAGGTAGACTGGGTACCACTCACACTGCAGCACTGAACACCTAGAGAAGGGGGAGAGGTAGACTGGGTACCACTCACACTGCAGCACAGAACACCTAGAGAGGGGGAGGAAGACTGGGTACCACTCCCACTGCAGCACAGAACACCTAGAGAGGGGGGAGAAGTAGACTGGGTACCACTCCCACTGCAGCACTAAACACCTAGAGAGGGGAGGGAAAGACTGGGTACCACTCCCACTGCAGCACAGAACACCTAGAGAGGGGAGAGGAAGACTAGGTACCACTCACACTGCAGCACTGAATACCTAGAGAGAGGGGGAGGAAGACTGGGTACAACTCCCACTGCAGCATTAGACACCTAGAGAGGGGAGGGGAAGACTGGGTACCACTCCCACTGCAGCACTAAACACCTAGAGATAGGAAAGGAAGACTGGGTACCACTCCCACTGCAGCACTAAACACCTAGAGAGGGGGAGGAAGACTGGGTACCACTCACACTGCAGCACTAAACACCTAGAGAGGGGGGAGAAGTAGACTGGGTACCACTCCCACTGCAGCACTAAACACCTAGAGAGGGGAGGGAAAGACTGGGTACCACTCCCACTGCAGCACAGAACACCTAGAGAGGGGGGAGAAGTAGACTGCATACCACTCACACTGCAGCACAGAACACCTAGAGAGGGGAGAGGAAGACTGGGTACAACTGCCACTGCAGCACTAAACACCTAGAGAGGGGAGGGGAAGACTGGGTACCACTCCCACTGCAGCACTAAACACCTAGAGAGGGGAGGGAAAGACTGGGTACCACTCCCACTGCAGCACTAAACACCTAGAGAGGGGAGAGGAAGACTAGGTACCACTCACACTGCAGCACTGAATACCTAGAGAGAGGGGGAGGAAGACTGGGTACAACTCCCACTGCAGCATTAGACACCTAGAGAGGGGGGAGAGGAAGACTGGGTACCACTCCCACTGCAGCACTAAACACCTAGAGAGGGGGAGGAAGACTGGGTACCACTCACACTGCAGCACAAAACACCTAGAGAGGGGGGAGAAGTAGACTGGGTACCACTCCCACTGCAGCACTAAACACCTAGAGAGGGGAGGGAAAGACTGGGTACCACTCCCACTGCAGCACTAAACACCTAGAGAGGGGAGAGGAAGACTAGGTACCACTCACACTGCAGCACTGAATACCTAGAGAGAGGGGAAGGAAGACTGGATACCACTCCCACTGCAGCACTGAACACCTAGAGAGGGGGAGGAAGACTGGGTACAACTCCCACTGCAGCATTAGACACCTAGAGAGGGGGGAGAGGAAGACTGGGTACCACTCCCACTGCAGCACTAAACACCTAGAGAGGGGGAGGAAGACTGGGTACCACTCACACTGCAGCACAAAACACCTAGAGAGGGGGGAGAAGTAGACTGGGTACCACTCCCACTGCAGCACTAAATACCTAGAGAGGGGAGGGAAAGACTGGGTACCACTCCCACTGCAGCACTAAACACCTAGAGAGGGAGAGGAAGACTAGGTACCACTCACACTGCAGCACTGAATACCTAGAGAGAGGGGGAGGAAGACTGGGTACAACTCCCACTGCAGCATTAGACACCTAGAGAGGGGAGAGGAAGACTGGGTACCACTCACACTGCAGCACAAAACACCTAGAGAGGGGGGAGAAGTAGACTGGGTACCACTCACACTGCAGCACAGAACACCTAGAGAGGGGAGAGGAAGACTGGGTACCACTCCCACTGCAGCACTGAACACCTAGAGAGAGGGGGAGGAAGACTGGGTACAACTCCCACTGCAGCACTGAACACCTAGAGAGAGTGGAGGGGAAGACTGGGTACCACTCCCACTGCAGCACTGAACACCTAGAGAGGGGAGGGGAAGACTGGTTACCACTCACACTGCAGCACTAAACACCTAGAGAGGGGGAGGAAGACTGGGTACCACTCCCACTGCAGCACTAAACACCTAGAGAGGGGGAGGAAGACTGGGTACCACTCACACTGCAGCACAGAACACCTAGAGAGGGGAAAGGAAGACTGGTTACCACTCACACTGCAGCACAGAACACCTAGAGAGGGGGAAGAAGTAGACTGGGTACCACTCACACTGCAGCACTAAACACCTAGAGAGGGGGAGGAAGACTGGGTACCACTCACACTGCAGCACAGAACACTTAGAGAGGGGAGTGGAAGACTGGGTACCACTCCCAGCATTCCTCTGCTGGCTCTGGCAGTGACTACCTATCCTTATGACATGGTGTACATTTTGTACATCAGAGCGCACTCCTGCTGACTCTTTGATGGTAGGAATTAACAACTCCAAAACTACAGCTGCCCCCCCCCCCCCGCCTTTTGTGGTATTTTTGGTGAAAGTTTACCTAGTTAGCCTAGCTTTCAATAGTATTTATATATCTCCAAATCCCAAAATGGCCACCCCTATAAAGCAGCTTACCGGGTCAGCTTACCGGGTAACCATTACTCCCCCCTATTCTCTAGTCAGATATGAGAAAGAAAATGATTTTTAAACATGTACTGAATTTAGGGACAGTGGTGCTGGTATCTTCAAACTGCTGCTACAAATTATTGATACTGTCATTTGTGAGAGTGATCTGTGAACACGTGATAACAGCCAGACATGCTTCACTGCACTCAGTGTGGTGTGTGGTGACCTGGGATGACCCCAGATGTAGGTCAAAGGTCATCCGTCACTGACAGAACACAGACAGCGTCTGGAGCTGGGCACTAGGTAGGGGAGGGTCAATACTCCTTTAAGGGCCACTGATGGAGGAGTGCATCATGCCCATTGGTTGCCATGATGCACCAATGAAGTGCTGGTGAGTCTGTTGCCAGCACTTCATTTGAGTATCTGATACATGTATGTAGTCCTGGTGAGTTATTCGCCAGGGGTACATGTATGATGACGACCGATGGGATCAGGCATTTAATCAAGGAATTATGCATAATAGACCTTTAAAGGGTTCATGTTTTGATAGCCGAAAGTGCATTAATGCATAACGCATAACTTGCCAGCACTGCGTCCAGGCATTCCTGGCAGTTTCTAGTGATGCATTCGTGCATCATGAATATAAAATGCATCATGGAGCCTTTAACCCTTTAAGGGTCATTGATGAGTGAGTGAGTAATAGATGTTTAACGCCATTTCGACAACTAAGATCATATTCATGGCGAGAACTACATTACACAGAGGAATGTGTCAGTGTCCGCACATATGTGCACCACACACATCCCAAGGGGATAGGAAAAAGGAGATAAAGACCCTTTTAAGTGGGCTAGGGAAGCCTGAAGGGGCACTGATGAAGGAGAGCATCATGCCAATTGGGCGAGCAGTCACTTCATCATGCCGGCCCTCCGGGAGCATATGCATCAACCCTGTAGGGTCGGCATGATGCTCAATGAAGTGCAAGCAGTCTTACCAGCACTTTATTGGTGCATCATGACGACCAATGGGAATGATGCACTCCTGCATCAGCGGTCTTTAAAGGGTTAAAGGTTTAGGGGGGGGGGGGTTAGTCTGGTTAACAAGGGATCTCCATAAATCAGCTGACCGCTTTTCTACCCTGACTAGGACCAAACTACCATAAAACCCCGGGTATAAGCCGCAGCCTACATAGGGGTCAAAAGATCAGTTCTGAACCATTGTGTCCACTAGATACAGAAAAAATTTAAGTTGTGTCCAGTATAGGTAAATGCTGTGTGTCGTGCCATTTGACTCAATGTATAAGGCTGGCTTGGCAGTTGTGTCCACTGGACACGGCTTAAAAATAAGTTGTGTCCAGAGAAATAATTGTTGTGTCCCGCGCACTGGACACAGGAATTTGTCGAGCCCTGATATAGACCATTTCAGAGGCCTGCTGCGCCTCATATAATTGCCCCTAACCGTTAAAAGGCTGTTGATGTATGAGTGCATCACACCCATTGGTCATCATGATGCTCCAATGAAGTGCTGGTGAGACTGCTCGCCAGTACTTTATTGGAGCATCATGCTGACCCTCCAGGTGGTACCCTGCAGGGTCGGAGCCTTGATACCTGGATGCATCCCTGGCGGGTTACTCACCAGGGCTGCATTCATGCATCATGACGAGCAATAGGCATGATGCACTCCTGTATCATGACATGGGGAAGTAAAACGTAAATGACATGAGACATGGCATTTTCTTAAAATCGATATGTGACATGGGGAACCCAATAGACCCCCTACATTACCCCGATCCCCCCGGGTGCATATTGTAAGTTTACCGTATAGGCTTGTATTTGCCGTACGCTCATTAATTTCAACCAAGCTATGCCCCCGGCGCTTATTCAAGACTTTAATTAGTGTATTTCAAAATTCCAATACCCCTGTACCCTAGGCACTCATTCAAGACCGGCGCTCATTCAAAACCAGGCGCTTAGGCCACCCTTAAAAATATGTTCGTTTCCTGTCCAGAGGCCTCATGAACTTTTTTGTGAGAATGGGAAAATTTTTTCCTGAGTTCTGAAAAAAGATTTATTTTTTTCGCCTTCAACACAAGAAACTCTTTAAATGTAATGACAAATTCATGCCGTCCCCCTTTCGAAGTTCATAACAAATAAAAATATTTTCCTAAAAATTTTTTTTCCTCCCTCCCTCATGGGTCTGAAAAATCCCACCCTCTGGACAGGAAACGGACATATTTTTAAGGGTGGCCTTATACAGGCCAATACGGTATACCCCGGCACTAGCCTTTCACTTATCTGACTCCCCCTCAAGGTATGTAGTACAAAAACTGTACTTCATACCCCCTCCCCCCCCCACACACACACCACCAACCTGTCCTCCTGTGGCCTCATAAACACACACTCACTGAATGGACTAAGGGGTGAAAAATGTACTGGTGGAATTCGGTTTGTCTACAGACTTAGATCCAACCACATTGTGGTCATACCGGTAGTTTAGTTTTGGAGCTTTTGTGTGCATGTTTTTATTCTTTGTCATCATTTTTATTTCATTTTTCTTATTTCTATCATCTTATAATTATCTTGTACCGTAAAACCCTGTGTATAAGCCAGAGCTTATAGACCATTTCACACCCCTGGTGCGGCTTATAGGGAAATCCTGAACTCATGGTGCGGCTTATATGAGGGGTTTCCATTTATAGACTTTATTAAGGAATGGGGACCATTTCAGACCTCTCCTGCAGCTTATAACATACAAGGGGTTTTATGGGGATATTTCTGTGGTTTTTTTTTCATTTGTTTTTTTCCGACATTTTTGTATCTGAATCTTTACGAGACATGTTATTACGGCTCGTGTAATATCTGTGCACAGTGTAAAAGGAAGTGGTGAACATTTTGTGTCCCTCCCCGCCAGAGGAGTCTGGATTTTTTTTTGCCCCTCTCCCAAATCAGCCCCACCCCCTTCCTCTCCTGTTGTTATAAAATGATCACTTCTTAAAGTTGAAGCAGGTCAAAGAGAAAACTGCCGCCGGGGATGAAGTGAGTGCCCGGGGGGGGTCCTAGGCACGGGCCCTCGAGGGCCCTTGATTAGGGGTGTTTTTTAGACTATTTTGAAGTAAGAGGGGGTACTTTTTTGGCTAAAAATGAGTTTTTTTTCAGTTGCACCATCATGTACTTTCTCATAAGGGAGTGATCATTTTTTAACAACAGGGGGGGGCTGGTGGGTTTGCGCGCGGATGCGCGAAAAAAGATTTGGACCCCCCTCTCCAGGGGGTAAAATTTTTTCAACCCCCCCCATAAGGGACAAAAATCGCGCGCGAACGTCCCCTTTTAGCCTATAGTAACGCGCGGGGTTTTCCACTGAAAACAGATGAAATTATTTTGACCCCCCCCCCCCATCAGAGGTGTTGAAAAAATTCTGACCCCCCCTGGTCAAGGGGTTGAATAAATTCTGACCCCCCCCTCAAACCCACCAGCCCCCCCCCCTGTTGTTAAAAAATGATCACTCCCTAATTGCTTTTAATTGATGTCACTTTTCGATCCCTTCTGGAGGATGGGGGGGGGGGTATATTTTATGGGTGTGGACCACTAAAATCTATTTTAGGGCTATTTTAGGCTTAGTGACATGGGACACGTACAATTTCTTAAAATTGACATGGTGACATGAACAATTTCTTAAAAAACAACATGGTGACATGGCCATTTCTAAAAATTGACATGGGGATATGGCCATTTTTAAAATCGACATGTGACATGGGGGACCCCGGGCCCCCATTCACAGACCACACCCCCTATTTTGGATATCCCCCTTTATTTGGGGGGTGCTTTTTGACATCCCCCTCGAAAAGGGTCCCAAATTCGATACGCTGGTACCCTTGATTAGGGTACCAAACTCCGGGTACCTAACCCAGGGTCATGTTCGCACATAGAAACTATAGGACATAATTATACTATATGTTATAGGGAGTGCCCCCCCCCCCCCGGGAGTGAGGGAGAGGCCGGGAGGGGGCGAGGGGGAAGGGGGTGGGACGGTCTCACTCTGTCTCTGGTCCCCTGCTAGAATTTTAAGTAGAAACCTGTAGTCACAAAAACAGGGGTGATCCTAAACACACACGGCTTTCCCTGTCACTTATAAACCCAGGCATAATCTCCTTGGGAGAGAGTAAGGATCTAGACTAGAGTCGTCTCAGCTTGCTGCTAACACTCGCCAGTCCTTCCGGGGAGGTATATAGCATATACGTCTACGGTCCTTCTTAGCGATCCTCACCAATCGATCGGCAGCGAAACGCCGGGAGAGAGAAGAGCCGGGGCCCGGGGCCGGGGCCGGGGCTGGGGTCCATTTGGCATTTGTCATGATTTCTGCTGCCAGACCGCGGCGTGTACGGCCCATATCGGCGTCAAATCTTGATGACATTCCACATGCATGTAGCCAGAAGTATGCTTGATATCTTACCTTGGTTTGGACGACCTCCCACTCTCGTACGTCCTCCGAGTCGCTGTCGTCATCTTCATATTGTTCCACAGTTTGGTCGGCACGTTCGTACTCCGCCATGTTTGGACTGACAGTGTTGTGGACTGTGGTTCTGCATGATGACGCCAGGGGGCGGACCTAGAAATAGTTGTTCTAGGTCACGGGGAACTAAATATTATGGCTCTAGGTGTAGGGTGATTTAGCCACTCTAGTAACCCTACCAAGGCAGAACCATTACAGACGATATAGGTCTAAGCCTAAGGGTGATTACCCCCTAGTAGAAATAATTGTCTGACAAGAAATTAAAGCCCCTCAATTAAAAGGGAAATATGTTAGATGAGCAATGCAGCAAACTCCATGTTGATATCGCTTATGGTTATTGAGATATTAAAGGAAATGTGAGGCAAAGTCAGGAGTTTTTTTGTGAAAAATATCCCATACAAACTGTAGGCAGAAAGTGGTCATGGTCTGTGCACACACTACCACTCCACCAACCCAACCATACAGGACTATACACAGGGCTCAGCAGTGCAGGTGAACAGCCTAGATTATGTACTTTAATTGTTCAATACACCTTAAATATTGATTATTTCTTTGAAATTCCTTCAGTGGATGAAACCTAATGCATTACCTTATAGCACTAATGGTCTATTTTGTCATTCCTCTCCACTGTAATTATGAACTAAGCCCAAACATAATAAAAATCACTTATTAAGGCTTAGATATCCCCCCTTGTAACTGGAAATCCACTCTAAACCACTCAAAATACAATCCAACACTTTTTCAGGCAATAAATTAAGCTTTAAGATGTGCCTACCTCCATTACCATCATATAAATTGTTCAGTTCATTTTGAGCTGCTCAGTCCTCCAGGGTGTGAGCAGTAACACTTCTAATAAAGACAGAAAAATGGAGGATAGTCTCATATGTAGCTCAATGTGTCCCCTGTGCCCTCAGGGCATCAGATATACTCATACGAATGCCACAAGGCACAGATTTAAGATCATAGACCACGCCCCTCACTCCCCTACCAACCAGGTAGGCCTATATTGTACTACTGCAGGCTCTATGGGGGCCGTTTTCGCGGCACCTAGCCATGCAGGTAAACACCCTACTCTATGTTTTGATAGTCCGCGCCCACATGACATCATTTCTTGCTGCAGAGTAGTGTTGGAGGTAATCCACTGGAAACCCCAACCACACTCCCATAGAGATTGCACTGTGACGATTCACTACTCTCTATAAAATTGGTATTTTCTCAGTATCCACTGGGCACAAAATCAAATCTTCTTCACCATATCTAGATATAGACCATAGCTGCATACATGCCAACCCTCCCGGATTGGCCGGGAGACTCCCGGATTTTGACAATTTTTCATGCTTTCTCCCAGCCTGGATGACCTTGGGCCATGTCTCCCAGTTTTCCACCAATCTCCCGGGTTTTGAAACATTTCTGCACTTCCAGCTATATAAAATCTCCCGGGATTAGATATTTTGAGGCTTTGTCAACTCAGAAGATGCACAAAAAATGCTCTTTTTGAGATAGAGTTTTTCAAAAATTTCTGTGGGAATGCCCTTCAAAATCACTCTATGACTATGGTCAATACTCAAATAGGTCTCCCGGTCTGGGGCCCAGAAATGTTGGCATGTATGTAATGTTCTATGGGCTATGACCTGAATAATCCATGAATTTAACTCCTGGAGATACACACACAACACTGAACCAAAATGGCTGCTGGACTCAAACTAATTATTTATTCACAAGAGGTCACATGACCTGAATACTGGTCTGTGATTGGCCGATGGCTCAACACTACATCTCTCCCCTTTTAGAATAAACCTTGGGTTATTCGTAATGTTGAAACACATATTTAGGATAAAGACACTATGAAAGTACTATTCAAATGTTCAGAATATGTACTGTCAGTTAAGAATGTTTATGGTAAACCATGTCAGCATCTTCTCGTATATATCAGATATATCAGTCACTGTCCTTTTGCATATTGAATGCGCGTACTAGTTCTCAAATAAATGAAACTTATGTATCTACCATAAAATTCTCAACCTATCTATAAGGAGAGGATAGACTGTCCTCATCCTTTATAAAGATCTTGGGGATTATTCTGCCCCGTGTGGAAGATCTTTATTTTCCCTAAACTACATAGTCTTTTAACCATGCTGGCTTTGATCTGTTACGTTGTGGTCTTTCATTAACCACAACTGGTTGCTTTGGAGTTGAACGCTGAGGAGTTACTGGTATTTCAGCATTCGGACGTGGCGGTGTGACAGGCATAGGACCTGTCTCAGGCACGTCAACAGGTTGTTGAGTACTTCTAGTTGGATAAGGCATCATCCTGGGAGCCTCATCATCACTCTCATCGTCTGATCTCACAGGTTGAATGTTCTTGTCAATAACTTTAAACTTAGAGGTGTTCCTGGTGATGTGTTTGCCACCTCTATTAGCAGTGACCATTGACCCTTTACGCTCCGTAACAATGTAGGGTTTGGAGTCATACGGTGTTGTTGTCTTGTTCCGTCGAGGTTGCTCTACCAGGACAACATCTCCTTGTCTGATGTCACTGGGAACAGCACGTCTCCGTTCATCTGCATAAGACTTCATTTTAGCCTTTGCTTGCTCATCTTGGCGACGCATCACACTATCATTCCTTTCCTCCCCCAAAAATGAAGGAAGTTTCACCTCAAATGGACGTCCAAACATGGCAACAGCAGGCGACTCACCAGTTGTACAGTGAGGTGTAGCGCGGTAGTTACGAAGAAACTTGTTCATTTCCTGTTTCCAAGGTTTTTTCTCAGTGCGTGCACCTTTCACAACCTTGCCTAGATTCCTCATGAATCGCTCACACTCGCCATTCGCCTGAGGCCATAATGGTGTGATCCTTTGATGATGGAAACCAGAGTATTTGGCAAAGTCCGCAAACTCTGCTCCTTGAAATGGAGGTCCATTGTCAGTCTTGAGTTCAACTGGTTTTCCAAGCGTTGAGAATAAGTCATCTAAGACTGGTACGACAGCCCTAGCACTTGTAGAATACACCGTCAACACTATTGGGAATCTTGAGTAATCATCAATGATGACCAGCAGATATTCTCCTGTCGGTAAGGGTCCATAGAAATCTGCGCTCAACATCTTCCACGGTCCATCTGGAAGTGGAGTCATCATAAGTGGTGTCTGTGATTGTTTCTTAACCACAGCTTGACAAGGCAGACACTGATCGATTCTCCTTTTCATCTTAGCATCAATACCTGGAAACCAAACTTTGGTGCGGATCAGTTTCTTTGACTTCACAAGACCTTGGTGACCCTCGTGTGCTAAGTCAATAGCTCTGTCTTGTAGACTTAGAGGCATTACCAGTCTTGTACCCCGAAGAATGTATGAGTTGTCATGAGCTACAGTAAGCTCATCCTTTACCCTGTGATAGGCCTTATATGTTCCTCGATCCGGACCCGGTCTCAGTAATTTATGCCACTTGTTCTCTTTGATAGCAGTAGCAACTTTCCGAAGAGTATCATCTGCCAGCGTTTTCTCACATACCTCTTCAAAAGTGATTGCGACTGGTACTGAAGACATAGCCACGAAGTTGACATACTCCTCACCATCTAACTCAGCTCTGTACGCCTCGGCCTTCCGATTGGGATGCCGTGATAGATAGTCAGCCGGGTTGTCTTTTCCTGGTCTGTAGACAACTATCATGTCATACCTCTGTAGTCTTAAAGTCCATCTCTCAATCCGTGCAGGTGGATTTGCATGAGGATTGTTATAAATGGAAGTCAGTGGCTTATGGTCGGTGACTATAGTGAAAGGACTGCCCAGTACATACAGATGATACCTCTCACAACCGAAGACAACACCAAGTGCTTCTCTCTCTGTCTGTGAGTATCTCTGTTCCACTGGAGACAGTGCTCTACTTGCAAAACTAACCACGACATTCTCTCCATTGATCTTCTGTGTCAGTATTGCTCCCAGACCAACCGGACTCGCATCGACAATGATCTCAGTCGGTTTGTCTGGATCATAGTAGCGGGTTACTGTATCCTCACGTAAGGATTTCTTCAACTCCTTGAAAGCATTTTCCTGACGTCTACCCCAGTTCCACTCAACGTCCTTCTTAGTAAGCTCTCTCAGAGGCTCAGTAATTGTTGCATAGTTCGGGATGAACCTAGCACAGTAATTGGCCATACCAAGCAGAGAACGTACTTCTGTTGGAGTCTGAGGAGCATCAGCTTCGTTAAGTGCGGCAACCTTATCTGGGTCTGGTGACATACCTTCCTTCGAGAAGACATATCCTAGATACTTAAGATTGTCCTTGTTCAGAATACACTTTGCCCTATTCAAAGTTAGGCCCTTCTCACGGAGTCTCTGTAGCACCCTCTGTAGACTGTCATCATGGCTCTCTTGGGTCTTGCCATAGATCAGAATATCATCACTGACATTCAACACACCAGGAATACCTTCCAGTGACTCACGGATAGCATTCTGGAATATCTCGGATGCACAGCATATCCCAAAGTTCAGCCTTTTATATCTCCACAGTCCGATATGAGTGGTGAAGGTAGTGATGTACCTTGACTCCTTGTCCAAGAGTAACTGATGATACCCCTGGTTCAAGTCCAATTTAGAGAACTTGACTGACCCGTTCAGATCACTCACTATTTCTTCAATAGTAGGCATTATGTGTCTGACCCTTAGAATAGCCTTGTTTGCACTCTTCATATCCACACACATTCTGATGTCTGTAGGATCACTGGACTTGGGTGGAAAGACAGGTTGGGAGACCCAGGGTGTTGGTCCCTCCACACGTTCAATGATGTCGTCTTTCTCCAATTGTCTGAGTTTCTCCTCAACCTTACTTCTCAGATTGATGGGGATCCTTCTGTGTGGTTTTGCCACAGGTGGAATACTCTCATCTATATGCAGCTTGACAGTAAAGTCTTTCAACAGTCCCACTCCTTTGAACAGTGGATCTGAGTCATCAAAGCATATAGCAAGGAGGCATTCCATGTTTGCTTGTATGAGACCTAATGCCTCTCCAGTCTCATAAGTCAGCAAGCTTCCTTCGTTTTCTTCTGTGACAAAGAATAATGCATCTGTCTTCTTGTCATGAACCTGAATACAAGCTCTAAATCTACCTCGGATGTTAATTGGTACTTTAGATGTATAGGCTTTCACAACAATATCTGCGGGTTGCAGCGTCGGCTTTATCTCCATACTCTTAAATGCAGCATTGTCAATGATGTTTATACCTGCTCCCGTGTCAAGAATGAATGGGATCCTGGTACCATCAACTTCTGCCATCACCTTTAGCATGTTGCTGTTCTTAGAAGTTGTAGGCTTCAGTGTGTAGATGTACTTTTCACCAGTATCATCATTTGTATCCTTCCTGACCTCGTTCACACGTGCCTGTTTCTTCTTTTTCTTCTTCACTTCTGCCTCCGTCTTAGGCTTTTCTTCTTTAGAAGGTGAAGTACAGCATCGTGCAAAATGATCAAGGTTACCACACTTTCTACAAGTCTTCCCTTTGGCAGGACACCATCGTTGATCATGCCGGAAATTGCAAGAACTACATCGTGTCAGTTGTCCCTTGTCTGCAGGTTTAGGTTTCTGAGACTCTCGTTGAGATGACTTCTGTTGCTGTTTAAACTTGAGCCTATGTACAGATGTCTCACCTCGCTCAATAGTACTAGATTGTTGCTCAGACATCTCCATAGATCTACCTTTGTCTAAGATCTGGTCAAGTGTCCAGTTCTTGTTCTCCAGAGCGTCTTTCCTCAACTTGGAAGATCTACAGTGTTGAATCACCTGAGACTTCAGTTCACGCTTTAAATCAGTGAATTCACAGTACTTGGCAAGCTTCCTCAATTCAGTGACATACATATCCAGAGTCTCACCTGGTTCCTGCTCTCTCATGCGGAACTCATAGATGCCAAACTCAGGATTCACTTGAGGTATGAAATAGTCATTGAGAGCATCACGCACTACTGTATAAGCATCCTGATTGTTTGCAGCCACAGGATCTGGGATAGTCAGTGTATCACAAATGTCATCAACCTCCTCACCTGCATAGTGTAGCATTAGAGACTTCTTCCTTGCAGCATCTGTTATTGTCAGACCAACCATCAGCTGTTCAAAGCGTCGTACCCACTTTTTCCACCTGACCCCGACTGTGTCTCTGTCTGACAGATCAAAAGGTGGAAAGTGTGGCAGAGCCTCAGCCATGATTGCCTTCAAGCACAGATTCTCAGGGTTACTTAATACAGGATCAACAGTTAATGTCAGTAAAGTTACTCACCCTGTCTTGGAAGTCTTTATCAGTACTACCTCAATACAGTGGTGGTGGTAGTAGTAGCACACTGTTGGCCTGCTCCTGGATCTTAGCGCACCTCAGCAGTGGCAGGTGTACACACAGAGCAGCAGCAGGTAAGCAGGGAGGGGAGCTCCAATCCAGCTTGAAAGTGAGCTATTTCTCCAAAATTCTCCTTATTCGGCCAATAACTCGTGTAAAATCCTATCTCTCCTGGATCACCGAGTTACTATATCCCATCCTCGTCGCCAAATGTAATGTTCTATGGGCTATGACCTGAATAATCCATGAATTTAACTCCTGGAGATACACACACAACACTGAACCAAAATGGCTGCTGGACTCAAACTAATTATTTATTCACAAGAGGTCACATGACCTGAATACTGGTCTGTGATTGGCCGATGGCTCAACACTACAATGTATGTAGCTGATTTGTTAATATTGGCACATAAACCTTATGTGGAAGAGGAAAGTTCGGCCGTGCAGGATCGGGAATGGGGGATGGCAATGGCTACCTATCCGAGCTACCTATGGTACTGTGGTCATATTCTACTCTGTGCCTTGTTCTGATTTTCTCTTGATTCTCTCAAGCAAATGACTACTTATCTTAACCAAGGATACATTATTATCATGCGCATCCAAAGAGTCCTAAATTGTTAATTTTAACAAAGAATAAGTGGTGGAAACCTTGTATGGAAATGGAGGAGTTTTGCCATGCGGGATCGGCAGTAGGGGTAGTTCAGTGGCTACTCTTGCGATTTTCTACTCTGCACATTATTTCAATTTCCATTTGATTCCTTGGGGGAAATTATTAATGCTCTTCAGTGTATATACTTGAATATCATGTGCATTGAATGAGACCCTATTGAACAAATTTGATGAAGAATAAGTGGTGGAAACCTTAGGTGGAATTGGGAGGTTGTTTACATTGTGGTATTTCCACAATGACGGCAGCTGGCAGAAATACACATATAGTGGGCACGCTCTATGTAGCATGACAAGCCATATCTGGTGTTCACAACCTTCGTTGACATAAAAATCTACCATGATCCAATCATACAATCCTGGTTCCCGAGAGCTGGAACCACTTAGACCTGGTGATACTCTGGCTGAGGGTTGGAAATCAATGGAAACCTGCTCGTCTCCTACCTGGAAATCAGCAACCGACTCTGCCAAGGTCTTATAATCTCCAAACAGAAACAGGAAATGTCTGGAAAAGGAACCAACATGACTTATTGAAAACAAAAGAGGGTGATATCTTCATTCACAAGCACCAAGAAATTGACAGGCATTCAGAACCTCCACGCAGGCAAGCCGAAGCTGTGGTCCCTGGTCCACCACACCCGAATCCTCCTCTCCCAGGACCAACTGCGGTCCCTAGTCCTCCTCGCCCGCATCCTCCTCAACTAAGATAAATCTGTACCCCATATCAAAACCCACTAGGGTCTCCCCAAAGAGCCATTCAAACCAGTGCACCCCGTCCTCTGTTCCCAGTCCCACAAAGTCCACCCGGGCCAAATGCGCCTTATGTTACCTGTGCAGGTCGATCAGTAAATGCACCCACCAAGTTCAAAGATTTTGACATGAACTGACAACAGTGACATTGAACTCCAATACAAGAACAGATGTTGAACATGGACATTGAACATGGACATTATTTTCTATTGTCATTATATTAATATATCATAGTTGTACTTCTTATTTTGTCAAACAAAGGGAGATGTTATGTACGGGCGCGCCAAAGGGCGTTGCAACGGGTTTAGTGATCTCTATGTTACCTTTATAATAATAAGGGGAAACCCAGTCACTCCCGGGCGGCGCGATGTGAAGTTCTTGAGATGAATGGTCCTGTTTAATTCTGCCCACAAATACAAAGCAAAGACATAACACCATCTATATTTACAAGCCTCGTTCCATAGCGCGCAAATAGGGAACTGAGCAGTCAACTCACATAAGGAGCTTAGGGTTGATTGGATTAGATGACTATGGGTCATAATCAGCTTGAATTGATAGGAAAGCACTGGGGCAGCACATTCTGACTTCAAAATGCCTAAGTTTAGGAATATTTTGGTATTTAATGATTATTTATTGGTAATTTTTAGCTCGATTTTCAATATTTTTCAATAACCATGGATAGAATAAAAATGTTGATGATACAAAGTGAACATCTTTCTTTAAGTCATCCAGGAGACTCAAATCATTCTTAATATATCTCATTACATGGAGGAAACTGTTCAGGTTGAGACTTTTGAAGGATTTTTATAAATGTTGTAAATTAGCTAGAATTCCTTTATTTTCACCTGCAACCTGGGCCAAGCTAGAAAGATGATAAAAGCTGATTTACCAGGCTTTGGGAAGAGGCAGGTAGGTCTAAGTAGAGTGTAGTCAACAGCTGAAGCTGAAAATATAGAAAAAAAATCATAACTTCTACGGGTGGCAAATCTGCAGAAACTCAACAAAAAATTTGGAATAACTTCTGAGGATGCAATACCTGTTGAAGCCGATGTTAAGTATAACAACAGTCTGAGCAGTGGTGTGGGCAAAACATTCCACCAACCGGCATCACGGGCGATAAGCCTCCTGTGCGAGAATGTAACTCGCGACAAACAGATCATCCACGTCGGCATTCATAGTAAAATCTGTAGTTGTCTGGGCACTCATCATGAACCAGGTTGTAAAGCTAATCTGCCTAAGACTGCAGTGATTGGAAATGAGGGAGAGTACATTGCACAAGGCAAGGATAAAGTATCTACTGATGGGGGCCCTGCTATTGCTTCAATAACACTCGACGGAGACAGCAACACCATCTGAACTGCAAAGAATAAAGGAGTGACTGTCTTTTACTGCACTAAACACTTGACAAGAAACAACGGTAAGCACATCAGTGCAGCAAAATTCTCTGATGATATGTTCCCTTCTTGGACAAAAGCAGACAAGAAGAAGTTTCAAGATCGGTTCGGACTAGATTTAGCTCAACGGTGCCAAGCTGAACTACAAGGCGTGTGTGACCTTTACCCAGGGGACCTTGAAGCTATCATGGAACATACCAAGCCAGTTGCTGATGCTGTCTTTGAATGCTACACAGGAAACCACAGTCTCTGCCATCAACATTCTTTTGTGTGCACCATTAAAAACCCATGGAAGCGAAACTACATCCAAGCTACTGATGGACACAAATTGCCAACAGGCACATTTATCACTCCCACAGACAAGGATTAGCAGAAGCTGCATATACTTATACAAGAACACTTCAGCCCAGATCAACTTACCAAGAGCTATAGGAATAGTACGACCCAAAAGTGTGAAGCTGGCAATAGAGGCTTATCAAGATCCTTACCCAAACACAGAGAGTACACTCGTAATGCACCTGCACAGGCTCATACATCAGTCCATGGAATGAACAATCTGCATGGTTGCTCCCTCACCAAACTCCTCGATAAAGCTGGAACTCCGATCTCCCGCAAATCAAGGGTGGTTGGTCATCTAAAAAAGAAAGATGGAACAGCAAGGTCAGAGAAATTAAGGTAGAAATCTCCCACAGTAAGGCAACAGCACAAAAGAAGACGAGTCAAAGTGTTTGAAGACTATGACAAGTCAAAGGAGCAACAGTACAAGGTCAGTGGCGGGTTCATCGCCCAGACGCGTCACACAGCAAAGAAGGAATGGCAGATAAGACGACAAACTGGCAATTTTGTACAAAATATTGAACAACCATATGGATAGATACCAGGTACAACTAAGAAAATATAATTGGCCAGGTAAGAAAAAAAAACCAACTTGTGTCAATATCGTACCAGAACCACCATAGTGACGCCCTACGCTAAACACATTTAGAGCTTGATTTAAAGATACATAACAGTAAACCATGCAAAAACCAACAACAAAAACACAATTTTACCTTTTACATGATGCAAAGTGGCTGGTGATTTTTTGTACAGTGGCCAAGAACATGGCATGATTTTCGGTCTGAATTTATGTAATTAGGCTCGAGGACGATATGCAACTGGTTAGCGCATAACAAATTATGGCAGAGGTGTGATGCCTCAATACCACTTCCCCTACCTGGTATATTAAAGTCTACATGAGAAAGCATGTACACATACTAGCCTGTGGACATACAAAAGTTTACTTTTAATGCTGGTAAAAGGAACAGTGACTCTACGCTGTCCGTACTTCCAGTTATCGGATGTAGTTATACTACCGCCCCACACCAAATAACCCTTTGAATCACTAACGCACCGTTTATGCACATTTTCTAGTTCTCTAGCACACCATTCTACAAGATTAACCTGAAAGAGAGAGTATTTACTTGTGCTATTGTTATGGTCCTATAGGTCATGCGAACTAAATAATATGGCTCTATGTTTTAATGTAGCATGACAAGCCATATCTGGTGTTCACAACCTTCATTGACATAAAAATCTACCATGATCCAATCATACAATCCTTTTACACATAAAGATATCTGTATTTGATATAGGCAAAACCCTGAAAATATCAAATGCCAGTCATTTTGTTAACTTACTGCTATCCTGGCTGGTTCTGTGCAGTGAATACAGCTACCAGACCCATCTCCCTTAGAATGACACCTAAAATTCTGAAACTCTTACACAATGTCTGTTTTTACATACCAGTCAACTCACAAATGCCTGAGGAACATCTGTGATTTTTTTTCAGAAATTTCCAATTTAATTTCATATGCATTATGGGATAATCACAGCCAACCTAGTCTGGACCAGGTATGAAAACCATATGACTCTCCAGATGTCACCACCTTTAGGTCCCAACAGGGTCCTTGGTCTAACGCGCGTTCCCTTCTGATAAAAATACATTGAAAAATGGACAAACATAGTCAAGTTTGGTATCAAATTAAAGCTTGGGGCCCCAGCAATGCACCCATGGTAGCTGTGAGAAATACCCATTTCCACACTTTTTGAATGTTTTGCTTTTGAAAAGCATTTGGAGTGGCCTAACATACTGCGTTTTCACCAGTGACCATTCCTTTATATCTTATAACATGACTTTTTTTCATATAATCAACGTTGTACGGTATAAAGTACCAGGTATGGCCACTCCCTTAGATCACTCAAAAAAAAAGTTGTTTCTCATCACCCCCTCATCAGAAAAAAACGTCATTTCAGTTGTTTTGTTGTTGTTTTTTTGTGAATTTTGCATTTTCTGAAAATTTAGGCGTAGGTATAAAAACAGACAGATTTAGTCGACGGTATCAAACTAAATCTTAGGGAGTGGTCCTTATTCAACAACAGTGGGGTGGTTGGGTTTGAGGGGTGTGCAAACATTTTTGAAGCCTCTTGAGGGGGCCTAATAAAATTACCCCTTTTTAGCAAAAAAGCCTGTATGCTACTATAGATTAAAGAGAGGGGGGATTCTCTGCACCACCAGCATGGGGGGAGGCGCAAAAAAAAATTGTGTGTGAAAACCGGCCAGAGCACCCTGTTGACAAATAATGGACACTCCCAGGAGGCCGTTTCACCGCGTTTAATATAATAAACGTGGATATCCGCATTTAATATACGGAGTCCGTCTTCAATAAAAATGTTTCACCGTGAATATTTTTAATTTTTAATCCCCGAATGTGGACCTCCGCGTTCTAACACAGACATCCGCCTTCAAACACGGACAGTTCACCGCTTCAGCTCACAACGCAGACCATCCGTCTTAAGTCCGTCTTTAATACCTTGAACGCAGGGGGGTAGAGGACCATTAGGGACCCTTTTTTCCTATGTATTAAGCTTTTTTAACGTCCGCGTTCCACTTTACCCCTCCTCGTTTGACTTTACCCCCCTCCAAAGAAGTTGACCAAGTGACCTTGACCCTTGACCCTGACCCCGGCACCAATTTTAAGTGGAAACATCAACATGGGTTGCTACTACATTCTGTCTACCAAAAGAGAATTCTATGTGAGGAGAGATCCCCTGTCATTCTACACCGAGAAGAAGTTCTTGCAAAGGTACAGACTAAGGCAGTAACCAGGAAACTCATTAAGAATTTTGTTGCCTATCTACCCCCTAAACGCCGCGTGTTGAGAGGAGTCCATGCTGTCCCTCATAGGATCAGAGTGAGTACACTGTCACTTTACTATGTGGGTCTCTGTCCAATTGCCCTTAATGAAAAGGTCTCAGGCCCTGTGTGACATAATATCTGATCACCTGAATAACAGAATTAATTTTCAATATACCTTATAAAAGGGAAGAAAGATGGGGGAGGGGGGGCACTCATCCTACTGTTTTCCACCGTATGTTACTCCCCTGCTCTGCATTTTTGTATGTGTGATATGATCTCAAAAAAAAATGAGATTTCCTATTTTATTTCTTACCAGTTCTGCATTGCCCTCAGATACTTCGCTACTGGGGCAAACTACTCCACCATTGCAGATTGCCATGGGGTGTCATGGTCGACAGTGTGCAGCTCGGTGACAGAAATCAGAGATTATTTTCATGAGAGGCTGGAGGATTATATTGTTTGACCGGACAGTGACATCGAGAAGAACAACAAGTCGGTCTTGTTCCTGCTGGAGAAGAGGAAGCCGGGGATTTTCGGGCTCGTAGACGGGACACACATCCCGATTGCATGTCCGAAAGGAGTGGTAGCTGACGAGAACCAGTACTATTGCTATAAGGGGTACTACTCCATTAACACCATGGTGAGTTTACTATGTTTGTGTTTTCCTCCTCATAAAAAATCTAAACCCTTTAGGCCATTGTTAGGGACTAACCCACAGTATCATTTATATTTTTTTTTTATTTCAGTTAAACCTTGGAGCCCATTTCTTGTAGTTTTTTCTAATATCTTATCTTATTTTTTCAGATCATCTGTGACTGGGACAACATCATTTTCCATGTAAATGCTAGCAATCCGGGCTCTTGTAACAATGTTTATGTCATGAATGGGAGCCAAGTCAAGTACCTGGGGGAGAGGGGAGACTTCTCTGCATTCTTTCTGCTTGGAGATGGAGGGTAAGTAGCAAAATAAAATTCCTTATCTTACGCCCCATATTCCCTATTCCATAAACATAGTACCTTCTTCAATCCAAATTTAATTCCCTTTGCCTTATACTTTTGATCCATTTTCACCATCTTCAAGTCCAACTGACGTCTTTCCCGTTTCTATTTTGTTCTCATCCTTTAATTTTTATTCTAAACAGGTACACTCTGACAGACTACATCTACATTCCTGTGAACCCTGAAGTGACTGATGAGGATGCCAAGTACAACAAATGGCACAAGAAATCGCGGTCCAAGGTTGAACGGACAATCAAGAAATATTTCTGATTACACAGATGTGATGCCTATTGACATTAGAAAGGACAAGTCATCGGCTCTAGTCTTACATATGGGCTTAACCCAATCAAACGTGTACATAACAAATAACAGTTTTTACTCTTGTGTCACTGTGAACAGAATACACAGGCTTATGTATGTTATAAAAGTAAACTATGGTCCCAATGTAAATATGCAAATTATGTTCACATGTGATTTTCCTGAGTTAAAAGCTAGTGCAGGTGTGTGGCACCTTGACCTTAATCATAAATGACGACAATGACTAGTTAACTGATTTAGTCTTAATTGTCTTTTGCACCATATGGCCTAGAGTGGAACAAGTTATTAAGACCATGTTCAGGTCCATTCTACATGATTTAGCTTTTCATGTATATAAGAAAGAATGCAGCTTTAAGTTACATCTGAACGTTCATATCTTTTCATACATTGATATGCTGATCTGTACATGTGTCCATGTTAAGCGTCACACATAGCTCCTGCTGATTTCAGTCTTAATTCTATGCTGCACCATATAAGGTGTAACAAATTATACTCAACGTGTTCAGGTTGCTTCAGACAGATATTCCTTTTCATTTACATCTTAAATAAAATGCAGCACCTTACAGTTAAAAGAAAACCTTCATGTGTTTTATTTACATTGATATGCCTATCTCGTGAGAAAATCCTTCAATATACTGTAATGTTGCATTTAGGTGCCTGGGCAGCTATTTTTTTGGAAACACTTATACCCCCGGCCCCTTAACAAGGCAGGCAGCTATTCAAGGCCCAGCACCTATTATTTTCAGCATTATGAAGCTTGACCTAAGAGAAAAATACAGACCAAACAATGACCCCCCACTCCAAAACAGCACATACTAATTGGTAATCCCTCTCAGTCTGAGTAGGCCAAAGGGTAACTGATACAATAACACAATCTCCTCGTCATAGTTGGATTTGATAATTAATACCAATGCATGTTAAATGTCTCTCTAAACCAGATGCAATAATATGCAATAATCCCAATGGTAGATTCCCCTTTCAATTGTATATGAGGCAATTTAACCAACCTGATACAGGTACATGAAGGCAACCCAGGCAGCTATTCAAGGCCCAGCTGCTATTAATTTCAAACCCCTTCCACCCAAGGCTCGTATTCAAGGGAGGCACCTATTCAAAACCCGGAACCAATATGAGACATTACAGTAACTTTCTTCCGTATCCTTTCTGACCGCTTGGGGCCTTCCTCTTGGACCCCGCCTCCGATAGTGTAACATTGTCCTCCGCTGTAGACTTAGTGTCGTCCTCATCATTTCCCCCACTTCTTGTGCCTCATTCTCCTGCCCTCCAGCACCTTCTCCTTCACCTGAAGTGTCCCTCCCAGGAGTATGTTGAGATTCAGTGTCAGCCTGTAGATGGGACTGGTCAGCTACGCCAGCTGTTTCTCCATCAGGTACTTCCCCTGTGTTCTGGACTATCATGACATCATCTTTGTGGCGGACTGAGTAAGAAGGCAATCCACCTCCATCATTACTTTCACTGGCCTCCTGACAGATAACTGTGAAAATTAAAACAAAAATTAAAACATATCATTATAAGATTTCTCTCTGAGGATGTATATAACTCTAAATGTCATACATCAAATTCATATTTTAAACCAACCAGCAGGGGTGCACCATGGGCTCCCTTTGAATGATTTACCCTGATGTAGACTGTGGACACTGTAAGCTTTACAACACACAAAACAAAAGAAACAGAATTATATTAAATCTACCTACTTTAATTATTACATTTTAGATGAAAAGCTTCTTTTATTTACCTGATCCGGGAATCAGCAAAGGAGAGGACAGGTTGGGCGCTATACGTCTTATGTCATTGAAAGGCTCCTGGGTAGTGTGGTAAGTGGATCCATGGCCTTGAGAGAAGAGAAAACAGGCTAATACATTGAAACTTTTTTAGATATTTTATAACAATCTATGTTAGATATTTATAAGCTTACAATCGTTAATCCTAGCACAGTGTGGCAAGAACCCAATGCAGAGGTGACCCCAAATACTTTTAGAACTGTTATCACCTAAAAGGATGACCATAGGTTCAGTGACTTTAAAGTGGCACTTAGAAATTTTGAGGAGATAGAAAAGGGCCACTCGAGTGACGCAGAGTCCAAACAGGAGAACGTGATGAAAACTGTGTCGGATGCCGGGAAGAGTGACAGACCCAGCAAACCCAGTTATACGTGATATGCGTGTGGAAAACCAGGACACAGATCTTTTGAGTGTAAAAACAATAAGCAGGGTAACAAGTGGTGCAATAACTGTAAAACCAAAATTCACTACACAAATCATTTGCGTTCAAGGTTAGCGTAGATTGTGCCAATGTTTGTAATCCTACTAGCCTGTACAGTTTGTTGGTTGATTGTGGTGCGACTACCCATATTGTTACTAAAAAATCCAAATTTGTACAATTTGATGAAAGTTTCATTCCAGAGAAGCACTACATAGAGTTGGCGGATGGCAGCCATATGAACGGTGTTGTGGCAGGTAAAGGTACAGCAGTATACTAATTGAGGACAGTGAAGGTAGGCCACACAACATTCTTTTACAGAATGCCCTCTATGTCCCATCCTATAAACAGGATATATTTTCAGTGCAAGCGGCAACTGAAAAAGGTGCGAGTGTTGAGTTCAGTCCTGAATCGGCTGAAATAAACGCTCCAGACGGTACTCGGTTTGAAATAGAAAAACATGGTAGATTGTAATTTCTCAACAAAACTGGTAAATCTAGTGTTCGATCCCACACAGTGGAAGAGTGGCATAAAATCCTTGGTCACTGTAATGTAAAAGATTGCATTAATCTCGAATCAGTTGTTGATGGTATGAAAATCACCAATAAAAACAAGTTCAATTGTGATACCTGTGTTAAAGGTAAAATGTCTCAATTCAGAAATCATGACCCACATAAACGGGCAGAAGCCCTGCTTGATGTTGTATATTGTGATCTCGCAGGCCCAATTGACCCTACAGCAAGAGATCGTTTCAAGTATGCCTTATCTTTTGTAGATGACTTTTCAGGGGTAAACATGGTTTATTTTCTGAAGCAGAAGAGCGACCCCATAACAGTGACAGAGAAGTTCCTTGCTGACTGTGCTGCATATGGTAAGGTGAAATGTATTCGTTCTGACAATGGGGGAGAATTTACAAGTGAAAAAATCTATTGATCAAAAATCAGATCAAACATGAGAAAACAGCTCCCTATTCACCTCACCAAAATGGTACAGTAGAAAGATCATGGTGCACAATATTTGAAATGACAAGATGTTTGTTGTTAGAAGCCAAATTACCTAAAAAAATGTGTAAAGGGAATCATGGAGAGAAAGAAGAGAAGACCATGGCCATTGTGATGTGGATGCTGATCTGACTTTATTGTACTTGCATGATGTCGTTCATGAGATTATGGTTAGGCGCTCCTGACACTCCTTCTCAATAGTAGTGTTTCATGATACTACACAAGAACACAATAATCCCTTTAGTATGCAAAGTCCTTTTCAAACTTATTTGAGTGTTTGCGTGATATCTCAATGTTCATAAATCTGCTTCAGTCAATTGAATATGAGTTCTTTTATATATCAAAGTCTATGATAGATTTAGAGGATATATAACATTTATTTATGCACGCGTTGATGTTAGCCACAGATACAATCAACGAGGGCAAAGCCCGAGTTGGTTGTATCCAGTGGCTAATATCAACAAGTGCATAAATAAATGTTACATATTGTCTTTATACCATGGTTCATTCCATAGACCTATAATAGTCAGGTAGCCAAGGGGGTATACCTTGCACCAAGGTATGGCAAAGGTTCTTTGATTGATTTTGACCAATTAGGGTATGGCGATTCCGAATCTGCCTGTTGCCGGCCTGGTAATGTTGAGCATTTTTTCTTATTCACGGTTACTTAGCAATCACTCAAATCAACAAAATAGCATGACAAAGGGGATAAAACATGCACAAATAAAGAAGGTAATCATTCCTACCCGCCCTAAATCCAGGTCAGACATTCTATTTATGCCGATGGCTTGTTGCTAAGAAACTCACGTTTCCTAGCAACAAGGAATGTTTCATGTTTTTGCTTAGCAACAACATGATTTTGCTTAGCAACAACATTTCTACACTTTATTTCTACACTTTCTTTCATTTTATCATGTAATATGTATCACAAAGCCTTCATTTCTGTTGAAATTGTCAGGTAAAACAAAAATAGTGTTGGTTCCCTAGCAACATTCTACATTCCTAAAATATTCTAAGAGGCTCTGCTAAAGACATTGTCAATAACAGTCCAATGCACCTTAATGATGTCAATCACTTTGTCTTCCTTATTATCAATTTTGAGACACAAATGTATAGTAGCATTTCATCAGTCTTCAATAGGCCTATGGATCAGGTTGAACTGGTTCTAAGACCCCAGTGGTTGCCATGGAAACACTAATATTATGAATATCATGCTAGCAAAGACCATAAAAATGCTATAGATTGATTAAAAAAATTCAAATAATTTTGATTGCAAAAGTATTAATATTCATTGAATTTTGAAAATACGGAACTAAATTAATGCAAAGCTAACCAACTCTGCCTGTTCATGCATGTTCATGCTAACTCTGTATTCTTCATGGCAACAACAAACAGTCTGGCAAGAGAATTTCCTTTTCTGTCATATAATTGTAGCAACAACCCTTGCCACAGGTGAGTGAGTGAGTAATAGATGTTTAATGCCATTTCAACATCTAAGGTCATATTCATGGCGAGAACGACATTACACAATTTCACAGAGGAATGTGTCAGTGCCTGCGCATATGTGCACCACACACATCCTTAGGGTATAGGAAAGAAGAGATAATTATAGACCCTTTTGAGTGGGCTAGGGAAGCCTGCCTTGCCTACAAACCAATTAGGTTATATATGACCTTATACACTATAGATCATTTATTGATATAGATTTGGGAAAATAATGTCGGTAATTAGAATAAATAATGCCATTTTTGGTCTAGTGAGTGATATTAGAGGAAAGGAAAGAAATGAGTCAGCACTTTTGCTTGCAAATTATAGGCCTACAGTATATCCCATCTCAAGCCTATCTATTGATAAATCACTACATATCCAATGGAGCATTTAAGCTACTGTCTAAGGCAACTGATTACATTACCTGTTAGGACTATAAACTGGTGACCTTAAGGTGACCTTGGGTGATATTCAAGGTCATTGGTATCAAATGTAACAACAATATTGGTCTAATTTGGATCAGCTATTCATATAAGTCTAATCAAATGGGATGCGGACCTGGTACCTCATTCCATCAATGAGTATACACTCTGGCTGGTATCTGTCATTGCATTGGGATTGTTAAGCTGTATTTCAATGATATGATGGGCTATAGGTAAATTTTTAGTCAGTGTACTGGAATTACAACAATGCATTATTTTTCCTTGGCCCTAGTATCTTTAATGTCAATTGCTGGTACTTCATATCAGTAATAATTATCAAAACCCACACATACATGTAGGGTTCTACCATATTTCTGCGCGAGTGCTTGGATAATATAGGTATATTTCAGACTCATGTCAAAAATCAAGATCCCAAAAAAAAACTTTTTTAGAGTAAGACTTCATATGAACTATCAATGACAATGATAGGGACCTCAAACGTTTTCTATCTTTTAGGTAATATATCCTAAGAATTCTTATGACATTATTTGAACAATATATCAAGCCCCCCCCCCCTCAAGATCTCTGATTGTTATTTTAGGTATTAAAAATGTTGTATCACTATAGATACCACACCTTACTTAAATGTCTTAATCAAGATATTAGCATTATCATAGTTCTGGTTCTTAACTCTGTGCATAAATATGCACAATTTAGACCTATTTAAGCCCTTAAGAAAATTGTAATATGGAGTTTTTGGGTTCATTCAATTCTCCGCAATCCTTCACCAGACACCTCTGCTACAATTTGTGTCCTATTCCCAACCACTTTGTTACTACAACATTATTCAGTTCTACAATGCATATACCTCAATCTCAAGCACCTATTCTCTCCCCACCATTCTCCAGGTGTAGGGGTTCTACCTGTAACTGCTGTGTGTGTATTCAAATCCATTGTTGTCGTCATCCTATACAGTTCACCTTCAGGATGAAGAAGATCCCTGTCATTTTAATGAAAATTTTCCTTTTCCAAATACTAATGTTTCATTACCAACCACTTCTTTTTTAAATACAGCATCATTCAGTTATACAACACATCAAACTCACCCTCAGGCATCTATTCCTCCACCCATCGTCCAATCCACTCATGACATGCGTGGCGGGTGAGTCCAGTCGCTGGGTTTTCCTAAGGTTCTGGATAGGTGGCAGCACCGATCCGGGCTTGTGGGGACATCTGGCGACAAACACTAAGGTCCGTATATAAAGACCGGGGCTCAGCCGCTACGTCAAGCCTCCAAGCTTATAGACCTAGATATTAATCCATATTAGCTGCCCCACCACCACCTTCCGGGTAGCCGCTGAGTGTCTTTCAATAAAACCATTGGCATACACTTGAATCACTGCCTTACTCTTTCTTTCCTAATCCGTAAGGCCCGAACCACCGAACTGGTAAATCAAACCATTACATTGGTGCTGCGACCAGTTTATTCTGGTGTATAGCCCGGACGTTATAACGTCCGAATGGCTAGTACATGGGTTAGACAGTTTCTGAGGGACAACCCTGAGGGACAATTATTTGTCCAAGAGAATGGCAATGGGACATTAGCAGTCCAAACCCATTGGAACCCACAGGATGTAGACGCTGCATCCTGGAGGGAACCTGGACCTCATTACACACTGGATAGTGAGGAAAATATACCTGACTCTGTACGGAGAGAACAATCCATACAGAGAAGGAGTACCTTAATAGGTCAACAATCACTTGTTGACGAATTAAGCAATTCGATGTTCGAAGTTGGTGGTAGCACTAACCCAGAACATCCGGCACCTATGCCAAAAAGGGTAACATTTGGAAAACTACCATACAGTATACCCAGACCCGGACTGCCTATTTTAGATTACAGCGCCATCGACGGCAATGTGACATACGCAGTACCGGAAGGTGAAGAACTTAAACAACCGGATGTCCTGTTGTTAAATGAAACCTATGTAACTTTGAACGAGAACTTAAATACCTTAGTCAAAGCGAAAGATGAAGTAATCAATGAAAAACTGCATCTGGAGGAAGACCTTATTGGTATGCGAAGCAAATTCGAAACCTGAAAGAATGAATATATGAAAGAATTAGAAAATGAAGAAATGAAACTTCAGGAAAAGAGAAAGTCATTTAATAAAGAATATGACAATAGACACACTCGTATCCAAACATACATAAATACGAATGATCAGTTATGTCGTGATAAGACCAACTATGAAGCTGACATAAGTCTGTATCAAATTGAATTAGAGAAATTGAATCTTCAGTGTAATAAGCAAGCTGAAGACAATGAGACAACCCGGACGGGTATTATAGCATATAATAAACAACTGGAAAAAGAAACTCACTAATGAGCTTCAGGATTTGCAAAATACTGCAATGACTCTAGATAAGTATGTAGAAGCCGCACAACTGACTATAGGTAATATAGATCCGAATGTGGTATCTACAATGTTGGCAAATACAGTCCAAAACGTAACGCCCACCAGGTACAATCCATTTGTAACTGATGGGGCAGATAAAAATGTAGATTCTGGTATCTACAAGAAACCAGATCATTCCGCATCCAGTGGAGTGGTTGATCCGAACAGTACAACAGTAAAAGTCGGTTCAAATCAGGCATCAACAAGTAGTGCGCCTACACCTCATGTTCCAAAATATGATCCGGTTGTAGGTCCGGCACCGCCGATACCAGATCTGAGTCATGAGATTAATCCGACTCAAGTTAATGCAGCGGCAAGTGGACCAAACACAACTCCGCCATCCCAACCTCGTGTACCAGGACCAATAAGAAACTTGCTAACGCCACCTTCTTATTTTTCCCAACCCGGACATAGTACTCCAGCAGGACTGAGATTGCCTAACCCCAATCCTGGCCCAAGCAATGCACCTAATATCGGACAAGTTCCAAGGTCAAACCCACCACAACCTAATGTGGTAGGGGGTACTTACTTACCTAGACCAGCTCCTCAAGGATATAGTTATAATAATTATAATTCTGGAGGAGGGGGGTATTCCTATTCGGGAAATTCATACAACCAGGGAGGGAATCAGAATAACTCCTACCCCAGGTATGCGCCTTCCGGATCATCCGGAAATACTGACTACAGTGGAGGCTACCCTAGTGGTTCCTCTGGAAATTATTCTAATAGCGGACCCCCAGGAGGTAACCGGTGGACGATCAGGATCGGGTGGAGATGACAGGAAACCGAATCGGAGAACATTCATTCCAGCAGGGATGCAAAACATCTTTGATAGAAATGTATCCAAAATTTGGGCATTGACTGCTACCGGAAAGGAGCAGATGGCATGGAAGTCATGAACTGGATCATGCGAGAGGCTGATAGACTACGAGGATGTAATAATCCGGCTCGTAGACAGGCAAGGATACCCCCTCCCTACGATTCGAATGATCCATGGAAGGACAGGTATCAGGCTTTTGTCGATGAAGTTAACTGTAGAGGTTGGACAAAATAAGAAGCTCTGCCTTACCTAATCTGCTGGTTAAACAAGGGCGGAAAAGTAGCTCTCAAACAGTGGAAAGCAGCGTATGGGATATACGGTACCTACGACCAATTAGTCGAATGTGCCGCGTACCTATTTGGTTCTATCGTAAGAGAAGATCCATGGGTAAGCTTTAAGAAGAGGACCCAGAAACCCAAGGAGTCTCATAAAGTCTTCGGGTTGGAGCTACAGGACCTGCTATCAAAAGCACGTCCAAATTGGGCTCATGATGACGATTGCTATCTGCCGGAATTGTTCACACAATTCTATAGCGGATTGCGAGATCCGGATCACAAACAAGTAGTTTGGGATTCCTGGAAGGACAAAACATCCTTCAGCGACCTCTTCATAGCCATTGACGGTTATGATATGAAGAAAAGATTAGTGGGTCTGGCACCTAATCCGCTACGAGCTGCTCCATTACAATACGGAGCAGCACCCGCTCAAGTATCTGAGACATTCCAATTGGCCCCTGTTGACCTACAGGAAGCTAATCAGGAAGACGAATACATCTCCAATGACAACGGAGAATATATTGGTTCAGTCCAAGTAGCTGGAAAGTATTACCGCCAGAAACGGTATCGAAAAGTGAATCCGAAAGGAAAAGGAGGATCCGTTGTAAATAAAACGACGTCCGGGCCAACCCAGGCTAGTAATATTACAACTACAACCGTCCCTACCATAGCAGCTGCTGCTGCCCCTACCGATCTGGTAGAGACACTGGTAGCACGGCTAACAGACGCTCTGAGAAGGCCCCGAGTGGATAAATCTCAGAGAAGGTGTTTCAGATGTCAGAAATTAGGGCACTATGCAGCCTAATGTACGTCTGATACGCCTGTCCCTCGGGGACAGTGAAGTATCTCTGGAATAACCACAGAGAAAAACTGAGGAGGGGTCCCTCGATGGGCAGAGAAGGGGATCCTGATGACAAATCTTGCCATGATATCACCATCCGTGACGAAAGTTCGCATGCAGTAGCAAATTCGCCTAGCACCGGAGTGGTTGTAGACACCCAGAAGGTTAGGGAGGCCAATACAACAGGTGCCCAGGGAGCACAGGGGAAACCCAGTACCGGTAACAAGGTAGGCGGTTATTTTTTAGCCAGGGTTGGTAGTGCCCACCTACCCCCGGGTCATCCTTGTCTGGAATTCCTAAAAGGATGTGGATTGACTCCAGGTGTGAACAATGACGTCCCGATTGTCACGGACACGCCCTCCGTACTGAACGGAAGGCGGTGGTATGTTTGCCTCACTGTTAACGGAAGATCCGCTGAATTTCTCGTTGATACGGGTGCAGGCCACTCCTGTATCTCCAAGAGGTTCTACGATCTTATACCGAATGACCATGATACTCTCATATCGGGAGGAAATGCTCAGACGGCCGATGGCAGTACTATGCAAACGTATGCAAACGGATGCAAACGGATGGAATGCATGACTATGTCATGAGTGCCACCGTTGCGGATATAGCAGATGAGGGGATACTCGGGTTGGATTTCGCATCCCGGTATGGTGTGGTCTTGGAGCCACAATCAGGAGTGTTGAGTGTGAAATACCCGTACCCTGTAAAAGTTAGGTGTGTACAGAGACAAGTAAGCAGTATGGCTAGTGTGGCACACACTGTCCGAATTCCCGCAGGTGTAGCCTGCGATGTGCTCTTAAGGAGCGATCCTGTGATGCGCAATAAGCCTGCAGTGATAGAACCAGATGTAGTTACTTTATCAAGTATCGGATTGACCTCCGTAGATACTATTGTAGCGAATGCATCCTGGGCAGTAGTACCGGTTTCCAACACTGGGAATGCTACTATCTACCTGAAAAAAGGATAGGTCTTCGGAGATGTTACACTTTCGGAAACAGTAACCGACAGTAAGTTGAAGTTACCCAAGGTAACGGATGACGATGATATCTCAGATGACTTATTAAAGTTGTATGAAGAAACTTCATTAGAGAATCCGGAACATCGGAAAGAGTTTTATGATTTGCTCCATCAGTATAGAACTGCCTTTGCCAAACCCGGTGAAAAATTGGGTACAACAACTAAGGTAGTACATAAAATAGATACTGGAGAAGCAGAACCGTGTAAAATACCTTATAGACGGTTACCTTTAGCGAAGAAAAGAGTAGCTGAAGAAGAAATAAATAAGATGTTGGAATAAGACATAATAGTCCCATCCAATAGTCCATGGAGTAGTCCCGTATGCATGGTAACTAAAAAAGATGGTACTATCCGCTTCTGTATAGACTACAGAAAGTTGAATGGAGTAACGAAAAAGAATTTGTATCCATTACCGAGAATAGATGAAACCATTGACTCCTTAGGAGGCAATAGCTGGTTTTGTACCCTAGACTTGCAATCAGGTTATTGACAAGTGGGAATGAATCCATCCGATATGGAGAAAACAGCATTTTCGAGTCATATTGGATTATTCCAATATAACGTAATGCCTTTTGGCTTGTGCAATGCACCAGCTACATTTGAAGCAATGATGGAAACTCTTTTGAGTGACCTGTTGTGGAAAAAATGCCTAGTATACCTTGACGATGTAATAGTCTTCGGAAAGACATTTGAAGAATGTTCTAACAATCTAAAATTGGTATAAGAACGAATTATTTCTATGGTCTCAAATTGAAACCTAAGAAATGTCAATTGGAGTAGACCTAACTCACCTAAAGAAGTGAGATCATTTTTAGGCTTCTGTTTCTATTACAGGGAATTCATTCCTAATTATTCTAGAGTCAGTTACCCATTACAAATAATAGCTAACTGGACCCCAGGATGTATCAAGGATAAATTTCCTTGGATGCATGAACAGGAATCCGCTTTTCTAAAACTAAAGGATCTGTTCACAAGTACTCCCGTATTGCAATATCCGAATGAGACGGATCATTTCATACTGGATACGATGCTAGTAATGACAGCATTGGTGCCGCCCTTTCGCAAGTCCAAAATGGGAGAGAGGTATTGAACTTCCGAGATGCTGAAGGAATGTTGGGTCAATGGTTAGCCCATTTGTCCGAATACGGGCTAGAACATCGCCAAATTCAGCATAGACCCGGAGTGAAGCATTTAAATGCTGATGTCTTGTCTCAAATACCAATCCGGAAATGTGATAATCCGGATTGTACCGACTGTGGGGCTCACAGAGCAGTTTTAGCAGGGATTCGAAGACCTTTCGAACCCCTAGTCGCCAGTATACTGGAATGGTCTATGGATCACATACGACGGTTCCAGGAAGCTGACTAGATAACTGCACAGCTACTGCAATTGGTACCTAAGGGTATACGTCCAGTCAGACCTGAGGTCTCTCTGGAAAATCGAGAAATGAGAAGGTTTCTTGCTCAATGGACCGAGCTTGAAGTCCGGAAAGGCGTGTTATACCCTTGGAAGCCATGTAATAATGGTGAGAAACTCATACAAGTGGTTATACCACATGCAATGAGGCATGACATCATGTATTATTGTCATGTACATCGGACCAGTGGTCATTTTGGAAGGAAACGCTCATTAGCACGACTTTCTAAAAAACACTATTGGCCCGGCATGTCACGAGATTTGCAAAGATGGGTAACCACCTGCCCGGACTGTTGTAAAAACAAACCCGGACCCGGGATGGGCAAACTTCCCCTATCTCAGAAACTTTTCGGAGTTAGATTCGCGAGAATCGGAGTAGATATCATTAGTGGATTTAACACAACCGCTAATGACAATACCTGTATGATGGTAGTGTGTGATTACTATACAAAGTATACTAAAGTTTTCCCACTACCGGATCACAAAGCAGTTACTTGTGCCAAAGCCTTTGTAAAAGGTTGGGTACTGACTTTCGGTGTACCACTTATGCTACACAGTGACCAAGGTAGAGATTTCGAATCGAATCTCTGGCAAGGGATGTGCGAATACTTAGCTATTTGCAAAACATAGAACCAATCCATATAGACCACAGAGCGATGGATTGGTCGAAAGGTTCAATAGAACCCTTATTCAGGTCCTAAAGTCACTTTTAAATGAAAAAATGGACGATTGGGACAAGCAATGCCATTTTGTGACCCATGCTTACAACAGTACAGTACATTCGAGTACCAACTGTACTCCGAACCTTTTAGTATTCGGAGAGGATTTAATAATGCCTGCAGACTTGGTATTCGGAGCTGTAGGTATGGATCCGGAACTACCTTGTCATGTAGTTTTCGTCGAATGTTTGAGGGACAGATTCAGGAAAGCATATGAGTCTGTCCAAATTGATTTAGAGAGAAGTGCCAAATGGCAGAAGGTAGGATATGATACAGATTTGAAAAATCGGAAATTAAAATCCTGAGATAGAGTGCTAAGGCTGCACGAACCACTTAGACATGTAAAATTAGCGTCTAATTGGGACGGTCCTTTTACAATAACCCAGGTTATTAGTGATTGTACTGTAATCATCAAATCAGACCTCGGACGGCTGTACAAGTCAAACGTGGCTAGACTAAGAAAATGGTCTGGGAGGGAGACCTCCACAGAAATGTATGGTGAAGGATTTGATAAGATTCTGAATCTAAATCGGATAGTGAACCAGGTAAAGAACCCGATATCGAAGAGAGGCCGGGGTAGGCCTAGGAAGATATCTAAATCAGTACCGCCATCACTAACACGGACTAAGCGTAGTGGAGTTAAAAAAAGTCTCGGCAGGTGAAGACAATAAGAAGAGGAAAGGTGTTTCGAAGACCAAGAAACACCTAGAGGCTCTTCGAACTCTCAGGTCCGAAAAGGAACTATCCAAAGAGGGGATAGTCGTCTGCTGCAGCCCTCAACTTGCCCAGAGGACTGCAGTAACCTAACCTGTATACACAACGAGTGTAATGTTTACATTTAGAGGAACGGATAACAACTGACCTGAAAGGTCTAATTGTCATCGCTGTATGATGTACCAGTGGGGAGTGGACGGATAATCTGATGGTTTGCTTAAGCTTTCCATAAACTCCACTTACAATCCCTATACGAGTCGACAGCATGAGCGATAATTACCTAAAAACATTCGGTTTGTTTATGTTCCGTCCGTAGCACGTGCGTTGCCGCATGACGTCATCGCGTCCAGTCTCGGCTGACCTCTCGTCACCCCGCTCGCAAGCGTGGAAATGACGTCACGGAAGCTGGCGTGTCGTCATATTGTTTTTTGGTGAGGATCGAGGCTGGCGAGCGATCGTCCGTCTGCAGATTTTTCACCTCTAAACAAGCTAGCTCCACCCACAGAGTCGATTCTCAAGAAGGCGGCTCAGTTAATCGTCTGCCCCGACGCCGTTAAAGTCGGGAAAAGGAGTGTTGGACTCCCGTGTAGATTCCTCCAGTCATGGCTGAGGAATCCGTAACTGTAGCCAAGCTATCCGGTGACCCGGATAAGCTGACTCCGTCTGCAGATGCTTTTCCGGAAGCATTGTCACCTGTTACACAGGCAGATAATGACCTGATGGAGGTGGAGGAATCCGCCGATCGGTCGTTCGAGGAGAAGCTGGCTTCATTTTCTTTGAATGAGCCAGAAAAGCCAGTATCACCACTTCCTGCTGAGGGATCTGGAGACGCTTCGAACCCAAAAGTACAGCTAGGTGCAACCAGATCCGAAACGACCCAGGTAGACGGATCCAAAGACCAAGTGAAGGAATGGAAACCGGCCGAGGATAACCCGTTTCCGGCATCTTATGATGGAAGGTACCTGTACGTCCAGCCGGATCTACAGGCACAGATAGTACATCCTGATGGTACTCCAGTTAAACTGGATCCATAGGTGAGACTTGTGATTGAGGATGTGATGCACCCGCTCCAACTCGAGAGGACGCCACTGGAGTGGCTTAGGGATTGGACATGGTTCCAATGAGGACTCATGGTGGTTATTGCCTTCTGAGAGTCAGTATACGAGGCAAACAGAGCCTTCGTGCTGGGAGCCTATCCCAAGCCCGATAGATCTCAGTGGAATGTTAAGAAAGATAACATTGATTGGGTGGGTTGTGTGTCGGACCCTCATGGACAGACCTATCCCCACCCTAACACGGTCCAACAAGACTTGCACACCCTTAGGGAGTACAGAGAAGCAGCTTCCAACTTTGAACAGTGGAACGACAGCTATTATATAGCAGAAGCCGAGGTTACCCAGGTCAGGAACCCTTCCCTCCTAGAACTGGACCGTCATGCAGCTATCCATATGATCATCTACCGTCGTATGGCAGCAGAAGAAGAGGCTCTCAACAAAGCTTGAGCTGAGGAGGCGGTATCAAAAGTATCCGCTCCCCCATTCCCTGATCTAAAGTTAGATACTAGAGGCTTGGATTCTCCTAAATCCGCTTCTAGCAGTTCTACCGGAAAGTCTGTGGATCCGGTAATCCCAAGTACCTTGGGTGAGGCTGGAAAGGCTGAACCCGGAACCAAAGATTCACGTCGGCTTAAGAATCTCCCCGATTCTGTCAAAGCCGAACCGAAAGCCAGTACCTCAGGTACAAGTAGTTCGAGTACCGCCATGGAGGTGGTCTTATCGGACGATGACTCTTTAGATGAGTCCTCAATAGAGTATGATGAGAAAGTTATCCCATCTCCTCAGACTGAGGCAGAGCGTTGGGCTAACGCCAAATCTGGGTATAAGACCCAGATCCCGACGTGTTTCCAAGATTGCGCTTACGGATTGAAGAAAGACGGTTCCACTCTGTATGCCTGCCCCGATCCGGTCAACAAAAATGGGGAATCTGATGACGAAGATTGGATGCGTCTTACTGACAAGGATCCCAAACCGCAAAGGCCTATCGCAAGATGTGGCTTATGCTGAACCACACTGAAGGGTATTATACTTATACCCAGAGGCGGAAGTTGCGTTGGGCACTTGAGAAGTGGTATGGTGACGACCAAAAGTCCTGTCCCTTCTCCATATGCCAGGATGCTAGTGATGTCTCGGTCTGGACCTGGAGTACTTCAGCCCGGTTCCAAAGGCATCTCATAGAAGCCCACTTCCACCATCACCCGGTCTACATTTGTGACCCGAGTTATGGTAAGAAGGGTAAGAAGTGTACTACAAAGGTCACATACAACCGGCGTAGTGATCTGGCAAGACACCAGAAGAAAGGCCATGCTGAAGGTCTCGATACAGCCCGTAAAAAGATTATGGAGCTGCATCAGGAACTCATGATAGCCTAAGCGCAGATGCTTGGTCGAAGATCCGACCAGGGGACCAAGTCTTCTGTGAAGTTCCGAAAACCAAGAGTATCCTTACTCCAGGAAAAGGAAAGTTGGATATGCATGAGACTCTTTGGCAGAAATGCGAGGAGTCTGGAAAGGATGGCAAACGAGCCCGGGAGAGAGTTAGGAGAGACCAGAGCCGGGGCGGATCCGGTAATGGTCAGGCTAAAACCAGCACCCAATCCAGGGTGGATGATCGTTCCAGATCCCCCCTGGCATGTCACCAACACAAGCAGACCCAGGGTACTCCTGTCTTCAAGAGACCCGGACCTGCCGGATATGCTCGAGCAGCATCTAAACCTGGGAAATTGGATGCAAACAATTTCCCGTCAATGTTACAAGGCCCTGGACCTGAAAGCCAGACCTTGGTCATTGGGAAAGGGGGTCCCCTTGTACCTAAAAAGGCCCCAGCACCTGCCGCTGCCGGATCCGCAAGTGCCGTATCTGCTCAGCAGATATTGATCACCCCTGAACAGGTACAAATGTCCATGGACATGGGGTTGAAACAGAATCAACCACCCACTTACTGTGTCCCTGTGGCACCTTCGGGAACGTCTGGAAAGCCAACATCCGGAAATGTCATTCCGGTAGTGTCAACACCCCCCAAGAGTGTTGCATTGCCCGTCAAACCAAAGGATGTGATTACCATTAAAACCGGTAACGCTGAAATCTGGTTCGAAAAATCTCGCCAAGGGGAGGCTGATGTCCAGAAGGCCATCTACACCCATTGGGAGAAGTGTGTAAAGGAGAGAGCTACAGAATTCCATCAGGGTCTTCTGAATGACACTCTCATGTGTATGAAGGAAGTAGGCGATGCTGAGAAGGAACGCCTAGAATCCGTAATCCGAGACGAAGTAAAGGCTCGGGAGGAAGAAGCTGTAGCTGCGAAAGAACAGGCAGCTCTGGATGTACACGTCTTAGAGAAACGTGTAAAAGAAGAAATCACCCGAAACATTAATCTGAACACTAAGTTCATGAGAGTGTTCGGTGTCAACATCGATGAATGGGACGGTACTCCCAAGTCGGCCCTAGACCTTCTAAGGAAGAAACACACTAAGAAATCCACTTAGTGTGTTCCGGGTTACCTACAATATATTTTTTTCTTCTCTCTTCTCACAACCAGACTTAGTGTTTTGCAGAAGGTAGAATATCTACCTCCTGATGTTCCCCATACGAATTAACACTTAAGTCTATTCTATGTGTTCCGGGTTCTTTTATAACCAGAGTTAGTCGGATCAGGATATAATTTAACTATTATCTCCTGATAGTTCTGTTTTGGATTATGAACTTCCTACAAATCCGAATAGTAGTTGTGCTGCTAGTAGATACTGCCAGATGCGGATACCTATACCTGATGCCTGATGTTACCTGTTCCTGTCTTACTTACCGGATGGACTTACCACTGTGATGTGTTCCTGTCTTACTTACCGGATGGACTTACCACTGTGCCGTATTCCTGTCTTATGTACCGAATGGACTTACCACTGTGCCGTATTCCTGTCTTATGTACCGGATGGACTTACCACTGTGCTGTATTCCTGTCTTATGTACCGGATGGACTTACCACTGTGCCGTATTCCTGTCTTACTTACCGGATGGACTTACCACTGTGCCGTATTCCTGTCTTATGTACCGAATGGACTTAATACCATTATCTACCTACTTCCGGATCTAATATTTGTACTACGACTTTGTCAACTATATCCCAAAGGACTATTATTACTACATGTTGACAACCGGATTATTTATAAACACCATTCGCATTATTACAACGAACAAAAGCACTCCTAGAAGATTGTGGGTAGCTGCCCCTAATCAACTACCGTGTATCTATATATCACTTCATCTGGAATACTATAGACTCTACCACGTCCATCCCATGGTTAGCTGACCACACTTCCTCACCGCATCATATCCGACATACTTCAAGACTACGCACAACGCTCTACTCATATTTTGTGTATATATATTATCATGATCATTATCTTAATTACTATTCAAAAGACCATATAACTCTCATTTTCAAGTGTATAAAAACAAAAACGGTAACATGTCGAATAGATCTAACATAGAACTTTAGGTGGATTAATTGGTTAACTAAATGTATCATTAGATAGTATGGTTACGTTTAAAGTCTTTATCAAGACTATGTACCTATCATGTTTGTAATAATAACAAACTCACTATGATATTAATATGTGGTTTATTTGAAAGTTAAACAGATCCATTACATATATCTGTTACTATCCACATTGTCGAATTGTATCGACTTTCCTATTGATTATTCGTAACTATCAATACTATTGAGTATGTTAAATACCTATCATATGATACTTTAAAAATGTTGTTGTTATATCTATGGTTATACCTCTATTATTAGGGTAAGACATAATGTAATGTTATCCCTATATAATACTATAATAGTGTAGAGGTCGGCAGAAAATGTCCTGGAGAAACCGGGAGTCAGACCCGGGACCCTCCAACCTGCAGGCGGAAGCTCTACCGCTGAGCTACTTCCCCGTCTGACATTCTCTGCCTTCCATCTACATCTGGATCGTTATGATACACAAGGGGGGCAGCTTATACCGGCTGACCAGCCCCTCAGGGCTGGTGCAACTGGAATGGGGCAGATGGCCTACCGCCATGGACATACAGCCAGAGCTGGCCCCTACACTCCTCCCAACCAGCTTCAACCATGGCCAACCAGCACCAAGCATTCCTCCCAACCAGATCGGTTGGGCTTTATCAAGCAGTGTGAGGCACTCCTGACTTCCCAGTGGACCTACCAGTACACAGTACTGCCAGGGTCGAAGCGTATCTGTATTATACCGTTCCAGGCACCTACACCTGGATTGGTATGACACACACATAGGGGGGAGCTACCACCGGATGCCAGCCCCTGGGGGCTGGGATCTCCAGAAACACTCCTCCCTACCAGATTCAATATAGGGTTCAGTACCCTATAGGTACCAGATACCCGGGACTAGTACTGAGTTGTGCCCAACCACCAAGTCTCCTCCCAGCACTAGCAAATTGAATCGTCATTCGTGTCATACCAGCCCAGGTACCGAGTTCTCATAGTCCCCCCCCTTACAGGGCAGGACCAACTCAGTTTCTCCACCAGTGTAGAGGTCGGCGGAAAATGTCCTGGAGAAACCGGGAGTCCGGGACCCTCCAACCTTTTTGGAGGGTCCCGGGTTCGACTCCCGGTTTCTTACCCCTCAGTTCTTACCCCTCAGTCACTTCAGGAGTGACTCTGTACCTTTACCGTACAGGAGCTAACCTAACCTGACTATCCAGGAGGCAGGGTCTCTAGTTCTTACCTCCCCTGTCACTCAAGGTGACTCTGTGCCTTCGCCGCACAGCAGCTAATTACGCTGCATGGACTTTGCTTTTCTCACATACAAGTCTCTTGTGAGAAGATCTGCCACCATGTTCTTGGTGTGGCAGTCCTTCAACCTTACTGCAACGTTTCACTTCTCCTTCTGGAGCGTTGGCCTTTTCGTAGGTCTTTCGACCATTTCCACTGTAGCGATCACGCCGGCATACAGTCTGCCAGACTCCATACTGATCATCCGGATCCTTGTCTGGTGCATCAACTGACTCTTCACCTCCTATTTTGACCAGCTTGTCAACTTTAGCTGATTCTACCACAACTTCCAGTTGATCACTGTCCACTTTACTAGAGACAGCACTATGCACTAGCTCTTTGGTTGACCGACGACCTTTTCTGCTAGACTTCTGCCGATGTCTCTTGCTGTATGAGGTGGATGCAAAGTCCAGTCAGATAGTATAGTGACCCTGTACGACTTCCGGCCCCTATCACTCTTCCTTCCCTGGTCACCTGACACTTGGTACCTTTGAAGACAACTTCACATCCTTTCTCATTTAGCTTCTGGACACTAAACAGATTCAAGGTCAGATCCGGCACATACAGCACATCCCTCACCGCAGTCCTCTGCGTCTTTCCTCCAGGGATCTTCAAACGCAACACCCACTCCAGCACATCTGAGACTGCGTCCATCTCCTACCGTCACACTTGACTTCTTTGTGCTATCTATCTTCCTGAAGAGGTTTTTATTGTTGCACATGCACATGTGCGCTGTTGCCCCAGGATCGATGATCCATCTGCCTTTCCCTACTGCAGACAAGGTGTGTTGTGCAAACAGGCTGATGTTAACTTCCTCATCCGTCTCCTCTGACCCTGACTCATCATCAGACTCCTCCGACTCGCCCTCCTTCTGTTTCCTGTGTCCGTTCTTCTCGCCAGATTTACCACTGGACTTCCTGCCAGACTTCTCACTGGACTTCTTGCCAGACTTCTTACTGGACTTCTTGCCAGACTTCCGGCTGGACTTCTTGTCAGACTTCCTGCTGGACTTCAGCTTTGGACAATCTTGTATAAAGTGTCCTGGCTCGTTGCACTCGAAGCAACGTAGCTCCCGCTTGCTCATCAGCGTCTTCTCATCCTCCCTTGCTGACTTCTTCTTGTCCTGCGCCCACACCATCGTCATTCACGAAGGAACAGCATTCATGGCATGGAATGCTGTGACAAGAGTGTCATAGGATTCCAGCAGACTAGACAAGTCACTGGTGCCTCGATGACGGCTAACTCATCAAAGATCTGGGTGACATGCTTAATATGGTCATTTGCTGACCCCCCCCCCCTTCAGTGAGCTTGGCTGTGCATAGCTTCTTCCGGAGTTTGCGTTTGTTAGCAAAGATGTCTTTCTGAAACATATCCTTTAACTTCTTCCAGATTACCACCGTGTCCTCCTCATCTGGAGGCACCATCCATAGCAAACTCGGATCCATGTTGAGAACTATAGTATAGAATGCCTTCTTCTTTCTTGTTTCAAAGGCCACACGATGCTCCTCACTAGCACCCGGCCCGAGTCGCTCCTCTTTAGAAACAATTTTCCATACATTTCTATACTTTAAGGTGCACTTTACCTGAAGTTTCCAAGATGAATAGTGGCTATTGCCCATCAGACGATCTATCTTTGGTCCCTCCGCCATCCTGTTGAAGAAATTGACCAGATATTGCTAAAAAAATGTCCGTCGGATACATACAGTTCAGCTTAACAGTGTATTAATGAAAAGTTAGCTCATAACCACAGATGCACAATAGATCCTCTTCTAAAGCTGCACTATAATTCTTCACTTCCTCCTAGAAATTACACTTACCTGATACCTGTTAACATTTACTAGCCCGACTTCTTTTGGATTTTATAAATTCTGACTTCACAATGACTTGATGGACTGATGGTAATCTTAAAGCTTCATTTTCCTCTTCTTACCTTCCTAACATTTCTGCTTGACACATATTAGACTGTCCTTCCTCATACTGTAGAAATGTATGGTTTTTTTTTGTTTTTTTTTTAGTTTGAAAAGTAATTGTACATCTCACAAATGAAATAAGTGGAAAATTGACATACAATTGTTAAATCAAGTTCAGTTGTAGTGAAAATCGCTTCCAAGCAAGCTCAATATAATACACTATTATGTGTCTCAGGTTTTGTAACTATACAGTTCAAGTTGCCAGCTATGATTCCCAATTAAATAATGAGTAATAATGATTTACATACATTATGATGGTGAATTAAGACTAGACAGGACAACAATTTACATAACAGGGCAAGACATAGACAAAAGAAGAATTGCCAAGATAGAGTTAACAATATAGATAACACAGATTTGAGCTCAAGAAATTATCTAAACTGAATCAAGTTTGTAAACCGCTAATCAGCGTTACTATCACAATTACTATACCAAAGGGATTAAAAAAAAAAAAATGGGTTGCAACATCAACATACTAGCAGTGATTCACAACTAACAATCACAGCACATATTTATAGGACTTTACATTTATAAAATATCCACACATCATTGTTGTGGCCATATGCATAATTAGGTCAATATCTGTCACCTTCAACAGATGAATTAATTTATCTGAAGCCTTGGAAACATATCTAGTAGTAGCTATATGCATATATTAATGTGATTTATGTTTATAGCATAACTTGGACTATGGATACTCGGTTACCACACGGTGCCTCTCATCCTGTCAGCTCCAATGTGAGAACAAAATCCAGAAAAACCATCCAGAGGATATTCGTAACTAGAGGTGCCTCTCAACCAGTCAGCTCCATTCAGTTTGGAATATATTCTCACAAAATACAGGATTATGGGAGGATAGTCATGTTGCTAATAGAAGGATGATAAAGCTTCAGAATATCAGTACTAAACATTCCTAAACTGGAGGTGCCTCTCAACCGGTCAGCTCCATCCAGTCGGGAATCTATACACACAAGATGTACAATTATAGAAGCATTATCATGTCACTAATAGGCTATTAGAGCCTCAGAGATATCAGTTGATATTGAAGAACTCCTAAATTCCGTCTTCTTCATCAAGAGATTTCCCAATGTCAATCGAATCGTGCCCTCCTTCTTCATTATCATGTGTGCTCCCGATCGAGGCAGTTCCATCACTGCTGTTATCATCATCATTAGTTCCAGGCTTATTGTTTTCGATCCTCAAGTTATCGATCTTTCGTATCCGGGTTTTAAACTGCAACTTTGATTCCGAATGATGATACCAACTACCCAATAAAGACCATAGCATAGCTCCTCTATATAGAGATCTTTTATAAGTACTGAGTCGAGGGACTTTCACCTTAAACTTTATCTTAGAATCAGAACAGGTTATACGATCACCACGCCATGTATCTGGCATATCAACATGTTTCGAGTATTTATACATAACAGTTAGAAGCAATTCATCCCGCCTTCTATCAAGATAAGGTACATTGGCAGCATCATGCATCTGCTTTACACTCAAGCCTGTGGGATGAGACATGTTCTCAGGCCCCTATTCTGAAGCCGCTGGCCTTTCTTCAAATTTTCTTCATTGCCACATCCTGAGTAGGCATAACTACAGTAATCAAAGAGCGACATGATAGTACTCTTATAGACTAATATTGCAACATTCCGGGTCATTGAACTCCTCAATTTACTAAACCTGAATAAGCGATTATTAACCTTTTGGAAAATATCTTTCATTGCTAGCTCAAGGCTTAAATGATTGTCAATCCGTAGGCCTAAATAGGTATAATCTGACTGCAAATCAAGTTGCTTAGAATACATAGTAAATTTAGATAGCTGTAGCCTTTTCAGCTTCTGCATCGTACTCACAGTACCCTGTTCTGTGGTGTGTTCTCTGCAGCTCACAGTGCCTCCCTGCAGTCCCTGACACGTCCTGCAGCCTCCCTGGCTAACACAGAGGAGATATACTTATTAAACATCAATTCTACAGTGTCCAACATGACTTGACAAACCCTGACATGCCCATAGGCCGGGGGCTGATAGGGCCCACCATGCACCCCCCCCACATCCCAACGCGACAAGTATTTTTTCGATCCTTAGGGTCCCCTGAACAAGATTCAAGATGTTAACATTGATTATCTTGGGATGCACTACCGGTTTTTGCTCATTATCCATGTGCGGGTTCAGACCACTTTTGGGTCAATTTTGCTACCATGTTATTCAAGGGGTATGCTCAATCCCTAAGCTCTAAGACTATCTTACCTTGTCTGGATCCTGAAGCTATTGGTCTCGTTGGAAAGAAGACATAATAAGCTTTTCATTAAGCCCTAATACATGTTTTTAAGTTCAGACGGAAGATTGAAATCACAAAGTTAACTGAAAAATGTAAATGCACTCCAGATACATGTATAAAACTTGCTCTTATCCCTATCTAACCAAAATATCTAATATGATTTACGTAGGCCTAAACTTTCTGAGTAATATGAGACATTTTGCAGTATTCCTTGTTGACCATGACCCACGTTATTACCTTAGAAGCAAAGACACTACTGTGAGTCAATACCATACCGTTCCATTTCAATAATCTACCTCTTTATCTAAATGGATGCTTTTCCATGCTAAATCTTTATCAATTCTCCTGACTCTTATGTAAAAAAGGGTGCTGATTAAGAACATACATGTTTCTACTTCATAAGATTTAATGGCGAGGCTGTATATGGCTGAAATTCAAAATGGCCGACAATAGAATCAAATGTCACTTTGAATTACATATATGTGCAGTCTAGAAAGTATCTGGTGGGTCCTACCCCCTATAAATGAGCTTAGTAGAATACAGTGGTGCCTTTGTTTTGTTGCTAGGTGGTGTGGTTGCCTAGCAACAGTAGCTTTGCATAGCAACCAAGCCTGAAAATATGCTCAAATGTGATATCTGCATGGTTTTTTTTCAGTAACATACTCCCTTGATGTAAACTTGCATATAACTCTTCTGTGACTTCCATCATAGACGAGGAATATAGGTGATAAATGGTTGCTAGGTTGTGTGGTGGCCTAGCAATAGTGGTTTTGCATAGCAACAAAGCCTAGATTCTTATCTGTAGGTACATACTTGTGCATAGTCTCCCCTCAAGGACATAGTTCACTGATTTTAAATTGCATATAACTCCCCTGTGCCATCACACAGTATGAACATAGGTAGTAAATGGTTGCTATGTCATGTGGTTGCCTAGCAACTGCAGCTTTACATAGAAACCCATGTACAAATCTATGAAGATAGTCACAGATAAGTGTATGGTCTTGGCCCAAGAACTTGTATGTATAGCTCCCCTGGCACATCTTGGAATACAAGCATATAACAGGTTGCAAGGTCATGTGCTTGATGTTAGTCTACCTTTAAAATCATGTAATTGACAGAGACCATATATAATGAGATAATGATAAAATGATAAAACATTTGTTACATCCATACCCTGTGTTATTTTGTACATACATATCCATGCATATGTATCTCAGATCATCAATGATTACACAGGATTGTTATTCCTAACAACTGTCCCCTCCCCCTCCCATATCAAATTCCTGTAACCACTGTCATATTATCAAAATTTACCATTGCTGGTACTGAAAACACACATTTAGAATACAGAAGATTGGATCTCAGCCTCATAATGTACTGCATGCGTAATTGATTATCTCAAAAGCTTTGTGGCAGCCTACTTGTCTGAAAGTAAGTGCAAGGTGGTTTCATTCACATATTGAGAAAATGAAAGCGAAGGCTTGGAATATAATTGTAAAATTCTCAGGATATTCTGTCATCTGTTACCTCTTCAGAGCATCAGGCCCAGTGTTATCCATCCTTAAATATCTCTGGACATTACATTCTGGTTCAACTTCTCTCATAGCAGTGTGATCCAAACACTTGGGGATTATGCTGCTGGACACTTCTGAGAAGGCATGTTGATCTGTTATAGTTCATTATCCCCAACACATGGTGTAGTGAATTACTAGTTGACCCTGATAATACTACTGAAGGCCACTGGCACACAGTATCTTCTACCATTCCACATCACTCACAGTGGACATGGTGGTGGATTGGTCTACCTTATGGAAGAGGGAAGTGTCATCCATATTGTACAAACTGCTCCTATCATATCTAGAAAGCACCTGAGGCTATTGTTGTGCTTCTGTCACCTTCACTTGAATCTGCAGTGTCTGTCTCTCTCTCACTCCATGGATCCTATGACTGGAGATCATCTTCCTGCCTTTGACAATTGAAAGCCATCTTTTAAAGTAACCCAAGGTTTAAACATTGAGCTGCCCACCAAAGTGCCAAGTCATCTATTGCATCTTTTAAACAGCAATCACAGACTTGACCACTAACTCTGTAATTCATTTTGCAGGAAGTTTTGATTGACGTAGGAGAGGAAAAAAACATAGTATGTTGAATGGCTGTGACGAATACATAACTTCAAAAGGACAGAATACTTAATGGGGGTTTATTGGATGTGTGACCACTATCAATAACGTCAGACAGATAGACACAAAGTAGCAAGTAGCTATTAAGATCAAGCTAGCCATTCTAGAATATTGGCTGGCAACCTACCTGTATATTGGAGACATGATACAAGAAGTTACCAGTCAATCATCCCCCTCACCCTCACTCAGAAGGGGCACCCTATCATCCCAATGCTTTACCTGTCTCTCCTATACAGATATTTGGAATATAAAGTGTGATTGGCGATTTAAAACTCCCATCTAGTGGAGTTCAAGTGAACTATTCCCCAGGATCTGGGGAAAAATAACCTTCCCCCTATCTCTAACTTGAGCTGTCATGAAGATAAACATTCCATCTTGGGAGTATGAATGTATAGTATGAATAAATGAATTACAACAACAACCCTTACATCATCCAAACACACATTTATTACCTTGTTCTTGTGGCCAATAATTTCACACAACTAGACTGATTTTCTGGGATTGATCATCTCTTAACCCAGCCAGACTCTCACTGATCACTTCAGAATCCTAATACTGTAGGTTTACTTTCAAAAATTATCTGTCATTTGTGGTCTGTTCAATGATCTTAGCACTCATCATCCCCGGTTAGGGTAAGTAAGCCTGTAGTTCCTATCCAGATCTCTATTCTATTTAAACAATGCTCTAGCATAATCATGACTATAGATGCTCTTTACCATCAAGGTTCCTTTTCCCAACCTACACTACTATTGAGAATTGTATGTTGCAATTCATTTCTGAGGCAAGACCATATACTTATCTGTGACTATCTCCAGAGATTTGGACATGGGGTTTTATGTAAAGCTGCAGTTGCTAGGCAACCACATGACATAGTAACCATTAACTACCTATGTTTATACTGTGTGATGTGCACAAGGGAGCTATATGCAATTTGAAATCAGTGAACTATGTCCTTGAGGGGAGACTATGTACAAGACATAGTATATGCCTACAAGCATGAATCTAGGCATTGTTGCTATGCAAAGCTGTTATTGCTAGGCCACCACACAACCTAGCAACCTTTTATCACCTATATTCCTAGTCTACGATTGAAGTCACTGAAGAGTTATATGCAAGATTGCATCAGGGGAGTATGTTGCTGAAAGGAAACCATGCAGATATGCACATTCGAGCATATTTTCAGGCTTGGTTGCTATGCAAAGCTACTGTTGCTAGGCAATCACACCACCTAGCAACAAAACAAAAGCACCACCATAATCTACTAAGCTCATTTATAGGGGTGGGACACACCAGATCTGGAGTGCATTTATATTTTTTAGTTAAAAAGGGAACTTTGTGATTTCAATCTTCCGTCTTCCCGACCGTCTGGTACACTCAAATCTGAACTTAAAAACATGTATTAGGGCTTAATGAAAAGCTTATTATGTCTTCTTTCCAATGAGATGAATAGCTTCAGGATCCAGACAAGGTAAGATAGTCTTAGAGCTTAGGGATTGAGCATACCCCTTGAATAACATGGTAGCAAAATTGACCCAAAAGTGGTCTGAACCCGCACATGGATAATGAGCAAAAACCGGTAGTGCATCCCAAGATAATCAATGTTAACATCTTGAATCTTGTTCAGGGGACCCTAAGGATCGAAAAAATACTTGTCGCGTTGGGATGTGGGGGGGGGTGCATGGTGGGCCCTATCAGCCCCCGGCCTACCATATAGGCCCTGACAGATCCTCGGCGAATGTCGCTTCTTACCCCGCTGATTCTGTGGCACCCACCATCTTTAGAAACTTCTCTGCATTTTGAGATGGTCCCTCAGCATCTGGCATCCCTGTCAGCATCCCACGACGATGGTTATTCATCGTCAGGCTCGTCACTTTGCCGACCTTTTACAGCCTAACCATGCAGCTTTCTGGCATCTCCACGATCCTGTCTTGTCTCCATACCTTCAACTCTTTAGCAGAGTCCACATTTACTAAGTGAAGGCGTGACTGGGAGCATAACCTAAAGAGAATCATGGAGAGAAAGACGACAAGACCGTGGCCATTGTGATGCTGATGCTGATCTGACTTTATTGTAATTGCATGATGCCATTCATGAGATTATGGTTAGGCGACCCCATTCGAAGCGTTCACAGGTAAGAAACCAGACCTGAGTGGTAAGCATGTATTTGGTACTGTATGTTATGCTTATGTACAGGAGAAGAAGAAGCTGGATGATCGCAGTGAGAAAGGTATTTTTGTTGGTTATGATAAATGTAGCCCAGCATATCTTGTGTATATCCCCAAGCGTAACACTGTACATAGAGTAAGATGTGTTAAGTTCTTTGACAAGTTTGAGGAGGTAACAGACAATAGTGATGAACCGGTGTGTGCTGCACCTCAGGTGGAACCTGAATATTACCCAGCTCCGGATGTAGCTGATGATGTACCTGCTCAAAATGTGATAGGTAGTGACCTTGATTAAAACCCACAGGACAATAGGGACAATGCCAGGTATCCTCACAGAGGACATAACCCACCTGGTTATTTGCAGGATTATTTCACCACTACTGTTGATTATTGCTACCACATGTCACACATCCCAAATACAATGTGGATGACAGGGATGCCAGATGGATGTTAAGACAGCCTATCTGAATGCACCTATAGACTGTGAACTTTATATCGAACAACCAGAAGGCTATGAGGTGAAAGGTAAAAATGGTGAGAAATTGTATTTCAAGGTTAAGAAATCTCTGTATGGTTTAAAACAAAGTGGTAGGAACTGGAACAACATGTTGGACACCTACCTGAGGGAGGAAGGTTTCCAAAAGTCTGAGACTGGTTCTTGTGTGTACACTAAGTTTGAACAAAATTCCAAAACTATTGTAGTAGTTTGGGTTGATGATATTATTATTATTATTATTATTGCAGCAAGCAATGAGAAGACACTCAACACAGTGAAACAGTCTCTGTCCACCAGATTCAAAATGAAGGATCTTGGTAAGTTATCTTGGTTCCTAGGTATTGAGTTCAAGTGTGAAAATGAATCTATTGAAATGAACCAAACCAAATATGTAGAAATGTTATTGAAAAGGTTCAAAATGGAAGATTGTAAACCCAGATCAACTCCTTGTGATATAGGGTCCAATACTACAAGGGATGAGGATTCTGAAGAGCTAGCTGATGCTAAGCTGTACCAAGAAATTGTGGGAAGCCTCATCTTTTGTATGTCAATCACAAGACCTGATCTGTGTTATATTGTAACAAAGCTATCTCAACATATGGTGAATCCCAACAAAGCTGGTCTTGGTAGAGCCAAACAGGTACTGAGGTACATCAAGGGTACACTTGTTTATGGATTAAGGTTCCAAAAATCTGATTCTGAGTTAGAACTCAGTGGCTTTTATGATGCTGATTGGAAAGCATCTGATGACGGAAAGAGCATAACTGTTTAAACATTCAGGTTGACCAACAATGGTCCACTCATTTCGTACATAAGTAGAAAGCAACCGACTGTTGCATTATCCACTTGTGAAGCTGAATATATGGCTCTGTCAGCTGCTACCCAAGAGGTAAAGTTTCTTAATCAACTTTTTACTGACATGACTGATATCAAGCAAACAAATAGTTTTGTTTTGTATGGAGACAACCAGGGTGCACTGGCACTAGCTAAAAATCCGATACACCACCAAAGGTCTAAGCATATTGATATTAGATATCATTTTGTCAGAAATGAAGTCCAGAACAATACTCTCAAACTCGAGTATGTACCTACAGCAGAAAACATTGCCGATGTTTTCACAAAGCCAGTTGCAAAACCTAGGCTTGTCAAGTTCCTGAGTGTACTAATGGGTACATAAATGTAAACCAACATGTATTGATTATAAGTATGTTTTATAACCATGTGTTATCTGTGTTATCATGTAGTTGTGTATTTCTTCCATTTGAAGAAGTTTGTGACAACTTTACCCCACATCAAGGATGGCAGCTTCCACCTTGACAAGCTTGGCCACCCTGAGAGGTACCTTGGGATCATAGGTAAGAAAAGGCACAATTAAAATGCCTTATACACACACTGTGGCTGAGCTTGGCACCGTGAAAGGTACCCGACCATCATAGGTGAGACAAACACAATTAAAATGCCTTATACAGACAGAGAGAGCAATCAGTGTGTCTGTGTAACACATATTGGTACTAGTGGCTGTATGTACGGCAGGTAAGGAGAGAGCAATCAGTAATATTGTTTACAAATAAAGAGTCAATTAGCCATGATGAGAATGTGTTTAAAACCAACCTACTGCTTATATCTTGACTACAAAAAAGCTTTTGACACTGTTTCCCATTCAAAATTATTGGGAAAATTATCACTGTTAGGACTAAATATCAGGACTTGTAATTTTTTCAAGAACTACCTGTCGAATAGAAATCAAATAACAATAGCTAATGATAATAGTTCAAGCTCAAAAGTAATAACACATGGGGTGCCTCAGGGCTCTGTTTTGGGTCCTGTCCTTTTTTCAATTTATGTTAACTCATTATCTAAGGCCTGTGATTATAACATGACACTATATGCTGATGATGCCGTAGTCCCTGTCACCTCCCCAGATGAAATGCGAATAGCTCTAATAAGAATTAAAGAATGGTGTCTACAGAACTCCCTAACGATCAATGAAAAGAAAACTAAATGGATGTTATATAATGATGTCCACCATGACAATAGTGTCTTTACTTTAAACAATGTTATACTTGAAAGAGTACATAGCTTCCCATACCTTGGCCTGACCTTAGACACTGATTTTAATTTTATTGAACACAGAAATAACACCATTAGAACCATCAAACATAGAATATACCAATTATCCAGGATCAGGAAATTTATAAATTCTGAGACCGCTGTTGACATCTATAAATCGATGATTTTACCATGTTTTGACTATGGTGATTTTATTTGGGACAGGGATTATAGAGGTGAAACAAAAGAACTTCAAATACTACAGAACTGGGCCTTAAGGTAGCTCATATGGTAAAACTTGAAGAAAACCCTCGAATGACTACAGTAGAAATTAGACAAGCAAGCAATTGTTTGAACTAGATTCGAGAAGAGATAAGCATTTACTCTCCTACGCCTTTCAACTGGCACAGAAAATAGAATATGTTGATAATAGACATCTTCCAACTAGACTACATACAGGAAAAAGGCTGATAATTCCACACTCCTTAAAACCTGTAGTACTTAAAAGCGCTCACTATAGAGCCAGAGTCAGATGGAATCAATTAAAAGCTCAGTACACCCATATACCTACATTGGAAAAATTCAAGAGTAAGATTATATCTGATTATCCAAATTGTTTTATCTAGAAGTCTCATTGTATGTTTTACACTGTGCCTATACCAATTCCTCATCCTTCATCTCATCTCATCCCCATCTAGCTAAGTAAGAAAATTGTGATTTTTGTTATTTTTCTTATATCATAGAATCTATGTAATATTACCTTCTTGATGCAGACATCATGTCAAATTATATCTACTCAAATATAAATGTATATGTCTAATACGGGGGGCCTAGCGGAAGGACCACACCGCGTGGATGCTAGGTATAAATACCGGTTACAATGTACTCAGTATTTTCCCAATAAAACACTTTAAAAAAAAAAAAAGAATGGGTGGGTGGGGGTGGTCCTATAGGCTCAGTATGTGCGGCCCAGGGACAGCTCTGACACGTTTTGCTAACTAAGAGACAAGGGGTCCATGGTTAGGAGATTATGTTAAGGATTCAATTGAAAATTTAGAATCTAAGATCTATGATCAAGAGGCCCATGTTAAGGATGCAATTGAGAGGATTCAATTTAGGATCTGTCATCTATGATCAAGATATTAGGGTTTCATATTTAAATTTGACGATCAATTCTGAGTTTAATATCAATTCTAAAAGCAGTTAAATTGCAGTGCGTTCCCGGATTAGAAATTTATCCCATATTTTCAGCAAAGTAAACACAGCAAAGCTGTAATGCCGTGCATATTCATATCATGTTCTAAGAAGTATAGAATTGATTTACAACATTTTTAATATGATCTTAGATCAAAATTTTCAGAACAAATATTATTTTAATACGGAATGTAAAAGCCCTTCATATGTTGTGTGTTTTGCAATTTATTAATCTATAACATACTTTCAGGAAAGTAAACACAGCAATGCTGTAATGCCGTGCATATTCCTATTATGATCCAAGGAAAAAAGATCATTATATATGAACTCTATGGCCTTTGGAATGGACCTATACATTGTACTTAAATATATGCTCTGATTGTGGTGCTTCCTCGCTCTCCATGTAAAATCCTGTCCCATTGCTATAGTATGGAGTAAACCTATGCCTGGATTAAAATATGCAAATAAGGAAAGTGTGAGAGGGTTGGGAGTAGTGTGGTGGTGGTATTGGTGATGGTGGTGTCACAATGGTCACTAACTTCCATCTGATAACTTTTGAAGATCAAAATTGACAATATATGGCCTGGATCCCTGTGATTCCGGAAACCATGATGGCCGACACACAAGGAAAACAAAAGAATTAGGTAGTTGAGGTGTCTTAATGGTCACTAACATCCATCTGATAACTTTTGAAGATCAAAATTGACCATATATGGCCTGGATCCCTGTGATTCCTGAAACCAAGATGGCCGACACACAAGGAAAACAAAAGAATTAGGTAGTTGAGGTGTCCCAATGGTCACTAACATCTATCTGATAACTTTTGAAGATCAAAATTGACCACATATGACCTGGATCCCTGTGTTTCCTAAAACAAAGATGGCCGACACACATGGAAAACAACAAAATTGGGTAGTTGAGGTCCCCCAATGGTCACTAACATCCATCTGATAACTTTTGAAGATCAAAATTGACCACATATGACCTGGATCCCTGTGTTTCCTAAAACCAAGATGGCCGACACACATGGAAAACAATAAAATTGGGTAGTTGAGGTGTCCCAATGGTCACTAACATCCATCTGATAACTTTTGAAGACAATATATGAGCTGGATCCCTGTGTTTCCGAAAACCAAGTTGGCCGACACACATGGAAAACAATAAAATTAGGTACTTGAGGTGTCCCAGTGGTCACTAACATCCATCTGATAACTTTTGAAGATCAAAGTTGACCATATATGGCCTGGATCCCTGTGTTTTCTAAAACAAAGATGGCCGACACATATTAAAAAAAATAGAATTAGGTAGTTGAGGTCTCTTAATGGTCACTAACATCCATCTCATAACTTTTGAAGATCAAAATTGACCATATATGAGCTGGATCCCTGTGTTTCCTAAAACAAAGATGGCCGACACACATGGAAAACAACAAAATTGGGTAGTTGAGGTCCCCCAATGGTCACTAACATCCATCTGATAACTTTTGAAGATCGAAGTTGACCATATATGGCCTGGATCCCTGTGTTTCCTAAAACAAAGATGGCCGACATATATGGAGAACAATAAAATTTGCTAGTTGAGGTGTCCCAATGGTCACTAACATCCATCTGATATCTTTTGAAGATCAAAATTGACCATATATATGACCTGGATCCCTGTGTTTCCGAAAACCAAGATGGACGACACATATGGAAAACAATAGAATTAGGTAGTTGAGGTATCCCAATGACTACTAACATATACCTCATAACTTTGAAAGATCAAAATTGACCATATATGGGCTGGATCCCTGTGTTTTCTAAAACCAAGATGGCCGACACATATGAAAAATAATAGAATTAGGTATTTGAGGTCTTTCAATGGTCAATAACATCCATCTCATAACTTTTGAAGATCAAAATTGACCACATATGACCTGGATCCCTGTGATTCCTGAAACCAAGATGGCCGACACACAAGGAAAACAAAAGAATTAGGTAGTTGAGGTCTTTCAATGGTCACTAACATCCATCTGATAATTTTTGAAGATCAAAATTGACCACATATGACGTGGATCCTTATGTTTCCGAAAACCAAGATGGCCGACACACATGGGAAACAATCAAATAAGGCACTTGAGGTGTCCCAATGGTCACTAACATCCATCTGATAATTTTTGAAGATCAAAGTTGACCATATATGGCCTGGATCCCTGTGTTTTCTAAAACAAAGATGGCCGACACATATTGAAAAAAATAGAATTAGGTAGTTGAGGTCTTTCAATGGTCACTAACATCCATCTGATAACTTTTGAAGATCAAAATTGACCACATATGACCTGGATCCCTGTGTTTCCTAAAACAAAGATGGCCGACACACATGGAAAACAATAAAATTGGGTAGTTGAGGTGTCCCAATGGTCACTAACATCCATCTGTAACTTTTTTTAAGATCAAAATTGACCATATATGACCTGGATCCCTGTGTTTCCTAAAACAAAGATGGCCGACACACATGGAAAAAAACAAAATTGGGTCTTTGAGGTCTCCCAATGGTCACTAACATCCATCTGATAACTTTTGAAGATCGAAGTTGACCATATATGACCTGGATCCCTGTGTTTCCTAAAACAAAGATGGCCGACATATATGGAGAACAATAAAATTAGCTAGTTGAGGTGTCCCAATGGTCACTAACATCCATCTGATAACTTTTGAAGATTAAAATTGACAATATATGAGCTGGATCCCTGTGTTTCCTAAAACAAAGATGGCCGACACACATGGAAAACAATAAAATAGGCTAGTTGAGGTCTCCCAATGGTCACTAACACCCATCTGATAATTTTTGAAGATCAAAGTTGACCATATATGGCCTGGATCCCTGTGTATCCTAAAACAAAGATGGCCGACACATATGGAAAACAATAGAATTAGGTAGTTGAGGTCTTTCAATGGTCACTAATATCCATCTGATAACATTTGTAGATTAAAATTGACCACATATGACCTGGATCCCTGTGTTTCCTAAAACCAAGATGGCCGACACACATGGCAAACAATAAAATTGGGTAGTTGAGGTGTCCCAATGGTCACTAACATCCATCTGATAACTTTTTAAGATCAAAATTGACCATATATGGCCTGGATCCCTGTGTTTCTGAAAACCAAGATGGCCGACACACATGGAAAACGGTCCCAAGACTCCAAATAATCCAATGCCATGCCACTTAAAACTCCTAAAAAAGTGCATCATACTTATGTGTACATGTATACATAAATATACATGTAGGTGGCCTTTAGTGGGTTTATAGTCAGTGGTGCTGAGAAATACACCACCAGCAGAAGAGAACCACATGGTGCTGGGGGAGGTGGTGCCAGGCAGGTATGGGGCCACCCCAGGAGCACAGCCACCACCACCATTCAGAGGTGGGTGGGGGGGGGCTATATATACTATATACCATGGCTCTGCCTGAGGTGTCCAGGGCTACCACCACTCTGTCCCCAGGGTCTACAATAACAGGTCCACCAACACCAGCACTGCAACCACTTCTATGCTTGACTGATTTGCAGATTTTAATCCAGGTATAGGCATACTCAATACTGTACCTATGAGACAGGATTATACATGGAGAGCGAGGAAGCACCACTATGAGAGCTTGTATTTAAGAATGGGTCCCCTCCTATAGCCGTTCATTCCTAAGAATGAACGGCAATTAGTAGTGGAGGGTCTCTGTGTGGTATGCAAACTGACCTTCATAAGGCCAGGAAAGGGTCTACATCATGCACCAGTCGAGGCGTTCGGGCAACGGTTTTCTAACCATACGCAGTGCATTGTGGTTGGGGGTGACCTCGAATGCTAACTATACAACCTTAGCTTGTTCCCTCCACCCCCTTTCACCCCAGCCAGGTCTGGCTAGGTACCAATCCTTAACTATGCTTGGGAGTGTAGTAAGTTCACTACAGGATCAACATTGACCTACATGGGGAGGACCAATGGGGGATGGCCTTACAAACCAGCATTGATCCCTTGGCCGTACTCCGAACGCCTCGAGTGATTTCAGTAGATGAGTTATTGGTCAAAATTTGATGACCTGGCTATAGAGATAAATGATTTATTTTCAAAAGAAATAAGTTTGTAGGCATAAAAGGTGCACAGCCCTGAAGCTGTTATAAATCATTTTTATTTTTCTATAAATGTACTATAATTGCCTAAATAAGCACCGTATCGTCAAAAAAGTACTCGATCATTAATCAAGTTCATGCGATTATCACAGGAAGACGGTCTCAATTAACAAAGTGCCAGTCTATCATATGTACAAAGAATTAGTATATGATAATGAGTTATCGCCCTTACAAGTGCTAATAGATTTGGAGCGGTTGGTGCCTTCAGCCCTTATACAAGGCGGCCATTCATTCAAGGTATACTGTTCAGTGCTTAACATAACAGCTATACCAGCACCCAATAAATCGCGGTGATTTTTTGAGACGGCAGTCTATACAAAAAGTTATTTGCCTTTTGTTTTTGGCTGCAAAAACCTTAATAATTGTCTGATTTGCATGCTGAAAAAACAAACAAAATGTAGCCTAAAGCGGTCTGGCAATTTGGCAATTTCTGCCGGCCCAACAGCGAATTTTCATATTGACTGGGATGGGCACTTATTCAAAACCGGATGCTTTAAAGAGATGATCTGGTAAGCCCCGTCCTAATCCACTAGTGCCAAATTCACTAGGCACAAAATGGTGCATCAAACAGGATATGTTTATGCCTTCTCCTTCTTCTTATAGATGTCTGGCTTGCCTGTATGGTTCCTGGAAGAAAGAAAAACATATAAGAGATTTAATTTCTTTCACAATGTCTACCTGCTGATGAATCACATAACCTTAAGTCTATAAATGGTTGCCATATTGCACCTCTAGTGCCAGTCGATAATGCCCTATGTTTAAACTTTTATGCACTTGAACCCTTACAACACATATTATATACATAAATGCATCTTTTGAACTTATGTCCCATCCTTTGACACCATTGCCCTTGATGTTATATAAGGTATACATGTATCTGTAGTCCCACTCTCTGATGCCCCACCCTTTGACACTATTGACCTTTGACACCATTGACCTTGAAGTTATGGTGTACCGTATATGTACCTGTAGTCCCACTCACTAATGTCCCACACTTTGACACCATTGACCTTGACATTATATAAGATATATATGTACCTGTAGTCCCACTCACTAATGTCCCACGCTTTGACACCATTGACCTTGACATTATATAAGATATATATGTACCTGTAGTCCCACTCACTAATGTCCCACGCTTTGACACCATTGACCTTGAAGTTATGGTGTATATGTACCTGTAGTCCCACTCACTAATGTCCCACACTTTGACACCATTGACCTTGACATTATATAAGATATATATGTACCTGTAGTCCCACTCACTAATGTCCCACGCTTTGACACCATTGACCTTGAAGTTATGGTGTATATGTTCCTGTAGTCCCACTCACTAATGTCCCACACTTTGACACCATTGACCTTGACATTATATAAGATATATATGTACCTGTAGTCCCACTCACTAATGTCCCACACTTTGACACCATTGACCTTGACATTATATAAGATATATATGTACCTGTAGTCCCACTCACTAATGTCCCACACTTTGACACCATTGACCTTGACATTATATAAGATATATATATATATATATATATATATATATACATATATATATATATATATATATATATATATATATATACATATATATATATATATATATATATATGTATATGTACCTGTAGTCCCACTCGCTGATGCCCCACCCTTTGACACCATTGACCTTGAAGAAGCAGAGCCGTTCATGTATGCGCGCCTCCCAGTTGTGCCCCATGTAGAAGGTGGCCATCTGCTGCACGCTGCACTCCAAGTGGTAACTTTTACCTCCTAATACAAAGAAAAACACATTAGTAACGCATTTTGCTCTTTTTCATTGATTTTTTTTTCATGTATCAAGGATTTCAATTTCTTTTTTTACACATCTGTGGCAAACTTCAGCTCTCATCGAAAGCACTCACTTTATTGGGAGAGTAAAATCAGTAACCCGTATTTTTGATTGTGCAGGGAATGTAAAGAGTTAGGGATTATTAGTTACCTGCAACAAAGTTGAATTCCATTTCATTAGGAGGGTTTCCATCCTCTCCCAGTTGATGCAGCTCAAAGTCAGTAGAAGACACAGCCTCTAGTTTACCATCAGGATGAATCACATAGCCAATAATAAGCCTGTTTGTATAGAAATATATGCACTATTACCTAATGCACATTACATAGCCAATAATAAGCCTGTTTGTATAGAAATATATGCACTATTACCTAATGCACATTACATAGCCAATAATAAGCCTGTTTGTATAGAAATATATGCACTATTACCTAATGCACATTACATAGCCAATAATAAGCCTGTTTGTATAGAAATATATGCACTATTACCTAATGCACATTACATAGCCAATGATAAGCCTGTTTGTATAGAAATATATGCACTATTACCTAATGCATATTACATAGCCAATAATAAGCCTGTCTGTTTAGAAATATAAACTATTACCTGTAGGTGCAAAATTTTTGATACATAACTGCAGGGCAAAAACCCTGATAATAAGCAGGTCCTCCATTAATCAGTATACCATTTCAATTTACTTCATCATTAGGCTTGAAGGAAATTTCATTTTAACCAGTCAAATGGGCATGTAATGAAGGCCACATGGTAAAGAATTGGTAAGGATTTAGATACTTTTGGACCATGGGAGTGACCCACCTCAAACTGAGATACATCAAGATCGTGAGACATCCACAACACATCTCTTAGATACCATAAATCCAGAACAGGCATGGATCAGATTCAGTGGAAACCCCCTTTTAGTCATGTTGTTAAAACTTTAAGGGACACTATTGCTTTAGTGCATAATGCCTATTGGTTGGCATAAGTCACTGAAGTAATCGAGCATCACATCGATGTAGCCCGGGCGACTTACTTGTCCGGGCTACATTAATACATCATGCTGACCAATGGGCATAATATATTAATGCATCAGCAGTCCTTAAAGGGTTATTACAAACCAGTTCTTACCTAGACAGGGTGCGCGGCATGCAGATGTTACCCACACAGATAGCCGTACCGTCTTCCAGGTGGAGGTACTGGATACCATACCGGTACAGGTCCTTCCAGTCACGCAGGTTACCTACAAGTAGTGACATCATGAGAAAAGTTAAAAAGAATAATAATCAAAAGTTGGAACCAGAGTATATAGTAATAAATTCCAGTATATAAGCTGCATCGCGACACAATCTGCGAAAAGGGGTCTTAGTGCAGGGGGCTATAAGACCCCCTTTCCCAGTATATGTCATTCTGCATATAAGCCACACCCTCACTTTGTGTATAATCTATAAGCCGCATGAACGGCTTAACATTTTAAGGAAAAGTTTTATAATAATACTCTTCTTCAGTGTTCAAGTACCACACCGGGTACATTCACAACCTTGTTGCACTAATGCAATGAGTTCTACTTTTCAGCCACATACAAATAGTAAGTATCATACTATTTTTCACATAAATATTTTAATTTGTGAATTCATACATGTTTGCCAAAAATCTCGGTGGCGGATCCATTATCCAAGTTATTAGAATAAAGTTAGAATACAGTGTACTGTAAAGTCAAAATGTCCCTTACCATAACTGTAGGCTACCAAAAGGCCCTCATGGCCCACCCTTAATGGGTAAGCGCCACCTACCATAACTGTGGTCGCGGACACCTTGTACTTGGAGTTCCTGCTTGTCGAACCCTTCAATGTGCACCGTGCCGGTAATCTCACCGAACTGTTCATAATGTGTCTGATGTGCACTGTAAACAAAGGGTTAATTACTGTTAACGGCTAGGTGACAATGTCAATAGAAGCGTAATTCTGTAAGGGCCACTGGTTCAGAAGAACATCATGCCCATAACAGCATTGGTCGGCAGGATACCGGTGAGTCGCCAGGGCTGCATTCATGCATCATGACGACCAATGGGCATGATGCATTGGCAGTCTTTAAGGGGTTAATAAATTATGATAAATCCCCAAATATCAGCGATGGCTTATAGACTATTTCAGTCTTATAATCTCAAACACCACAGGTTGCACATGGAGTTTTAAAATGGTATAACTTCTGCAACTTATTTTTTAGTTGAGGGTGCGGCTTATATGCGGGAGTCTATGGCTGTCAAAATGAGAAAGTGTAATTAAAAAAAAAGAGCGAAGAGATGGACCTGATACACACTTACATTCTGAGTTGATCAAAGAAGTTCCTAGTCCAAGTCTCCCTGGCCATAGCGTCACACATGGCATACTCATTTAGATCGGTGTCAAAGTCAAAGTGGCGCGTGTACGCCGTCCAGTCCAGGCTGTATTTGACATGCACCTCAGACGTCTTGTCTGACTTAGCGTGGAGTAATCTGAGGTATAATGAAGGAGGAAATGCAATACTCGCGACTACCAGGTATAATACTGTTTTTGTAACTGTATTATTTAACCTGAATAAAAAAGGTTAGAATTCTATGTTTAACCCTTTAAAGGTTGCTGATGCCCATTGGTCATCATGATGCACCAATGAAGTGCTGACAAGACTGCTCGTCAGCACTTCATTGGAGCATCATGCTGACCCTACAGGGTTGATACATATACTCCCGGAGGGTCAGCATGATGCTCCAATGACGTGGTGGCGAGCAGTCTCCCCAGCACTTCATTGGTGCACCATGACGACCAATGGGCATAATGCATTAATGGATCGGTGGCCCTTAGCCTTAGGGTTAAACACTTAGTGTATGAAAGAGAGATATATCATGTAATATCAATTTCAAAAGATTATATACTGCAGGTAGGATTTATCATTTTCCAGGAATTATTTTGGACAATATACATCTTGTGTACAAATGACATATTATCATCTACTATATTATAAATATATGTGTGTTTTGCAAGTACATGGAAAGTAATCAGAAGGTTTCTTATTGCAATGTATATTATTGTGATAGTAATAAGAGGGTACTACATATGTCATATTACTATCACAAATGACAATACAATGGAGTCAACTTGGTATATAGGACCTTTTTGATGACCAATAAAGGGTAATTTGTTTTTAGAAAGAATGTACCTCATCTTTCCATTATAAGTCATTGTCTCAGGTTAAATTGTTTTTAGAAAAAATATGTACCTCATCTTTCCATTATAAGTCATCTTCCACTTCTTCATGGGTTCCACCACCTCGAGCCGCAAACCGCCAGCAGCATATGCCATCTCACCCGTCTCCTTCAGGGATGTGTCGGGCAATGATACAAGCTCCAAAAGACCAATCTCTGGGAACTACATAGTCATGTACATTGAAGTTTAATACTGTAAAATCTAACATCACCAGCTCCAAAAGGCCAAATCTGGGAACTACACAATCATATAAATATTACTGTAAAATCTAACGATATTAGCTTCAATAGTCCAATCTCTGGAAACAACACAGTCATATACAAGTCACCGTAAAATCTAACATTACCCGCTCCAATAGTCCAATATCTGAAAACTACACAGTCATATAAACATTATTGTAAAATCTAACATCACTAGCTCCATAGGCCAATGTCTCTGCTATAAGCCACACTAGGGGTCTGAAAATGCACCCATTCCATACTAAAGTCTGTATAAGTAAAACCCTGCGTAAGAGCCGCACCCAGAGTTTTGCTATATAGAAAGCTGCACCAAGGGCATGTAATGGTCTATAAACTGTGGCTTATATATGGGGTTTCCACGTACTGTTTTCCTAAAGTTTCTTCGAAAGCTTATATATTGAACGAGTTCAATAATAGAGATACATGTAGTAAGTTCTGTTTTGATTTTCATTTCTTTCTTGTCAAAAGAGGCTTTCAGTCCTGCAACGATCAATACATGCAGGACAGAATGACCTGCATAATGAAAAACCTTTACTACTATAATATATATACCATAAACTCCCGCGTATAAGACGCGTCCTCTACGCCAAACAAAATGCTGGGGAGTCTTATAGGATTTTCTGAAGTTCAGGGTGCGTCTTATACGAGGGGTAATTTTACTATAGAACAGTACTAATCTTACAAATATCAGCATTAAAATGTGCGTCTTATACGCGAAAATGCATGTGCTGAGTTTGGGGTGCGTCTTATACGCGCAATGCGTCTTATACGCGGGAGATTACGGTATATATATATATATATATATATATATATATATATATATATATAGAGAGAGAGAGAGAGAGAGAGAGAGAGAGAGAGAGAGAGAGAGAGAGAGAGAGAGAGAGAGATAAAAAGAAAAAGGATCAGGAGTGAGATAACCCTCAGCCAGATCCAATACAAGTGAATCTTTGCATTTATATCTATTTCATGACCCGGGATTATGGATAGATATTTGCAAAATTACAATAATCTACCAAGAAAAATACATTTTAACATGATTATATGTACATTTTACATACTTCTATAGGCCATGGGATACAACACCAGGTTATTCCATATGGAATACAGAATTCCTATGTTAAACCTATTGGAGAGCCGTATTCCACCATATCTACTATGAAATAAAAAAAGGTGAATACTCACCCTGAGATACATCAATGTCTGCACGAGTTTCTCGTGTCTTCTCGCTGTAGCAGCAACAATGAATTCTCCTTTTGCATTTCCACCATTAAAGTACACCGCATCTACCGCCTGAAATCAAATTGTTGTATCACAAAATATGATTAAGTTTTCTTTTAATAAACACATTTTCAGGAAATGTCGAAGAGTATCTGGCAGAGATGTCAGTTGGGTGTTGGTCAAACCTCTGACAATTTTAGGGCCCTTGAACATTTTATAAGTGGAGGTATTTCTCAACATTTGAAACTGCACTTAAGTCTAAATTTAAGGGGCCTCCTGTATACCAAACCCTTTCACCAGTAATGTAATTTGCAATCATATGTAGTTGTGCTGGCAAAATTGTGTCAGGTTGTGTTGATCTTTTAGAAGAATGGTAATTAGATATAAATCTACAGGCTAGCCTACACTACAGGGGGCATTTTGGAGGGGGGTGGGGGTCGGAACTTAATAAACTACCACGGGTTGGAGGGGGGCTATATAGTATGTTGTATCCGACAGGTTTATGTGCTTCTTTTAAATCTTTAGCTTGTGTACCCGGTACCCTAGTTTATTCTTCATTTACCCCCCCCCCCTCTTTTTCTTGGGGGTGGGGGTGGGAGTTGCTACTCATACCCCCCCCCCCCAAGCTCCAGTAGGCCACCGGGGATAAGCATATCTTCCACCCTCTGAAGTTTTAATACGGTACCCGTATTATACGGTACCAGACTACTGTAAAAAGTGGCACCTAACAGTGAATACTAGCAAAACAAAGATAGTTGTGTTCTCAAAGGGTAAAATTAGGAATGCACCAGTGCTCCATTTTGGGGACATGAAACTGGATGTCGAATACAATTACAACTACCTAGGAACTTTGTTTAACTACAATGGGAGATTTACCATGGCCATCAGTAAGCAGGTAAGCCAAGCAAAGCGTGCCCTCTTTTGCCTTTTAACGAAGTCAAGGAAGCTACAGCTTCCACTAGACATCCAGTGCCACCTGTTTGACTCATGAGTTTTACCAATACTTTTATATGGTTGTGAAATTTGGGGCTTCTCAAACATTAAGGATATAGAACAGGTGCAAACCTATTTCTGCAATTATATACTGAATTTAAACTCAGGTACAGATGGCTGTATAGTACGGGGTGAGCTTGGTCGACCAAAGCTAGAAAGCATTATAAAGCAAAGAATGCTAAACTTCTGGACTAAATTGGTGACTGATAATCACAACAAAATAATGTATAAAATTTACCAGCTGCTCTTAACAGAGGAAAGTAAAGGAACACATACATCGCTTTGGCTTACCTGCATCAGAAATACTTTAGATAGCAGTGGATTGGGGTATGTATTTAATGAGGACCCTGAGTATGTTAGCCCCCCTTGTAGAAAAAACTATTTATAGAAGAAGGATATTAGATATTGATGAGCAGGAATGGAGATGCAGAGTCAACGAATCAGGACACTGTCATCTCTACAGTCTTTTCGATAAAAACCTCTGCTATGAGAAGTACCTGTCTATTTTAACAAAGAAGGAGGCCACAGACTTATGTAGATTTAGATGTGGCAACCATCGGTTACCTATAGTGGCAGGGAGGTATAATAACATTGAAAGGGGGGATAGAAAGTGTACTCTGTGCGAAAAGGGAGACATAGGGGACGAGATGCATTACCTATTTTCATGCTCAGCTTTTACTAAAGAGCGAGTGTCTTATATCAACAAATCCTATGCAAATTGCCCAGACCTGTCCACTCGGGCCAAAATCTTTAATAGCAATAACAAACTAACCTTGACTAACCTATCCAAATTCTGCAGAATAATCATGGATAGCTTTAAATTATGCAGAAGTAATGGTGCTAATAGAAGGACAGGTAAGAAGAGAAAACCCAAGAGCACAGAAAAAATAATAAAAATAAATAAATAAATTAAAAAAATAATAATAAATAAATAAATAAAAAGATTACTGGAAATGTTCCTGGTGCTACAAAGTAAAGGGTATATGTACACTAGATATGAAAGGGTAACAATAAATGTCAGATTATGGGTGCTATAAGATTATTCTGACCAGGTGCTAAACCCTGCCTTTACTATAGTTTGAACTACCCCAATATCTGTAGTTATTATTTATATATGTAACCTATCCATGCTTGTGTGAGCTACGCAATAACTGAACTCTTTATGTTGTCAATTAGCTGCTGATTGTCATCACAACACATTGAATATTGAGCCAATACCATTAACTAGCCTATCATATCTACTATTCATAGATGTGGTTTGTTTAAGTTATTTATAAGTGTTAGTAACTAGTCTATTCACCATATTTACTTTATCTGGATCTGGCTCTTCATATGTATACATGCTGGTAACTGTGTGTGCTCTCACTCTCTTGTACAGACCATCTCCACATGTATTTAACTAGTCTACTATTTTATATTTACATGCATGTGTTGCGGTGTGGTCACTCCATTTATCCACAGACATATTTGAGGACTCTGCTACATGTACATCAGGAATGCCACTGTAACTATTGGCTAAACCTGATTCTTTTCCTTTGTCCCAGAACTTCTGGCAGAAGGGGCTGTGAATAAAGAATTGAATTGAATTGAATTGAATTGGAAATACGGTAGTTGACCCTACCTTGGAATGTTCCTTGGGTAGAACTTGTGGCACCTCCATTTCTCCAACTGAAGTCCTGGATCTCTTACCATACCCGGCATCTTGCCCCTGCGTCTCCTGCTGCTGGGCGTTCTGCCTCTTCCTCAGTTGGAATAACACATAGAATGCCCAGTACTTGACAGTGAACCACTTCCCTGGTTGAGAATACACATTGTTCAGCTTGGGCGGGTCAGCTGTCAAAAAGAATTTCAGCAGAAACACAACTAAACCGGCGAATATTATTGTAGTTATCATCTTTTCTGTGAGGTGCAGAGTCCCCTGGTATTGACTGACTATCCCTGATCATCAGAGCTCATGTATGATTCCAAAGTATCTCGGCCAAAGTCCTCTGACCCTTCAGTTGACAGGGATTTTCATGGTGTGCGCATTGGTCGGTATTCGGCCCAGGCGCAGTCATTGACCACCCAACCGGAAGATACCGGAACTACCTTCCCCGGGTGATTCAAAATATTCATAACACCGGTCAGTTTACTTCCACACGACCTGAGGAGAACAGAACTTTCTTCCTGGAAGTTACCTGCTTTCCTTGAAAACACAAGGATTTAGATTCCTTTCTGACAGTCAGTGACAGTCACAGTGGATTACCTACCAAGCTGGCTTGAAATCTGGATAAAACTTACTCTTGTTTGATGGTACATTGAACATTGACAGCTGGATAGAGTGAAGTGACAGCTGGGTCAGTGTCTATGATGTTGTGCTGTATGGTTTAGAGAAGCACACTGTTCATTTTACTGTCTGCTTCTAGAGACATTCAGATTGTGTGGAGAACAGAACTTTCTTCTCGGCCCCTGGGGTAAGTACCATAGCCGGTACATCCATCCTTTGTTGCACATCCATCCCTCACACGAACATTTTACACTTCAAGTAAGTTTGTGCAATATTATAATACATATCGCCCGCATAAACATTTACCTCCACTCCGGTCCGGTAAACATGCCAACAGCGTCTCGTGTGTCACCACATAACACGAGGCATAGAGCCCGCGTGGATGCCGACAACCAAAAAATGGAGTACAACAGCCAATTGGATAGGATACGCCAAGAGGTAGCTGCCCTCGAGGCCTCCCTCGAGGTGGAAGCAAGCGATTGTAGTGACTCCACCAATGGTATTTCATACCCCAACACCCGACGGGAACAGCACATTGCTCCCAACACGCCACACGCTGTGAGGCCCCGTAGTCGCCATGACTCGGCAGTGTCAAACAGGTCAGCTGTCAGTCATACCAGCCGCGCGTCACAGTCCGGAGCCGTGTACAATTCTCCACGCTCCAGGGCTGACATCCTGGAGCAGCGCGTCGCAGACCTGGAGAGTAAGCTACATAGAGTGCAGTCTGACATGACCGGAATGTCCGCGAACATTAAATTTCTTGTAGACCAGGCAAAAGAGACGCGACAGCAACGGGTACAGGAAAAGCACGATGAACATGACCTTCGCCAGCAGGCACTCCGCCTCAAGGCAGATACAGAGCGACTAGAGAAGGAGAAGGCACAACATGCCGCCCAGCTTGAGAAGGAACGCCTCGAGCTTGTAGAGCAGCAGAAGAGAAACCTGGAGGAACAGCGCAAGATGGCTGACGAACAGCGTGCCCGCCTCGAGGAGCAGCAGTGCCTAGCAGAGCAGGCAAGGAAGCAGCGAAAGGAAAGGAAGCGCCAGCGCCGCCAGGAGAAGAAGGACGCTGCAGCCGCCGCCGAGGCCGCAGCCCCCGCCGGGATTGCTCCACTTCACACAGACAACACGCCACCCGCGGCCACACAACAGCCCGCGGTCAGCGTCATGCCACCCGCGGCGACACAGGCGCCACCCGCGGCCCAACGACAAGCACCCGGCCCTGCCCCCGGACAGGCCGCACTTCACAACAGTCGGGTAGCCCCGCCCCCGGAACAGATAATAGAGCTTGACAACAACAACCATCCGTCACATATCCCCACTCCCACGGATCTCAGGAGGGAACCGGGAGCAAGGGATTATATACTGGAGCAACTTGCAAAGGAGAGGTACCAGGTTCAGGAGGCCGATGGTAAGCTCAATTTCATTACATCCATCATACCAGCAAAAACCAAGCCAAAACCATACATGTATATGGACCGTGAATCGTGTTATACTCTGAAGCAAAAGCTTGACGTAAGAAATGAATTATCTCCCATGGAATACTTGGATGCGGCGTTACGCCTTGTCCACGACCCTGACAGTGCCTGGACGGCACAGGAGCGCCAGTGGATCCTTAAGCACGTAAATAACGTCTCTAGGGATTCCATGTCCCGCCATTGGCCCGACGTGCGCAGGTGGTCGGACAGTGTCTTTGATGACGTTGAGAAGGGCACGTATAAATGGTCAGATTTGCAGGCTATTCAAAATTCACGTGTTGAAATCTCATTCACTGGTGGTGGCCGCCGTACACAACAGGGTAACCAGCAAAACCGTAGCGTGCATCAGAGCAATGGTAATGGTAATAATAACCAAACATCATCAGAACAGATTTGCCTGGACTTCAACTCAACCCGCGGATGTGCATTCAACGCTCACCACGGCGAGAACAGAGCCAGAAGGGTACATTTCTGCCTCTACTGCTACGGAAAAGGAAAACAATCCAACCATTCCGTCCTGGCCTGTAATCAAAAGTTCAGAGATGCCCCTCCACAAGGCGAAAACAATGCCACATGGCGGCACGCACCACACCATAACACGTGGTACAATAATGGATTCCAACAGCAGCCCCACTGGAGCCAGCAGCAGAACCCCCGCCCGAACACACAGCAACAATCACAGGGCTACGCTCACAATCAGCAACAAATATATCATTCAAAAAACGGTACTCAGGCGCCTCAGTAAATACAGCCCAGCTCGAGGCGCCAGAACGCAACATACATACACACGACAGTATAACGTACTACAGTAACTCCGCCCACTCTGTGTCTGTAAACAAGAACGCACGTGCGCCCTCACGAGGCCCCGCCCACACACAGAACCATGACGTCAAGACAGACGCTGACCAATACAAGGACGCGCGCCTGCAGAACCACGGAATTGGTGACGTCACCGCAACATGTCTAGTTGCTCCCAGCATGCACACCGACAACAAACATGGCGGCCTCCATCACTCGCCGCCACAACAACAAAGTACAGAATTAGCGGTGGACATTGTCGGAAATGGTCGGTCTGCAGTTCATATTCATGATGACTTGTACAACCTACACCAACCACCGCACACAGGGGCACACAAGAACGACGATGTGCACCCCACATCGGAACTTCCACCAAACATACAACGCCAACAACAGGACCAAAGCAAAACAGGTACGGCCCCCAACTTTGACACTATCAGAAAAATGTGCGAAACAAATGTGATCGATGGTACTGTTGATATTTCCCCATATGCTTTCCAACAATATAGACTGGACTACTGGCCGAACTTCGCATTCTCTGATACTCACCCAGAGCTAGCCAAATTATATGATATTGTACGGCAGACCGGTCTTCCAAACGCTTTGGCGGCTCGTGTCCCAGTAAAAAGTGAGTTAAAATTGGATGCTTGGGAAGCATACCTGGGCCACATACCTGAAAAAAGGGTCCTCCTAGATTTCATGAAATACGGGTTCCCAATCGGCTACATGGGCCCAATATCTGATACACAGGCTGTCCACAATCACCCTAGTGCAGAGGCATACAAGGCTGAGGTGGATAAATTCGTGGAAAAAGAACTTGGTATAGGGGCATTAAAGGGCCCATTCCATAACAATCCATTTGACCCATGGGTCCATGTGTCCCCCCTTATGACTAGACCTAAGAGGGACACGGAAGCTCGCAGGATTATTTCTGACATGACTTACCCACCTGACTCCTCTGTAAATGCATATATACTTAAGAATACAGTTAACGGGGTTACACGCAATCACAGCCTCCCTACTGTTAAAGAGGCCGTAGATTACATTGCTAAGGTTGGAAATGGAGCTTACCTCAGCACAATAGATATCAGCCGTGCATATAAAAATCTTATGTCCTGCCCATTAGACTATCCACTCCTGTGCTCAGTATGGAGAGACAAGTTCTACCTGGACTTGAGTGTCCCATTCGGGTCCAGGGCAAGTGCTTCGCACATGCAGGCAGTAGCTGACTCAATTGTGGAGATATTGGCCACAAAAGGCATATTCTCACGAATGTACTTAGATGACTTGCTCATAATCTCTGTTGATTATTTCAGAGCACACTCAGACTACAACACCGCAAGAGCGCTTCTACAACAACTCGGCCTCCCAGAAGCTATAGACAAGTTGCAGCCACCAGCCAAGTCGGTCCAGTGGCTTGGGGTGGTCATTGATGCAGCATCTATGACAGTGTCAGTACCACGTGACAAGCTACAGGAGGTACAGGGAAAAGTGCGCTATTACGCCAAGAGACGATCAATGAGTAAGAAACAGCTGCAGTCCCTCCTAGGTGTCTTGTTACATGTCGCGAAGTGTATCCAGTCAGCTAGAGTCTTCGTGGCTAGACTCCTAGACAGCCTCAGGTCGATGAGGGGAAAGTATCTTAATGTGTCAGCGGAAATGAGGGCAGATCTAAGATGGTTCGAGGAGTTCAGCTCCTCATGGAACGGGGTAGGCATGATCACAGACCCATCCCCCCCGACCAGAACTATATATGTGGATGCCTCGGGATCTGGCATTGGGGCCTCCGATGGAAAACTGGCATACGCCACCCAGGTCACCCCACTGGAGGACAAGGTGGAAAATATCACACATTTGGAGGCTGCAAATATTGTGATTGCATTACACACATTTATTGGCTCCTCAGACCGTGGCTCTGTGATAAATATAAAATGTGATAATCAGGCTGCCGTCACGGTGTTCAGAACTGGAAGAGGCAAGGACCGCATACTCACTGACTGTGCCCGGGCAATCTGGATGATGCAGGCCGCATTCGACATATCCATTATCTTTGACCATGTGCCCGGAAAATCTAACACAGTTGCAGATGCACTTAGTCGCGCCCATATAAGTAGTGCTGATAGAAAGGCGGCCATCCACCAGTTAGCTATTAACAAGTTGTACCTGATAGACTCCTGTTTGTATTTCTTTGATGTCCTAACACCTGGCCTCACCTCTAGGGGAGGCATTCAATTACTTTCAGGCCAGAGCGGCTGCAAGGCAGCTACAGGCGCGAGCAGAGGGTACCGACCGGAACAGACATTCAGCAGCCGGCCTGTACCACCTATTCACAAGAGAAATGGGCCTGGACCCCATGTCACCTACCTACCAGTCAATATGCGCTTTCATAGAGTTCATGACAATGTCTACACAACACCCGCGGACAATTGCCAACAACTTGTCCCACGTGACGCAGCACCTGATCCTGGCCGGAGCAGACGTAGCTGCTTTCCAACACCCACGAGTCTCTCGTGCAAAGCAGGCGCTGCGTCGAAACAAGAAAATCAAAAAGAACCAGAAACCAGCAATACCCATGACTATGCTAAAGGCCGTCATCATGCACACCCCACATACATTCATGGGTCTAATGATAAGAACAGCAATTTTAATTATATATCTGGCAGCTCTCCGCAAATCAGAGGTCCTCCCGCCATCAAAAGGGGGCTTCAAGCCATGGTGGCATCTGACCAGAGGGGATGTGGTCCTATACGACGATCACGTGACAGTCAGAGTCAAAGCAGCAAAGAACATGCAACTGTACGACCAGGAAAAAACAGTCCTATTGCAGAGCTCAGAGGACTCTGCAGTATGCCCAGTGCATGCAGTAAGCCTTGTACTAACAGTAATGCCCACGACAGACCCAGCACAACCATTCCTTATGAACACAGACGCCTCCCCCATCCCGGTAACACTAGTAGAGGCGGAATGGAGAAAAATTCTGAAAGAACTGGGTCAACCCCCCCGAAAATTCTCTCTACATTCGCTGAGAGCCGCCGCGGCGACTCAAGCGTATGACGCTGGATGTAATGAGTTGGACGTCCAGAGATATGGGGCATGGTTGTCAAATACCCACAGGGACTATATTAGATCACAGAACCACAGTTCTGTAAACTCAGCCATTACCAATGCACTGGCAAACACACAACATTAAAACCCAAAATATACCCTGGCTATGTTTCATCAGTTTTACCATTGTGCGATGTTCTGTGATGTGATTTAAAATCTCATGTGATATTCCATTTTAAATACTCATAAAATTTATAAACAAATTTTATTCACCCAAATGAACTAGAACTCGTTACTCGGAAGGGATGGGTTAATGGTGTGCGCATTGGTCGGTATTCGGCCCAGGCGCAGTCATTGACCACCCAACCGGAAGATACCGGAACTACCTTCCCCGGGTGATTCAAAATATTCATAACACCGGTCAGTTTACTTCCACACGACCTGAGGAGAACAGAACTTTCTTCCCACCCACCCACACCTAGTATATTGTGAGTATATCGTCATAGTTGGTCTGACCACACAGGACAGTGCTTTTATCTGGACTCAGTAAGCAACCACATAGGTGCCTACATATTTATTCTTTTACTGCTATGTTTCATCAGTTTTACCATTGTGCGATGTTCTGTGATGTGATTTAAAATCTCATGTGATATTCCATTTTAAATACTCATAAAATTTATAAACAAATTTTATTCACCCAAATGAACTAGAACTCGTTACTCGGAAGGGATGGGTTAATGTCGGTTTGTTTACGTTTCGACGGAAACGCGTGGACATGGGCGCTGCCATCTTTACGCTGCATGCTGGGATATAAAGTAGGCTGTTTTCTAGTTTAATTTAAATACTCAAAATTCTTTAGAATCTATTATTAGAAGTGCAATTTTGATCTACTGTAATAGTTAATCTGAGTATTGCTTAACAAAAAGCAGGAAAAAATAAATATTGTAGGGTCAAAAATTTTTCGGGACACCATTCGCGTCAGCGTGAATTTGCAGTTTTGCCGGTGTCGGACAAGACAACAAAATAGTGGAATTTTGGTGAAAATACGGATAAATCAGCAACCATGCGGCTGAATATCACATCAGCGGCAGGTATTCTTGCTCTTCTGGACGAACCAGAGCCAGCAGTGAAGTTATTTGCCCTACACAAGCTCGACAATGTTGTGGACATGTTTTGGCCCGAAGTTTCCGAGTCGGTTGACAAGATCGAAATGCTTTACGAGGATGAATCCTTCAAACACAGAGAACTTTCCGCCCTAGTGGCCTCAAAGGTAACTGAAATTGTTTCTACGATACATATTCTATATGTATGTAGGATTTATTCACTCCAATAACTTCAGGAACGTACATAGTTGAGAGATTTTGAGGAAAGGGGGTGTGGGCGATAATTGGGGTGAATGACGTTTGCATTGTTTCTGTTTGTCTAGCCTCTAGGGAAAAAATGCCAAACTTTGATTTAGGGAGTGGTAATTTTTTTAACAACAGGGGGGGTGGTGGGTTGGGGGGCAAACAAATTTCAGACCCCTCTAAGAGGGGGGGACAAATTTTTTTTGCCCCTTTTGAGCGAAAAAGCCCGCTCGCCACTAGAATAAATTAAAGGGGGATGGAAAAATTTCAGACCCCTCTGAGTAGGGAGTTCAGGTGAATTTTATACATGGTTCAGATCCTTTAACCAACTAGCAGGCCTGGTAGAGCTCAGTCATACGATTCTAATGCACCAAGAATCAAGTCTCTACTGCTATTATTTGCTGAGATATTTACATTTGAACATCCGAGATATGGTCTTCTTTGGTGACAACCTCCCAATGGTTAAGGAACCTCAAATGTGGCACATTTCTTGATACTGAGGGATCACAGCCATTGGAACCAGCCAGAATAGCAAAATGTAATGAATTTGATATTGGTGTATTTCAAGAAACGTCCAATATATTGGCTTGAAATTTTCGGCATATACCCGCCTAAGGTTCTGGTGCCTGCCAGTTATGTGTCAGTGACCTTGACCTTGGCTCAAGGTCAAATGTCACAACTAACAGGTTTTGAGGTCAAATGGCCCAAAATCATTATATAACTATACTCAATAATCATGAACTAGCATACAAAATACATCAGGGAACTATGCAAAGGGTTTACATGACCTTCAGCACCAATCAAGGTCACATTATAAGCTAAGTCAAGGTCAGAGACTTGTTTTCGCAAGAATTTAGCAAAAAACAATAGTTTTGCACACTGGATACTGTTTTCATGGTGGTTTAGTGTACAATTTATACAAATGGGTACATTTTTCTTTTTTCTTAATGTTTATTCCATGGCCAGAGGTCATAGGTCAAGGTCATAGAAATCTTCAATAATTAATATCTCAGCAAATATATGGAGTAGAGACTTGATTCCAAGTTGCCGAAATCTTAAATGTGTATTCTACAAGACCTGTTGGTTGGCTAAAGGATCTGGAGCATATCTAAATGTGACCTAAACTTCCTATATAACGAATTCAACTCACTGCTGAGTACGACCAACCATGTCACTATAGTCGGGTGCCGATATCTGCCGGTTTATGCTTCAAAACAATTCAACTATCTATTATCATATATATGCACATATATGACCTCAAGTCACCCAAGGGATTCAAAGCAAACAATAGGGCACAGATATGCATTCCATAGCCATTTGTAAGTTTCCTGTTCATAGTCCCCCCACGACAGCAGTCAATATTTTTTGCCCCACAGTGACAGAGACATGTAGCATTTTCGCGCCCCTCTTTGATCTATACTAGCGCACATGTTTTTTTGCTAAAAAAGAGGGTACATATTTTTAGCCCCCTCAAAAGGGATGAACATTTTTTTAGGCCCCCCTCGGGAGGGGTCTGACATTTTTACGCCCCCCTCAAACCCACCACCCCCCCTGTTGATAAATAATGACCACTCCCTAAATAATGACTTCCTTATAGGGAGTGCGCATTTTTTAACAACAGAGGGGGGGGGCTGGTGGGTTTGACAGGGGTCAGAATTATTTTGACCTCTTGACAAGGATGGGTCAAAATAATTTCACCTGTTTTCAACGAAAAAGTCTGCGTGTTACTATACGATAAAAGGGCGCATTTGCACACAATATTTGGCCCTTCGAGGGGTCAAAAAAATTTGTCCGAAAAGAGGGGGGGCAAAATGTTTTTTGCTTAAACCCACCAGCTTCCCCCCCCCCAAGTTGTTAAAAAATAATCACTCCCTTTCTATGAAACAAAGGGGCCTATCATGGAAATTTTGGCACGTCGGGGGGAGGATTTCATTTTCAATCCCTCCTAAGAGAGGGGGGGGGGGCAAAAAAATTGCATCTGCACAAAATCCACCAACCCCCTCTACTTGAATAATAAGCACTCCCTCGGTGAAACAAATATTCTAGTGTCCTATTGAATGCTTCATTGTGAAAACCTCATAGAGTTAGCATTGGGATGGTGCAAAGAGAAAATTCTTCAAATTTTTATCTTCAATTCCGGCACCCTAAAATTCATCCTACAGGTCTGTTCTTGGGCTTATTTTAAAGAATAAGTAATAAATAATTTAAATATCAGTGAGGCTTCAATAATGAAATACATATATTCCTGCTAAACAGTAGTTTGTGCATTGCTAAGATGAAAAAGCGTCACAGGGTGTGCTGCGCTCCATAGGCTTAACATAGGAACGGCAAAATTCCAACTCTCCAAAATTTAAAACTCAATTCCGGCTAACTAATATTTATCCTACAGGGGTCTATGTAGACTCATTTGAAAGAAGAGACTGTGAATAATTCATATATCGGTGAGGGAAGGTTAACATCTTATTCTATAACCATGATATAACTGCGTTTTTGTCAATTTCTTACCTCATTTTAGACTTAACGTTACATGAGCACAGAAACGCATCAAATTGTCACCCAAACTTCCACCGAATATCTCCTTGTAGCTTAACTCGACATCTGTTGAATGAAACCGGTCAGGTGTATACCAGTGTATACAGGTGATTAACCCACCAATCAGAAACCAGCTTACATACAGCCTAAACTGGTGCCCGGCAGCACTCAGCCACCATGCAGTGACCAGCAAATGTGCCACCTCCTCAGAAGCAAAATGTCAACAAGCACTCCATCTTCCAACAGCTCCAGCTCCCGTAATATTTACATCTCAGGCGTCTAACAAACATTTTTAGAATGCCAAGACAATAATAAAAACAACCAGATACCTCCCAAGTCTGAGTTCCAAAGATAATGCCTGTTTTGAAGCAAAAACTGGCCAAAATCGGCACTCGGCGATCTTGACCCCGTTTGTCACTGACTCACAGGTGCGAGTTGAACATGCTACTCTGAGGGGGGGACGGAAAAGTTTTTGCTGCACACATGCAGAATTTACCCCCCCCCCCCCCCCCCCGTTGATAAAAAACTACCACTCCCTTACCCGGATAAGTTTACACCACCGGGAAGCTGGCCACTTGAGTAAATTAATGGTGTTTAAATTGTCTTTCTAATGGTACTAGAACTGAAGATATGAGAGATTGAATGTGGAATTTCTGTGATATTTTCTGTCAGTGGATTCCCAGCCAGTGTGGGTCTTATGAGTCCCTGCCCACTGCGCACAGGCTGCACTGGTTCTCACACATTTCAGACCTTGCTTTACTAAATCTCAAATTAAATTTGATTGAATGATCATAGAGGGTAACCAATTGCACAACAGTTTGGGGATTAATGTGCTATAATTTGCACCAAAAGGAACTAAGTCTTAGACAAGTATTATAGATTATGTTGGAAAGTCAACATTTTCTAAATGGCAGTGTAATAAGCTGACCTGAAATTCTTGGATTTTTTACTCAACGCTCCTAACGTAATCTCCCGCGTACAAGGTGCGTCTTATAGGCCAAACAAAATGCTGCTGGGTCTTATACGTGGGAGGAAAATTGCCTTGAGTTTGGGGTGCGCCTTATAGGGGAGGTATTTTTTACTATAGAACAGTTATAAACTAACAAAAATCTGCCCTCAGAAGTGCGCCTTATACATGAAACAGATCTCCCTGAGTCGGGGGTGCGCCTTAAAGGCGGGGTGCGCCTTATACACGGGAGATTACGGTATACTCCTTAGCTTTGGCCTCATTTGGGCTAATAGATAAGGAATGGCTGATTAAAGATCCTAAAGGTACACAATTTGTGGTTATCCCTAGCCTATATAAGTTCAAAAAAGTTATACAAATACTTAGTTTTGATATTTTCAGGTTTAAGTCAAAACTCTTCTGAAATATATACAATCTGTCCAGATAGTTCATTCTTTCTCCCTCTATGGTAACTGATAATGTCTTAACCTTTCAATAGATGTCTCAAATGTAAAAAATGACCAAGAATTAACAAAAATATCAGCATTTTATATTTCAAGGTTTTTCTAGAAATACGTACAGAACACCCGTAAAAAGTGTGGTTACATATTTTCTCTCGATGTTCCATAGATAGATTCATTTCCGAATCAACCAAACATTGTTTTTAGTGTAAGGGAGTGGTCATTATTGATCTTTAGCTTTGGGCTAATAGATATTAAATAGCTGATTAAAGATCCTAAAGGTACACACTTTTGTGGTTATCCCTATATATAAGTTCAAAAAAGTTATACAAATATTCAGTTTTGATATTTTCAGGTTTAAGTCAAAACTCTTCTGAAATATATACAATCTGTCCAGATAGTGCAAGACTCCATTCCAGACCCCGAACCCTGCAAACCCAACTTACCTCTTTTTTTCCCCCTCTCTCTTCTTTTGAATATCCAAAGGCAACTGTGAATTCTAAAACGGACCCTCTTACTTGTACAAAGATTTAAGAACAGTTTTTTTGAAATGACAGTGGGTCTGAATTGACTTAACATCTGAAAGTACTTGTTACTGTGGGGGTGGGTGATTAAGTGCCAGTGTCCACCACGAACCCCCTACACACATTGTTGTTTTCTGATGAACCAGCACCCCCAGATTCGACCTGCCAGTTGGTGCCTATGCGTACAGAGCGACCTTGCCTTCACTACCCCCCATCGGTATTTCTGAATACCCCTGTATAAGTGGCACCCTGACTGTAGGAGCATCCTATAAGCCGCAGGAGGTATTTGGTTCAAGTGGCTTATACATAGGGGTTTACGGTGGTATCAAATCCAGTGTTGCCGAAAACTTTTTCTCGACGCAGGCCAATGTGGCTGCAAATGGACAATAACCAACAAAAAAAGAAAGCAACTTAGGGTGCTTTTTTTTCATTTTACAAACCTGGGGCAGTGTTGGTAATGTTTTGATTTTCTCACATTTGAAAGCAGGGCGAGTTTGCAAATTGAACCTAACTTTCATGAATCCAATGAAATCTGAAAAACAAGACTAGGATACTCTCCTCATTCCTAGATCAGTGATTTGGCAAAGTTTTATTATACTTTACGAGTATTCCCAGAGGTAGGAAATAGGGCCTGCAACCAAGTATACCATGTCTTGTACCCCAGGTCTCTGCGCCCTTCATCTGCCAATTCTGCACACTAAATCATTTAGGGTTCTGCGATTCCCAGATGTGCCATAAAGGTCCGACGTGAAGCTAGTTTATGTGGAGTGCAGGGTCGCCAACAGTGTTTGTATTTCAATATTGCTAACTGAAAATTAAATTTCCATTTCTCCAGGTCTACTACCACCTTGGAGCATTTGAAGAATCTCTGACCTTCGCCCTGGGCGCAGGATCATTGTTTGATGTGAACGGAACATCTGAGTATGTCGAAACAACAATTGCAAAATGTATCGACCACTACACCAAACTGCGGATCCAGAACTCTGAGGGTAACGAGGAGGACCATAAGGAGATCGACCCGCGGTTAGAAGGTATCGTCAACAGGATGTTCCAGCGCTGCTTTGATGACAAGAAATACAAACAGGTGAGGAATAGTTATTGATAAACCTTGATATATGATTCCTAACCCTTTAAAGGCCACTGATTCAGCAGTGTATCATGCCCATGGGTCGGCATGATGCACCAATGAAGTGCTGGCGAGACTTCACTTAATTGGTGCATCATGCCAACCCATGGGCATGATGCATTAATGCATCAGCGGCCCTTAAAGGGCTAACTTAGGACCAGTAGTGATGGCATGACAGAAGTATACCAAATTTTGTCAGTGTAAAATCAGGCGGAGTAAGATTGCATGTCTCGCTCTGCAATCTTTTCATTGAATATGATTTTTTTTCAGATATATTTAATTATATATTATTTCACGCTGAAATCGGATAACCCTTTTGCTCTCACATATCACAGAAGAAAATATCTTAAGAATAAAAATGGAAGGATACTGTAAACTTCCGCGTATAAGACGCGTCCTCTACGCCAAACAAAATGCTGGGGCGTCTTATAGCTTACGCTCAAGTTGGGGGGTTTGCTTATACGAGGGGTAATTTTACTATAGAACAGTACTGAATTTTCAAAATTATGCCCTAAGAGGTGCGTCTTATACGCGAAAATGCCTCTGCTGAGTTTGGGGTGCGTCCTATACGCGCAGCGCGTCTTCTATTGTATCTTGATGCATTGGCGAAAGTCACATCTAGACCATGTTTGTTTTCAGGCCGTTGGTATTGCGCTGGAGACGAGGCGGATCGATGTGTTTGAGAATGCCATCATGAAGTCGGACGATGTCCCTGCCATGCTCTCCTACACACTCAAGGTAAGGACGTAGGAACGTAAGATAGTCTATCGTGTACTTTAGGAAATGAAGGAGTTCAAGATGGATTTTACATTTTTTTTATTTATTCCTTTTTATTACATCATGGGAATTTCTACACTTGAAGGGAGCTCTGAAAGTGGTGGCTTTCAGTTTTATCGAGATGAAACCGCTGGGCACATCATTTATATGCAGGGCACAAAATGTGCATGGTTCTGTGCCCTTGGGCACAGGGTCTCAAATCTGATTTGTTGAACCCTGTGTACTACTACTTGATATACGGGTACATACACATTTACATTTTTTTTTTTTTGGGGGGGGGCACAGAAAGAAAATTAGCCCAGGAAAAAGGTGCTATAAAGGATTATAAAACCAACAAAGGCAAAAACCGGCACTTAATGATAGTTTTTCAGGATCACAATTTGGACAGTGAATCTTATCCCTGTCTCTACTACTGCGGCCATTACGATGCCAAGGGTAAATCCACACATGGAACACAGGTAATATGGAAATGGTTGTATCATTGTAGGTGTACATGCTTACAGTTCCCTAACACATTCCATGTAAGGGCTTTACTGATGCTGTTAACTTTTATCATTGTAGGTGTGCATGTCGCTGATACAGAACCGACAGTTCCGTAACACCATCCTCCGTATGTTAGTGAAGCTGTACATGGGCCTCGCTACCCCCGACTACATAAATGTCTGTCAGTGCTTCATCTTCCTCGATGACCCACAGGCCGTCGCTGACATCCTCGAGAAACTCATCAAAGGTATTTCCTGATTTTACAGAATTTCAGTGTACTGTAAATTCCCGCATGTAGAATGGCCCAAAGAAGGCTTGCGGCTTATGAGCAGGTATTTAGCACTGTATTTAGCACTATAAACAGAACTAAACCTGCAGATGTGGCTTATAGCTCCTTGCAATGTCAGGACGCGGTATATATGCGGAAATTTACAGTAACTCAGTAAATAAGCCTCACCCTCGTATAAGCCGTATCCCCAACTAGGGAACTATAAGCCCCATCTGTTGTTTCAGAATTGGTAGTTTTAGTCCTGTTCTATAGTGCCTATAAGCCGCACCCCTTCTTTTGGCTGATCCTATAAGCCTAATTATGATTTGAGTTCTGGTACTAGAGCTGCTCATACAAGAGAATTTACGGTACTCTATACGCCTGGATGAACAGATAGTGCATGAGTTTGCTCATAGGCGCGTATAGTATTTCCTGTGCCGTGACTCGGGCAGATCTCTCTGCATAGAGTCTGCACTGCACCCACTGATGCCCTATTGTCTTAGACACTTGACAAATAATTCAAACAAATAGTGAGTGATGATGCTAATACCATACATATAGTTATATTTCAATAGATCAAAAGAATAAGCCCCCCCCCCCCTGCCAACAATCCATAGGCTATTGAGGCCCAGCCAGGCCCAGGTATAGCGTTGAAAACTGCCCGAGCTACCTGCCACTGACCGCAGCGGATGTACTATTAGGCTGTTCATCCAGGCATATACAACTTCAACTTTCAAGTGCCAGGTGTGGGAGTTTAATGTCAATGTCAATTGCTCTCTAGGGATCAGGTGGAAATTGAGTTATACTTTGATAAATAGAGGGTGGCACACGCTATCAGCTATGCTGAGCGCCATCCTACCGTTATTGGTGGAAATCTTTGTATTTGGCTTCCATTCTATACATTCTATATGTAATCTTGTCTGTAATATCTAAAAGCTAAATATTAATGCAAGTGAAAAGTTATTTCTATACCGGTGCTGTATTGTCTGTGATAGATCGAACATTGCATTCCTGATGATTGATATGTACCAGGACCATTATAATTTATTGATTGTATTCCACATTTATTGACCAATAAATGGTTTAAAACCTTCCAAAACAAGAAAAATGTGGCAAGGACCACGGATAAGAGTTGCACTCATAGAACATGGCAACATCACAAGCCACTGCGGGTGACGTCACTGAGGCAGCATGACGTCACCAATGAAGTCATAGGTGACAGGGAGAAAACCGAAAACATTATGGAGTTGCTACGGTCGCTACGCTCCCGGCCGCTGACGCGGCTTGCAACTCCAAACAAATTTGCTGCTTAGATTTAGTTTCAAGATGTATTGATTTGTATATAAGATTAAGACAGGGACAGACTTGGTGAATAACTATGTGGAAATATGATAATATTCACAAAATTTACTATGGTATCTGTGGAACATCTTAAGTCACTTGTCGACTTTAAAACGACTCTAAAACGTCTTTGTTGATTGATAGCTTGGATAGTGCAAATATCATTTAATACCATATAGTGTGTGTATTGAGAAAAGTATGATGGACTTGCATGAACGTGACCACTTAAATTCTAGCAGAGCTTAGATTTCACTCAGAAATAAGTTCTCCAGTTTTACAGGTTCAATTGGGTGGGAATAATTTATAGTCTTTATCACCAGATTACTCAAATCTTCTTTTTTTACTTTTTTATCAGATGACGAGGAGGCCGTGCTGATGGCGTCCCAGATCGGGTTTGATTTGTACGAGAGCGCCACACAGCAGTTCCTGGGTCGCGTCCAGGCGGCTCTCCGTGCTACTGCCCCCATCCCCATCCCTGCTGCTGGTGCACCAGAAGCCACACCAGCACCTGCAACTGCACCCACTGAGCCCACCGAGATGGAGACCGACGTCAAGGAAGAACCCAAGGAGGAGCCAGCTGAAACTCCTGCCGCACCCGTGGTGACACCTAAACTGGAGGAACTGAGTGATAAGGATAAGGAGCTACAAGACCGTGTTACCAAACTACACGCCATCCTGGGTGGTGACACGACTATTGGGATACAACTCCAGTTCCTCATCCGTAACAACAAAACTGACCTCCTCATCCTGAAGAACACCAAGGACGCAGTGCGTAACTCTGTGTGCCACACAGCGACCGTTATCGCTAACGCCCTCATGAACAGTGGAACTACCAGTGACCAGTTCCTAAGGGATCACTTGGAGTGGTTGGCGCGGGCGACCAACTGGGCTAAGTTTACAGCCACGGCAAGTCTTGGCGTTATTCACAAAGGTCATGAGAAGGAGGCATTGAACCTCATGGCTACGTACCTACCTAAGGACTCAGGTCCTGGGTCGGCTTACAGTGAGGGCGGCGGTCTGTACGCCCTGGGACTGATCCATGCAAACCATGGTGGGGAGATCTCCGAGTACCTCCTCAACCAGTTAAAGAACGCCTCTACTGACATGGTACGTCACGGGGCGTGTCTTGGACTGGGACTTGCTGCTATGGGTACAGCACGACAGGACGTATACGACCAACTCAAGTTTAACCTGTACCAGGATGACGCCGTCACTGGTGAGTTAAATCAAATGTCATCTAAAATATAGATGTGAATTGTATTAACCTTTTAAAGGCAGATAATGCCAACCAATGTACCATAGTATCCCGCGTATAAGGCGCAGGATCTACAGGGGCTTGATTTAAATGCACAAATACTTGTTTTCTTCTGGACATGTGCTGGTATTAGGTCCCAGACTATACTACCCCTACATAACTAGCTTGGTCTGTACAACTCCGGACGGGGTCTATTTACTTATACCTTACATTTATCATTGCCTCTTAGCAATCTAGCAGGAGCAATTGTTAGATTAAAGAATGTGTCCATTGTAAACTGTATAACTTATTTGTGTATGGTTTCTGTAACTTTCGGACTCCAGTTATGGCTCATTGTCACAAAGAAGAGAAAGTATTAGAGATGTTTAAAAGTACAGTCAGCCCTTTCTTCCTCAGACAAGGAAAATATGCCTCGCCTGGGGAAGCAAATTATCCTAGGATTTAAGTCTAAATATAATAGAAAACATAGAGGCCGTTTAATATTTTCTGTCTGGGGCAATAATGCCTAAGAAAAAAATGAAAAAAAAAAGATGTGCGAGATCATAAAAGAAACTTTCCTGTCTCGATAAGACCCAAGATATGACTTTCTCCCAAAATGACTATAAAAAGTTGAGGTAGGGCCAAAACATTAGGGTAGGTAGCGTTACCTGAACACAACACTTGTTTCAGGCCTAAGGGATCTGAGGAATCAAAGGGTCAAGGAAGTAAGGGCTGATTGTACACATAAAAAAATGTCAAATATGGTGTGTTGATTTGGCATGAAACTGCTGTGAGAGCTGATTTTATGGACTCCCTGGTGACAGTCCAAAAATGTAGACAACTGTATTTGGTGTGCCGGTGATAAACGTACTAGACACTTTTAAAAATCATTAACGGTATGTCTATGGTACCCCAGTAGTTAAACTGTTTCTAAAATTGTATAAATTTGTTTTTTTTTGTAGTGTGAAAATAAGGGGGTGGGGGATTATGTTGAGTACGATAATTGAAGTCAGACGTGTATAGAAATGTGTTCATATCCCTTGCATGTCAGACAACCAAGGAACAGACATGGCACCATTCTATTTTATGTACTTGTAGATCACAGTGGCGGATCCAGGATTCTCTAGAGGGGGGGGGGGGACCTGGTGAAAGTGTTAGGGGTGTTACATGTCTCGGAGCACCGCTGCGCTTCGCTTGCGGTGAAACTAGGGGGGTTTGGGGGCATGCCCCCCCAAGAAAATTTTGAGAATTTAGACTTGAAATGGTGCATTCTTATGCATTCTAACTTAACATATTAAGTCTCAGGTCTTGTAAAATTTAAGGTGAGAAATCAGTTTTTATGTTAACAATTCTTGATGAATAGGTGGCCTGTATATCTCCTTCCCTACACAAACAGAATGCCTTGAAGATCTCTACAAAAAATATTCCATTCTGGTACATTAGTGAACACCATATGAAATAGGGTATTTGTATTAAGCTTCTGATAATTGAAAGGATGGGGGTTTGGGGGTAGCCCCCAAGAGAAAGTTGAAATCTAAGAGTTGAAATGGTGCAATCTGAGGCATTTTGGCACTATATATAGATTGGTATCACCCCTACTCCCCTAAAGAAATCAAGGGCTCTGGAACCATTTGAAGTTTGAAAAAAAATGGTTGGGGGAAAGGGAATGGGGGAGAGGATATCAGTGTGTCACCTGAAGAGGGAAAAGGGTAAATTCTTTGGTGTATAATGATCTGTACTGGAATATGAAGTGCTGGCTGGGTATATTATTATGACAATGGAAGGAGTGGGGTATGGGGGAACCCCAGGATAATTTTTGAAAAATGCCAGGACAAAAGGTGCATTCTGGTGCTTTTTAAAAATAGATGACTCATTTTCTAGGCCCTGATAAGATTTTGTTTTGAGGGCAAGACCTCCCCTGATATGTGATCCTAGGGCTTAAGTGATAAAACATTTTGAGGGGGGATGGGGGAGGTATGACCCTAAAAGACTGAAATCTAGTGACCAACTGGTGCATTCTGAAGCAAATTTGCACAAATTCTTCTGTCTGTCACCCCAGATCATCCAATGTCCATCATACATGTACTTAGCCCTTAGGATCAATGATCATACATGGGCAACTAACCACCCAGGTTAAGCCTGTAGATACCATCAATTTGGTATCTACATGGAACCCTGGTGATATACAATGTACATGCATTGTGTCAACCTTATGTACTTTCTCCAAAAGGTCAAGCATGAGTTCCAATGATGTGGCATTAGAGTAAAGTGCAATTTAGAACTGAGGGTCATTCCGGGAGGTGGGCTGGAAGGTGTTTTTTGAATATTGGAGGACAGAAATAATTATTTCAAAATCATGAAAGAAATTCAGTTTGTATTGCACATATAAGAGAACCCAACAGGTCATTTCCTGATGATCAAAGCTTTCTAATGGTATATGGAACCCCATATTCAAATAACTGCCTCCCTCTCATTTCCCCTCCCCCTCTCTCTTCTCTTCCTCCCTTTTTTTTTTTTTTTTTTTAGCGCCTCCCACGCCGCGTAGCGGCGGTACCGCGAAGCGGTAGGGAGTGCGCTATGATGATTGCATTTACCCCATGTGATGAGGTCTCACAATACAAAATAACAGTGGGAGGCGTTTTTATACGCAGTCACAACGGCATTTCTTGTTAGGGGGGGAAGGCCTGTTCGCCCCCCCCCCCTGTATCCGCCACTGGATCAGGCGAGTGGTAATGCAGGGGTAGACACCTTTTGACACGTTTTGCACATTTGGCCACCCGGGCCAGTAGTCTAGTAATATAGCAGCCTGTTGTCAAATATTCTACTGGCCAGATGGCCAATTTCAAAGGGAATCTAGGGAAAGAATTCTGAGGCTGGTAGTTTCAACTACCGGCCTTTGACCACTGGGCCAGTGTTCAGGGGTGTGAAATCTTCGACTCAAGTCAAGAATTCATCTTCACCAGATGAAGATTTCTTGAGATTTGTACAGAAAATCTTTTAAAGCCTCAGTTTTTCTTCGCATCTGGAGTTTGCGTGTATGCCTCGTTTTATCATGCCGTATCTTCAGACTAAATTATTTTTTTTCATTTCACACCCCTGGTGTTAGTGTCTACCCCTGTATTTCTGTTGTAGGATTATATTCTGTCACTAAATTCTCCCTTTTGTCTGATTGTAGGTGAGGCTGGCGGTATTGCTATGGGCCTCGTCATGTTAGGCACCAAGTCTGCCACAGCTATTGAGGACATGGTCGCCTACGCACAGGACACCCAGCACGAGAAGATCCTCCGTGGGCTGGCCATTGGTATTGCCCTCACCATGTACGGGCGTCTTGAGGAGGCTGATGCACTCATTGAGAGTTTGTCCCGGGATAAGGACCCCATCCTGCGGTGGTCTGGGATGTACACCATCGCTATGGCCTACTGTGGCACCGGGAACAACACGGCTATCCGCCGTTTACTCCATGTAGCAGTTAGTGATGTAAATAATGATGTGCGGAGGGTGGCCGTATCAGCGCTAGGATTCCTGCTGTTCCGCACACCAGAGCAGTGCCCCAGTGTAGTATCACTCCTATCAGAGAGCTACAACCCACATGTCCGCTATGGAGCTGCTCTCGCGCTTGGTATAGCCTGTTCTGGTACTGGACTCAAAGAGGCCCTTGCTCTGCTAGAGCCCATGACCAACGATCCCGTAAATTACGTACGACAAGGAGCCCTAATTGCATCTGCCATGATTCTAATCCAACAAAATGAAATCACATGCCCCAAGGTCACGACCTACCGCCAGCTCTACACTAAGGTCATTACAGATAAGCATGAGGACGTCATGGCTAAGTTTGGCGCTATTGTTGCTCAGGGTATCATTGATGCGGGTGGTCGTAATGTGACCATCTCGCTGCAGTCCCGCACCGGTCACACCAATATGGCCGGGGTTGTCGGTATGATGGTCTTCTGTCAGTTTTGGTTCTGGTATCCCTTGACACACTTTATATCACTGGCCTTTGTACCCACAGCCCTGGTAGGTCTAACATCAGGCCTACAAATGCCCAAAATGGAGTTTAGATCTAATGCTAAGCCCTCAACATATGCCTATCCTCCACCACTTGAAGATAAGAAGAAGGAGAGCAAAGAGAAAGTAGAAACTGCTGTATTGTCAATCACAGCCAAGGCAAAGAAGAAGGAAGCTGAGAAGGAAAAGAAAGAGAAGGGTGAGGAGAAAATGGAGGTTGACGAAGAAAAGAAAGATTCAGAAAAGGAAAAGGATGGTGAAGCAGCGGCAGCGACAGTCAAAGAAGAACCCATGGAACAAGACGTCAAAGAGACAGAGAAGACCGAGAAGAAGGCAGATAAGAAGGATGAGAAGAAGGAAGAGAAGAAAGAAGAGAAGAAAGAAGAGAAGGATGGAGAGAAGGACAAAAAGGAGGGAGAGGAAAAGAAGGAGGAGAAGAAGCCAGAGCCTCTCTTTGAAATGCTGCAAAACCCAGCCCGTGTAATGAAGGCGCAGTTAAAGGTAGTCGTGATGCCAGAAAACTCGCGCTATATGCCACTAAAGGACACCTCCATTGGTGGTATCATCATGGTACGAGACACGAAACCAGACGAGAAACAAGACATCATTGAACCTGTAGCCGCCGGGGGGCCCAAGATGGAGGAAGAAGAGGAACCCGAACCACCAGAGCCATTTGAGTGGACGGAAGATTAAATAGAGACATTAGTAAAGTTATTTGTGTACTATTATTAACTCATGAACAGTCGGTAATATAGGATGCATGTATTACCAGCGTATTAAGATACATGGGTGAGTGGACCTCCGAACAATAACATTGTAATATAAAAACTGTTCCACATAGTATCGATTCAGAGGGAGGGCTGGGGAACATTTTTACATTGAAAAAGAAAATATTGGAATGAGTCGTTATCATTAGGACGATCCATTTAATATGAAGCAGATATGGGCCTTTCATTCCACATATTATTCTCTGTACCAGCATGTACTGGCATACAGAATGCTAGGCGATTGCTTCTGATCTAGCAAAATAATTCATGGATTGTTAATATGTTTTGTAATTTTTGCCCTGGCAACAACGCTGGGGTGGAATGGCTCGCACAAGGTGCGTAATATCATAATGGCCAAAGTGGAGTGCTCGATGAAAGGTCTCTATAGAGATTTATAAATGCAGACAACTCAGGATAATAGGACTATCACATGGTTGTCACTTAAATGCATTGAATTATTATAATAATAATAATAAAAAAAAGTATAAAAATCTGTAGCTTGAGTGTTTTATCAGTTTGTTAACTCAGACAAGGTTTTGTATTTTCCAATAATTTCAGAATTTGTCTAATGGCCACACCAAAAAAATAAGTTGGTCTACAGATTTTGGTTTTGAAAAAAACTGTGCGAGCGAGCAAATTTCTTTTTTCTTTTTTTTTAAAGAATTTTTTGGGGTCCAATGGATTCCTTGGTGGGAAAGTGAGGCGAGCGAACAATTTTTTTTTTTTTTTTAATTTTGCCAAACATCACAAAGAGAAAACTTGTAGAAACTGAAGCGAGTGAAATCCGTAGACACGATATTTTTCAAAGAAAAAAAAAATTTGTATTTCCGAAAATATGGAGAGGGCGATCTGTAGACCAACTTAATTTTTTGGTGTGGCCTAATATAGAATTTTTATACACCCTCTTTTGAAAATATGTTTTTTTTTTAATTCCAAAAGTCGATTGATTGGGCCCAAATTTGTCGTTTTAGATCATTTGGTGTAGTGGGTGATGGATGTACTTTTTTGTTGATTTATCTACGGAAGTTGGATCTCCAACATAGATAAATACCTTCTAGTAATATCAATAGATTTAATACCGGTATAATGCATAGATTCTGTGGTCAGATGAAGGATTTTGAAATGGATGGGATGTGAAATTCAAGTATGATTTCTGCCGTCCAGAAAGACAGTCCCCGATATATCCACTGCGAGAGAAATTAATCATTCATTGGGGGTGGGGGGTTCTAATATTACATATTTGATAATGCACGTTAATGATATTGTATGGATATTTCAGTGCCCCAGTAGTGATTGTAGACCTGGACGTATTTTTACGGGGTGTTTTCAATACTGACGTCACGTGACCAGCTCCCACCTCTTCTCATCTGCTCACTCCAATACACATATTCCCTCTACAAAATCAGCATTATTATTCAACTTCCAGGCAAAGTCTCTCAAAATTATAAAATTTGTCATATTGCAATACATTTTGGTCCATAACTCTGATTCTAATTGGAAGTTTTCATAAAGATTGTACGATATGTCTGATTTATTGATACGATTATCAACATTTTGTAAATGACAATGTATGAAGGAATCACAGTATATTAATGATTCAGTGACCTCCCCAACCCCACTGATGTCTGCTTATCTCATAAAGCATGAAATGGCACAGGGAAGCATAGACTATGTGTTGGTTTATCTACATATGTAAAGCTAGTTATTCCACGATTTCTGGGTTTCTCAGTCCTTTTTGCTTGATATTTCCATGCACATACCTGTCGATATTGCACACCCTGTAGGCTGTGACATCAATTTTGTAAGGCGTGCGGTTATCCATGGATAACCTGCACGCCGTGCGGTTATCCATGGATAACCGCACGCCTCTCATGTCCTTACATGTCATATGTTACATGTTAAAACCCATGGTTGTCTTGACCAGGGCAGGGTTTGAACCTGCAGTCTAAGATCCCTAGTCCAACTCCCTATGCAGTGCGCCACAGGGACTGACGAGAAATGCTTGGTTAGAACCACGTCTGGATATGATACAAAGCCCAGGGAGGTCACTCACATATAACTTCTATATGTTCAAAGTGTGAAAATCCCCAGCATTCTGGGTTGTGACCCCCCCTAGCAAACCTAGCCGGGCGCCGAGGTGTGTGTACCGATAGTGTATACATAACCGCGGGACGCATTCAAACAAACCCAAGCCGAGATGGGCGCTGAGGTGTGATACGCGGTGGTCTAGTGGTTAGCGCATTGCACTGAGCCGTTAGAGGTACGCGGGTCGAGTCCCGGACCGGGCGCATCTTTTTTTCACCGTGTGCGCTGTCGCTGTCCGCTGCCGGGCGACGAGGTGTATTATACACAAACATAACCGCGAGACGCATTCAAAGCTTTAGCCGTGTGCCGCTGCCAAGCCGAGCCGAGACGGGCGCTGTCGCTGTCCGCTGCCGGGCGACGAGGTGTATGTACCGACCATGTACACACAATGGCTGGCTTCGAGTCCCGGGGAAGGGGAACAATTTTTGTTCTCAACTTGAATTTATTGGTATTTCATTGATTATCTATTGGTTTCGTGGAATATAATAAGTAGTCAATGGATAATTCATGACTTGTGTGTGTTAGCAAAGGCTTATTACACTTGGGCTATGCCCTCGTGTAATTATCCTTCACTAACACACACGCGTCATGAATTATCCATTGATTACTTGTTCAATAACAAATATCTGATCTGTACATAATAGCTTATACAAAGACAAGAACCGTAGCTTTAATATACCATATGGATATCAATATGATTCTTAAAAAGTGTTAAGCATTCATCAATAAATTGGCTTCTTTGAAAACGCCACCTCAAATATATAGGTCATTATTTGCCTTACATTCATTATCTTTGGGCCTTTCCCATAGACATTCTGACAGACATATCCATTATTAATCACCCCTAATGTGCTTGGGACTGGATGATGTTTATAACTCCTTCTCAAAATGTAACATTCTTTTACAAATGTATCTCACGTTTATACAAGCTGTAACCTTTTGCCTAATAAGTGTAGGGGCAGTAATTCCCCTTACTCGGTTGACCGACCCCCAGGCCAGGGGTGGGTTGCCGGGTAATCACTGCCTCCTAGTGTGTATCAACCGATCCAGGTGTGGTTGGAAGGTGGACATGTCAGGCCAGGGGATGTAGCTCAGTGGTAGAGCAGGCACTTAGTTGCAAGTTGATAGGCCCGGGTTTAAGTCCCGGTGTCTCCAGACGTTTTCATTAACCTCTACACAGCTATCAGTTACATGGCTCAAACCTTTCTCCATATACTTTCCATGTGGAATTACAATACTCGAAAGAATCAACCTGCCTTTAATTTGGAGAATATTTCTAGACCCACACTCAATGCCATACACTAGTTTCCACGTTTACATGTACATGGCATAACCCTGGTAATTACTGTAATGGCCTGGATAAGTGCCGGTCTTGAATAAGCACTGAGGGTATTATAAGGGTATTAAAATTTCAATATACACAATATAGGCAAATGTTCACGAGGGCTGAGTGCGATGCGGCACCTGATTGGCAAGTGAGATAACCCTCAAAAATTCTCCCCACGAGTGTTCATTTGCATTTATTTCATGTTATTTTGATCTAAAACTGCTGAATTACAATAGAATTTACCAGAATGACTCCCTGTGTGCATTGTTCACATCGCCATCTTGGAGCTATGACGTCACTAAATGGTCACGTGACCTCGGCGTGTGATATTTCCGCGGGTTATCTCACAGGGGGGGTGTGAGATACGGAGCTGCAATGGTAAGGCTATGGGCTGTCAGTATCTCGGGCATACCAACATGAAATAAAATGTAAGTCTTAAATAAGCGACGGTCTTCAATAAGTGCCAGGGGTAAAGCCTACTTGAAATTATTGAGTATCCGGGCACTTATCCAGGCCGATACTGTATGTTCTAGCAATTTACACCAATAAAGGGAAATCTAGTAGGTTGAGAAGACGTAGATAGTATACTCAAACATTACTGTAGGGTTCAGTAGAGCATGGAACTGAGGAGCCCTCTGTAGGTACCAGTGGGGAACAGGGTTCTAATCTCTAACAGAGCCATCTCCTCCATGAGTCACCTTCTGAGGAGGCTTATAGTTAACATATATCAGCTGTATGACGCCTACTGGTTATTGTCAACAAGAATCACTTGTGATACCAGGGGCAGGATTTACTATAGGAGACACAGGACCACCAATACACTGATAGTAGGCCACAGCAGGTACATAGAACTACCACCTGACACTGAGTATATGGACAGCTCAGCTGTGGGTATTGCATAACCTACAGACAGGCAACGGTGGACTGTCCCCACACTATACCATCATACATGTGCTCATGACCTGGGGCATTTAACAGCTCTATAAGCTCTGATAAGCCAGTTTACATACACAGGAGGTCTCTGCAGTGATGTTAATTTTATAGATATGATTGAGGAGCTGTTCCTTTTTAACATATTAGACTTTATTTCTGGGACAAAGGCACTGCCCTTATGTGCAGAGCATCTTGAATAGCTGTACATTTAGCTGTGTCAGAGAGTAAACTTAAGCTTTTCATAGGTCTGGTCAGCACAATATCTTTTTCTAATTGCTGCACAGAGGAAGACATGGATGAGCGGGCTGATGATCCAAGAACTAATGACAAACAATTCCTAAGGACAACTGTTTCTAATGTAGCTCTGTGGAAAGAATGCCCTGCAGCCTCTCTCCTTGACAGATCTGACGTCATTGATGGTATAGTGCAGAACCAGAGGGCTGACTATTTAGCTCTTGTCGTGGAGCATGGATGGGACGTGAATGAGATGCTGCAGGTTTGTATACCAGGGAGGGGACGGGTGGAGAGAACGGCACTTCATCATGCTGTATACTTCAGGTGGAACATAGGCTCGACAATACTTATTAATGCTGGTGCTGACTGTAATATCAAGTGTGATTGGTCAAAGGCTGACTTTTTCTTCTCGCAATACATTGCAGTGGATGAGAACAGACACTTTGGGTTAAATGTTGCAAAGCACGTCCCCCTGTGTGTTGCCACTTACAAGAATAATTTAGCCATGGTGAAGCTCTTCATTTAAAGAGGGGTAGATACAAAGGATAGTGAATGTGATTATATTGCAATTAATCTGGAAAAACTGAAAATTCAACAAAGGGTGAATTATAGTCCAAAAATAAGACAAAAAGAAAACAGTGAAATTCTCAATGAACTCCTGGACAATGGTAAAACAGTAGGAAAATCACTGGGTAAGCAATTGCAGAATATGTTACTAGAGTATCTCACAGGGTATCCCACTGGAAGGAAGCTCGTAATATCGCACATGGATGTACTTTTTACACATGGTGTGATTATAGATCAAGATATGAGAGGGGATACGCTGAGAGATGCCTGCATAAGAGAAAGTCATATTAACACCCTACGCTGGCTTGTAAGGCATGGGGCTGGGTCCACAACCTGCCTGTACCCAATACTGTGTTTGGTGCATGTAATGTATGACTTGGTGAAAGGTGATAACTTTCTTGTACGATCTGTTCAAAGGTACAAACTCCCTGCATTGGAAATTCTTCTCCACATTGGCATCAAACCATCAAGTTGTCTTGAGGTACATCTGGGAAGGTTACAGGTGGAGATCAAGGCTGGTTTACAGAAAGGAGATTATGATGACCTCATCAAAAGGACAGCATCAATATACCATGATATGCTTTGTGCAGAACAGCAAAACCCTTTGTGTTATGAGAAAAATGTGTTTATTATAGACAGACAGCAACAAATGGTGCATCTAAAGGAGTTCAGTAATGACTCCTTGGATATCTACCTAGAGGTGCTAAAGCTTCCTCATGACAACCATGAGCTCTGGAAACAGACTTTGAAGCTGGTCTTAAACATCCTAAGATTTCTTAACAAACCCAAGACCTTGCAGTGGCATTGTCGTGTTAGTCTCCGTGAGAGTCTTGTGTCTCTCTCCCCTTCAGTGATAAGGACTCTCCCAGTCCCACCATCACTGAAACGCTACATTCTCTGTCACGAAGTTTGAAAAAGGGTACAAAATACAAAGTCTGTTTTCAGGAAAATAATTATTGCTTGCATGCCTGAATGGCCTGTTTTTGCACCTCAAAATAGCACAGGTCTTGATTTAACACAGGGACAATAAGGTTTTGAAATCAAAAGTTCCACATATTTCTACAGTTCAAATAACCACAGGTCCAATATAAATGCAGGGTAAATTATAGACTGCAATATATTGAACAATTCTTTCAAAAAGGCAAATTAAGAAACAAGGCTGGTGCAGGGAAATGTAGATTGAACTATAAGAAAGGCCAAAGACATATTAGTATGACAAATTTAACATTCTAAAATAAGTTGGCACTTTGAAAACTGTTAAAGGACACCTCAAGTGCATGTGTACCCTTGTCTGCCTTTGCATTGGGCTTTTCTCACAGATTTTGGCAGGTTAAAGCTGCAATAGATTCCACATAGCAAAGTTGATATAACAAGCACAATGGGCACTTCTAATCATTTCATGACATTTCACCTGTTCAGGTTTGAACTGAATTTAATAAAAATTGGTGATCTTCAAGTGCTATGATTCCTTCTATGATGGTCTCAGTGAGCCCCCCCTCCCATCCCAGGCTGAGGGATGTCTACCTGTCCCACAATATAAATACAGAAAGGAAAATCACTTACACTGTACAACAAAATTTCACTTTTTGAAAAAAAAATAGCTGTAAAGGGTGAAGCTTGTGGCTCCAATACATTATATTGACTTGAGGCAGCAGGAGTATATCTGACATACACCCCGCTTTCATAGACTGAATTTGTGCGGTAAGCTTATTACAAGCCTTATTCTTTTATAATGGCCCATGTAGGTTATCTGGTATAACCCTCCTAGGAGGTTATATGATCACCGAGCGGATTCCTTGTGTCCTGACATAGAAATAGAACAGTTTTAAAATCTGCTTGAAGAGTGGAGTCTCCTTTTGAGATTTCCCTATCCAACAAATTAGTAAAACACCCTCTGCACAACACACAGCTGAGAGACCAAGGCCACTAAGTGTCTGGTACTTCTGGATAGTATTGCTGTACTTAGGGTATGAATCCTGTACCCGGCAGCTGTAATTTTCAAGTTTTCACTAGAGTCAATAATCTATGTGAAATGCTTATTTTTTGCTGCATTTCATACAAAACCCATGCCAGTCACTGAGTCATTTCCTTTTTGTCTGACATGAATGAGTTATAGGTTAAGGGAAAACTAAACTGAAATTGTTCTATAGGACTATATGCACACATTCTGTACAATTGTAAGGCCATACTTTGTGGGATTCTCTCATAAATATAATGTTCCACTTCCCAGACTAATCAAGATTTGGCTAATATGCCATGTTTAGAAATTTCTATTCAATTATCATTTATCTAATCATTAGCCTAGCCAAGCAAATACTAACCAACTATAAAGCTCAGATCAGCATGTGTCACTCCTAGTGTGGTGCTAGAGTACAGGGTATTTCTCATTTGAGTTCTGTAACTTGGGTTCAAATCCAGAGAGGATTTTATATTTCTGTCTCTCATTTAGTACTGAAGCCAGATGTAGAACTTAAGCTATTCGATGACTGTTATAATTGCATGGGTCCTGATGGCTCAGACAGCAAAGCATTGGGCCAAAAGTTCTGAGCATGAGGGTGCGAATCCTGTCAAAGGCACAGCGGAACTTGGAGAGAAACGAATCCTGTTCTATATAACCAGGTCCTAGGGGTATATATATATATATATATATATATATATATATATATATATATATACCCCTTTTGGCATTATCCAAGATGGACTCTTGCTTCTGAACTACCAAAACTGATACAACAATGCATATGGAGTGTGCTAGCACCAAACACATAATATTCAAAAAACTGGTTCTGACGCTCGGAATGATAGAGGCTTAGGAGCCACTTTTGGGTGAAAGATGATTGGCACACGTGTCAAAGCTGTTGATATTACCCAGACAAATGCCAGGAATGACATAAGAAAGTTCTTGTAAATGTCAATGGACCATTCTGGGTATTATTATTCGGTACCCACAAGGACATCGGGTAATACAAACCGAAGAGAAAACCAATGGTATTTTAACTACTTTGGAGAAGGTACAGTCTACAATGGTTAAACTTGAAAAATCATGTAAAGGTTCTACTAAGACACTTACAAGCATTGATTCTCGTCTAAAAGACACAGAAGGTACTCTAGCAGGCATGACGACAGTCCTGTCAGAGACTGAAAAGACAATGAAACATTTGACAGTGGTAGCCCAGGCTCAAACGCGAGTTATTACAGACCATGCCACCAAGTTTGAGAAAATACAGGCTGACTATAACAAAAAAGTACTCATAATTAAAGGTGTCGATGAGAAACATATCGACCTAAGCCAAGTTCTAGCGCAGTTATTCACTGATATCAACAGGTTGAGCTATAGGATCGGAGGCAGAGCTTAGATCTTGGCGAGTGTTATCATTGTTACCACCTTTATGAAACACTCATGTCAGCTACGCAATAAAAGGATCAACTGAACTTCCCTGGATTCCGTGTACATTCACTTCACCACATGTAACCGTCCGTTGACATAAATGTTTGGACTACACTATCTAGGTGAATATAGTGAAATCATTGCCCTCGGAGGTGATTTTCAACATATATGGCACCCTATGGATATCTCAAAATTGAGAGCCAATAGGCATTTGTTAACCTCATTTTCAGATTCAGCAGCCTCAAATTAGGTATACTTGGTATGTTTCGTGTCTGTCTTTTTTTTTGGCCGTTGTATAGTGTTATTTGTAAGTTTTTTTAGCGCCTCCCACGCCGCGTAGCGGCGGTACCGCGAAGCGGTATGGGAGTGCGCTATGATGATTGCATTTGCCCCATGTGATGAGGTCTCACAATACAAAATTACTGAACAGAGAAATTGATAATTGTGAAATCTTCTTTATGTCTGCTTTTATGAGACATGTCATCAAACACTGGTATACCGACATTAACGGCGGGAGGCGGTTTTTTACGCGGTCACAACCGCATTTCTTGTTACACTGTCATTCTATATATCAAAATGCAGAGGGAAATCCATAAAAGGTTCAGAAGACGTAAATGTCTCAAATGTCACTAGCGTGCAGTAGTGTATGGCACAGGGAACCCTCTGGTATTAACAGTGGGAACAAGTGTTCTAATTTCTGATGGTGTGTCACATACTACAGAGGATTACTACTACATGATACCTGCTGGCCTATATCACTATGGGTGACTTGTGACTCTATGGATGGGACTTACTGTAGCAGATACACATGGCTGATATAGAACCCTTTATTGTGAGGAGGTCACAGGCAGCTTTCCTCACTACCACTGCACCCTTACACTGGGTGTACAGACAGTTCACACGTGGGTATTGCATATATATATATATATATATATATATATATATATATATATATATATATATATATATATATGCCTAAATGTTTGTGGCCTTGTGTCCAAAATCAAGTTAAGTGTCCTGGAGGAATATGCAAAGGACTACGACATAATATGCCGGAGTGAAACAAAATTAGATCAGTGTGACAAACCAAACGTTACAATACCTGGGTACTCGCCGCTATTCTGTCACCGCAAAGAGTTTACAAGACGCTCAGTTGGTATTGCCATTTATGTTAAGGATGTCATATTTGAACATATTACACTACTCAAGGGAGCAGAACATGAGTATGCATTGTGGTGTAAACTTGATAGGCTTGTGCTCGGGTTTGAAATCTTAATTGGTGCTATATATATACCCCCTATAGGATCTGATTATTTTATTGGCGATGAATTTGAGGTGCTAGAAAATGACATTACTGACCTAAACACAGAGTTTGATTTACCCCTTCTTCTTGTTGGGGACTTTAATGCCAGAACCGGAATACAGAAGGATTTTGTTACGATTGATTCGTGTATAATAGATAGACTTGGGCTACAAGATGTCCAAGATAACCTCTTTAACAGTGAAGACGATTTGAGGTCCATGGGAATCGACCCTGCAAGGTATAATAGTGAACGAACAGTTGGGGCTCACGGTAAAAAACTCATTGACCTTTGTAAAAACACCAACCTTCTTATTGTTAATGGCTGCGTAGGAGAGGATCACAAAATAGGTAACCCAACATGCAAAGGGGTTAGTGTTGTCGATTATATACTTGCCTCCCCGGTCTTATTCCAAAACATTACAAACATGAGGATAGACACTTTTGACAAATTTCTTAGCGATGCCCATAACCCAGTAACCCTTGACCTAGCATGCAAACAAGACCAGGTCAATTGTCCAAAGAACTGTAGCAAGGAGGAATCAGACTATACTGGAGAAATGAAAGAGACATACCAAACTCGTTGGGACAATGAGAAGCGAAAAGAATTCACTAAGTCATTTGACAAGAATGCCATTGATGATATAACTGAATACATGGACACAATATATAGTGCAGAAGCCAGCATCTCACAAATCAATGCTATCACAGAAATGATTAATAAGGTATACATTGCTGCAGGTATCAGTATAAACATCACCAAAAGTGTCAAAAGTAAAACGTCAAAGCAGAGAAAAAATCCAAGAAACCAGCAACATAAAGCATGATTTGACAAAGACTGTGAAAGGGCTAGAAAAGACTTTTTTAAGGCAAAAAATCGGTCCAGGAAAAAGAAATGCGCAATCAACTCAGCAAACTTGAAAGAGAAAAGTAGGGCTCTGAAGAGCAAACTAAAATCAGCTTATAACCTATACCATAACAATCTCCACACTAAATTAAGAAATTTGAAAAGCTCAAACCCAAAGGACTACTGGACCATACTAAATAATGCCACAGGGAAACAGAAAAAGGGGTACCAAATCAATATCAATGACTTCCAGAGCCATTTTGGAAACCTAAACAAAATAGGAGAAACCCCAAATGCCCCTGATAACTCTACTAACCTAAGCAACGGACCGGCCCCTACAAATGACCCCACACCACTTGACATACTATTCTCAATGGAAGAAATAGAAACACATACAAAGAAACTAAAGAATGGGAAGGCAGCTGGCATGGACTATGTAGTTAATGAGTTTTTAAAGAACAGCCCTCCGGAGATGATATCGCTTATGGTAAAATATTTTAATATGGTTCTAATATCAAGCATTGTGCCCACAGTTTGGAAGATAGGCATAATTGTACCGATTTATAAAAATAAGGGCAGCCCTAAAGAACCAGACAACTATAGGGGTATAACTTTATTAAGCTGCATAGGCAAACTATTCACTTCTCTCCTAAACCAGAGGCTCACTTCTTACCTGGACCAGAACAAGCTAATGGGGGAAGAACAGGGTTCCGTAACGGATATGCCACAACTGACCATATCCTTACTTTACATCTACTTATAGACTACTTGACCTCACAAAAGAAACGACTGTATTGTGCCTTTATCGATTACAAGAAAGCCTTCGACCTAGTAGACAGGTCTCATCTCTGGTCGAAGCTTATCTCCCTAGGTATCACAGGCAAGGTGCTACATGTCGTAAAGAATTTATACACTGAGACAAAATCCTGCGTCAGGGCGAATGACTGTATATCTTCACTGTTTAACTGTGATGTTGGTATTAGGCAAGGGGACAACCTATCCCCCCTTTTGTTCTCTATATATCTCAATGACCTTGAAGCGCATTTACGGCAATCATGTAAAGGAGTCATGGTAGAACATGCTGCGGGAGACATGACGGTCTCTACACAGCTATTGACCCTTTTATATGCAGATGATACAATAATCCTAAGTGAATCGGAGTCTGACCTCCAAGCCTCACTCAACACATTATATGAGTACTGCCAGAAATGGAAGTTAACAGTAAATACCACCAAGACAAAAGTTATGGTTTTCTTAAGGGGTAAAGTACAAAAGGTACCCATCTGGCACTTTGGGCCGGAAGAAATTGACATTGCACACGAATATACATACCTAGGTGTAACTTTTAACTATAACGGTTCATTTAACAAATCCTTGTCCAAACAGATTAGCCAGGCAAAAAAAGGCAAACTACAGTATTACCAGTAAGGTCAGGAAGCTCCAACTGCCCATTGACATTGAATGTCACTTATTTGACAGCTGTGTATTTCCTATTTTAACATACGGCAGCAAGGTATGGGGATACTCAAACACATCGCAGTTAGAGGTCTTTCACACACAGGCATGCAAGAATACCCTACATGTACATAAAAACACAAGTAATTGCATCACACTGGGTGAACTAGGGAGAATGTCTTCACAAAATCAAATCAATCAGCGGATGCTGAACTACTGGTCAAGAATAGTGAACGGAAGTGAAAATAAAATAATCTACAACTTTTATTCCGTAATGAAGAAGCTCTATATGAGTGGGACATACAAATCTAAGTGGCTTGAGAAAATATGCGGGGAACTGAATAATCTTGGCCTATCGTACCTTTGGCTCCAAACCCAGTTCGACCCAAAATGGTTTAAAGGGAAAATACGACAAATCAGCGAAGACCAGCAAAGACAAAGTTGGCGTGAGTTGTTAGCGAACTCGAGTGTATGCAGAAGCTATAGATTATTTAAATCTGAACTTAAATTGGAACCATACCTTCTCAAGATTGATAAAAAATATTCGATCCCACTCAGTAGATTTAGAGCAGGAAACCATAAGCTGCCAGTCACGGTAGGCCGCTTTAACAACGTTGACTTACAAGAAAGGCTCTGTCCGATTTGTACAATGGGTGAGATAGGGGATGAATTACACTACCTTCTTAGATGCCCCGTTTTTGATCAAGAACGTTGTAACTTTCTAATACCCCACACAAATAGACTAGGGGCTGACTCAATTATCTCTGAATTGTTCAATAGTGCAGATCAGACAAAACTACAAAAACTGTCACAGTTTGTCCAGTGCATAATGGCCAAATTTGCTACATAAATGTGATGCGCCATCGCTCGCATTATCTGTCCAAATCCGTCCTTGGTCGTCTGAATGAGAAAATCAATTATTAACACTAGTCTTCACATTTCTCATGCCAGTATTACTAAACAAGGGTCAACATCTATTTCTGTAACTGGTGCTCACAAAAGTGATTGTATAAATTATAATCCTCAATCATTTTAGAATCTCACATGTATTATCCTGTATAAATCATAATACTAAAGCATTAAAGAATCTCACATGTATTATTCTTGCCAATGATAGCCTGCCAGTCTAGAAAACAGGTGCTACACTGGTGCCGGTACCCGTAACCGAAGAGCTAAGTCAGCTATGTGTTGAAAAAGGAAGTTTTATACCTGTCCATATATGAAAAAAATAACAAAAAATGGAAAAAAAAACAACAAAAAAACAACACTATACATATATTATGTTAGGCTAGTAGAACAAGTAACTTTAGTATAAGCATAAAGATGGTGCTGCTGAAACCATGCTGATGGACCAGCAAATTAACATTAGCTTTAACTATTTATATATTATCTTCCATCACTGCTATCCCAATGAATCTCCCGGTTCAGGATTACAGTAGCTCGTTTTCTTAGGGCAGCACTACTACATATAGTATAGCATATGCAGTATTAGGGACATTCCCTGAAGATCGATTTAGTACTATATAGAACTACGCATGCCTGTAATTGTAATCATTTTATCCTTGTATGTTCATTATATCTATGTATCCCATGTACTATGTAGCTTGTATGAGTTTAATTGTTTTATCTTTGTATGTTTATTATATCTATCTATCTCATGTAGCTCTTGTGAGTTTTCGAAAATAAAATCATTGTCATCATTGTCATTGTCACAACCACCAGACACCTCGTTGTGCCCCAGGCTCCCCTAGAGTGCTGCTGCTTTTGTAGAGGCAATGCTGTATTCTTATACTGCAGTGTGCTCTGACTTTGAACCTGAACCATCAGTAGATGAGGTCTGTTGATATTGCAGTATGCGCTTTAAATCTGTTCTGTTACCCCTGGTTCTTACCTCACGTAACAAAGGAACTCTGCCCGGGGGGGACACTCACGGCCGATGATATAGGAACGAGCTCCTCGTGCATATAGTGCCACTATATGCACGAGGAAAAGGATGTCACAGGACAACATGATGCAGGGGTGGTCACAGGACATGAGGGGGTGGTTACAGGACAACATGAGGCAGGGGTGGTCACAGGACAGTACATGAGGGGGTGGTTACAGGACCACATGAGGCAGGGGTGGTCACAGGACCACATGAGGCAGGGGTGGTTACAGGACAACATGATGCAGGGGTGGTCACAGGACAACATGATATAAGGGTGGTAACAGGACAGGACAACATGAGGGGGTGGTTACAGGACAACATGAGGCAGGGGTGGTCACAGGACATGATGGGGTGGTTACAGGACAACATGATGCAGGGGTGGTCACAGGACAACATGAGGGGGTGGTTACAGGACAACATGAGGGGGTGGTTACAGGACAACATGAGGCAGGGGTGGTCACAGGACAACATGAGGGGGTGGTTACAGGATCACATGAGGGGGTGGTTACAGGACCACATGAGGGGGTGGTTACAGGACAACATGAGGGGGTGGTTACAGGACAACATGAGGGGGTGGTTACAGGACAACATGAGGCAGGGGTGGTCACAGGACAACATGAGGGGGTGGTTACAGGACCACATGAGGGGGTGGTTACAGGACCACATGAGGGGGTGGTTACAGGACAACATGAGGGGGTGATTACAGGACAACATGAGGGGGTGGTTACAGGACCACATGAGGGGGTGGTTACAGGACAACATGAGGGGGTGGTTACAGGACAACATGAGGGGGTGGTTACAGGACAACATGATGCAGGGGTGGTTACAGGACAACATGAGGCAGGGGTGGTCACAGGACAGGACATGAGGGGATGGTTACAGGACCACATGAGGCAGGGGTGGTCACAGGACAACATGAGGCAGGGGTGGTCACAGGACAGGACATGAGGGGATGGTTACAGGACCACATGAGGCAGGGGTGGTCACAGGACAACATGAGGCAGGGGTGGTTACAGGACAATGTGAGGAAAGGGTGGTCACAGGACAAGGTGAGGAAAGGCTGGTCACAGGACTGCACATGGAAAGGCTGGTCACAGGACTGCAAGGAAAATGGGTGGTTACAGGACAACTGGGGGAAGGGGTGGTCACAGGACAACACAAGGAATTGTGTATCCTGTAACCACCCTTCCTCGTTCTGTCCTGTAACCACCCTCACTATAGCGTTGTCCTGTGACCACCCTCTCATGTTACTGTCCTGTAACCACCCTCCCCTCATGCAGTCCTGTAACCACCTTTTCCTTGTGCTGTCCTGTGACCACCCTCCCCTTGTGCTGTCCTGTGACCACCTTTTCCTGGTGCTGTCCTGTGACCACCTTTTCTCCGTGTTGTCCTGTGACCACCCTCCCCTTGTGCTGTCCTGTGACCACCTTTTCCTCGTGCGTATAGTGCCACTATATGCACGAGGCCCTCGTTCGTATATTGCTTCCCGACACTCACTATATGCCACAGACAGGAGTGTGCGGCTGACAAGGTCCCTTTTTGGCCAAAATCCCTCTCACTAAGGGTCTGGCTTTGGTCAAAATCCCTCTCACCAAGGGTCACTTCTAGCCAAAATCCCTTTCACCAAGGGTCACTTTTCTCATATTTTGACCCAGGACATCCAAATAAGTGCCAGTTTTCGGGATTTTCATCAAAATTTCTGCCAAATATGGTCAGTTTTGATAAAAATTCCGAACATCAAGGGTAAATTTCAAAATAAAAAACACATTTTTACCAAAATCCCTCTCACCAAGGGTCCCTTTTTGCCCAAAATCCCTCTCATCAAGGGTAAGGGTTGTCAGAGGCCCAGCTGTACACCCCTGTCAAAAGAAATCAGAGTTCCCCCCGGAACTCTGCTATTGTATGCAGAGTATTTGAGATAAAAACTGTACATTCACCTGGGTCAGCAGCTTCAGGAACTTTTTTTTAGGGTCAGCAAAAAGTCCAGCATAGAAGCAGCGTCAGACATGAATGAGGCTGAGAAACCAAGGATAAATTATGATGAACAATTCCTAAGGACAATCGTTTCTGATGTAGCTCTGTGGAGAGAACACCCTGCACTCTCTCCTCGATAGATCAGATGTCATTGATCATATAGTACAGAACCAGAGGCCTGACTATTTGGATATAGTTGTGGAGAGATGTTGCAGGTTTGTGTACCAGGGAGGGGTGGGGTGAAGAGGACAGCACTACACCATGCTGTATACTACGGGTGGCATGAAGGGGTGAAGATACTGTATAATGCTAGTGCTGACTGTAACATCAAGTGTGATTGGTCGTTGGCTGACTTTATCTTTTTTCGATACCCTGGAATGGGTGATTACCATTATTTTGGATATAGTGCTGCAAAGCATGTCCCTTTGTGTATAGCCATTTTCAAGAATGATATTGCTAGTGTAGAGGTGCGTATTGTTTAACCATAGAGTTGGGTACCGTCTGACGTGGCGGGTGAGTCGAGTCGTCGGACGTTCCTCAGGTTCCGGATAGGTGGCAGCACCGATCCGGGTCTGTGGGGACATCTGACGACGATCACCTGGGTCCTTATATAAAGCCCAGGGCTCAGCCGCTACGTCAGAGGCCCTTCTGGCCTCCGAAGAATGTAGACCACCACTAATCATTATTAGCTGCCCCTTCTATACTATCGGGTAGCCGTGAGTGTGCATTAGTAATAAATCTAACTGTTGGCATACACTTGAAACACCGTCTTACTCTTTCTTTCCGAATCGTAAGACCCGAACCCCCAGGTCCGTAAGGCCACAACCCCTTACACTGGTGCCGTGACCAGTTAATTCTGGTGTATAGCCCGGACGTTATAACGTCCGTACGGCTAGTACATGGGTTAGATAGCCTCGCGGAAGCTAACCCAGCAGGGCAATTAGTTACCCAGGAGAATGGCAATGGATCATTAGTGCTCCAAACCCATTCAAACTCCCAAGATGCGGAATCTGCATCTTGGAGAGATCCCGAACCCCACTATAATGATAGTGAGGAAAATCTACCAGACTCTGTACGACGTGAACAGTCCATACAGAGACAGGGTAACTTAATAGGCCAACAATCACTTGTTGACGAGTTAAGTAATTCGATGTTCGAAGTTGGTGGTAGTACTAATCCAGAACATCCGGCACCAATGCCAAAAAGGGTAACATTTGGAGAACTACCTTATAGATTACCCAGACCCGGACTACCAATATTAGATTACAGCGCTATAGATGGCGACTTAACCTATGCGGTACCGGAAGGTGAGGAATTTAAACGACCGGATGTCCTGTTTTTAAATGAAACCTATGTAACTTTGAACGAGAACCTAAATACCTTGGTCAAAGCTAAAGATGAAGTATTCCATGAAAAACTTCAGCTGGAAGAGGACCTGACCGGCATGCGAAGTGAATTCGAAGCCAGAAGGAGTGAGTACATGAAGGAACTCGAAAATGAAGAACTAAAACTTCAGGAAATGAGAAAGTCATTCAATAAAGAATATGACAATAGACACATTCGTATCCAAACATACATAGATACGAACGATCAACTAAGTCTTGATAAGGCAAAATTCGAATCCAAAATATGCCATTATCAGAGCGAGTTAGAGAAATTGAAACTTCAGTGTAGTAAACAAGCTGAAGACAATGAAACCATCCGGGTAGGCATTATAGCTTACAATAAACAACTGGAGGAAGATAGACAGAAACTCACGAATGAGCTTCAGGAATTGCAGACTACTGCAATAACCTTAGACAAATACGTAGAAGCCGCCCAACTAACTATAGGTACTATAGATCCAGCTGTGGTGTCTACAATGTTGGGGAAAACATCCAAGGATGCAACTCCAATTAGATACAACCCATTCGTAGACGACGGGGCTGATAAGAATGTAGTATCCGGAATCTATAAGAAACCGGATAATACCGCAGGTAATGGAAACGCACATACACCAGCAACTCCTGTGCTGGATACAATAGGTCCGGCACCGCCAATACCAGATTTGAGTCATAAAATTAAAGCGACTCACGATAGTGCTACTGGTGCTAACAATAATACACCCGTAGCACAACCGAGAGTACCGGGACCACCGAGACATATGTTAACACCACCTTTATATTTCTCCCAACCCGGCCACAGTACACCAGCAGGTCCAAGATTACCGAACCCACCTTCGGGTCAAGGTAATGGTCCTAATGATGGACGTTTTCCAAGACCAAACCCGCCACAAAACAATGTTAACGGCGGTACATACCAACCAAGAACAACTCCCTATGGATATAGATATAATTATAATCCGGCAGGAAGTAGTAATTACCAAAATGGTAATAACTATAATCAGGGATGGAATCAAAATAATTCTTACCCTAGGTATGCATCTTCCGGAACAACTGGAAATGCCGGTTACAGTGGTGGATGCCCTAGCGGTTCATCCGGACACTATCCTAACAACGGTCCACCAGGAGGAAACTCTCCAGGCGGCCCAGGAGGATGGATCGGGAGGAGATGGCAGGAAGCCAAACAGAAGAACTTCCATGCCTGCAGGGATGCAAACCATCTTTGATAGAAGCCAATGTATTCAAAACCTTGGCATTGACTGCTACCGAAAGGGAGCAGATGGCATGGAAGTCATGAACTGGAGCATGCGAGAAGCAGATAGACTACGCGCATGTAATAATCCGGCACATAGACAGGCACGGATACCCCCTCCATATGATTCCAATGATCCATGGAAGGATAGGTATCAAGCTTTTGTCGACGAAGTCAATTGTAGTGGCTGGACAAAAGAAGAAGCTCTGCCCTATTTTATCTGTTGGTTGAATAAAGGTGGAAAAGTAGCCCTCAATCAATGGAGAGCAGCATACGGAATATACGGCACCTATGATCAATTGGTCGAATGTGCCGCATACCTATTCGGATCAATCGTTAGAGAAGATCCATGGGTAAGCTTCAAGAAAAGGACACAGAAACCTAAAGAATCTCACAAGGTCTTTGGTTTGGAGCTACAGGACTTGCTATGAAAAGCGCGTCCGAATTGGGCTCATGACGATGAGTGCTATCTACAAGAGTTGTTTATACAATTCTACAATGGATTGCGGGATCCAGATCACAAACAAGTAGTTTGGGATTCTTGGAAGGATGACACTTCCTTCAGTGACCTGTTCATATCAATTGATGGACATGACATGAAGAAACGATTGGTAGGTCTAGGACCTAACCCGGTAAGAGCAGCTCCGTTTCAATACGGAGGTACACCTGCTCCGATATATGAAACTTCCCAGTTAGCCCCGGTCGATTCTCATGAGGCTGATGAGGAGGATGAATATGTCTCCGATGAAAATGGAGAATATATTGGATCAGTTCAGGTAGCTGGAAAGTATTACCGACAGAAGCGGTATAGGAAGGTACATTCGAGAGGAAGGGGAGGATCCGTTGCTGGTAAAACAGCTTCCGGACCGACTCAATCTGGCAATGTAACCTCTATGGCGAAGCCAACTGTGGCAGCCACTGTTGCTCCGACTAATATGATGGAAACATTAATAGCCGGATTAACAGAAGCTCTAAAGAGACCGAGAGTTGATAAATCTCAAAGGAGATGTTTCAGATGCCAGAAACTGGGGCATTACGCTCCCGAATGTATGGCTGAGAAACCTGTCCCTTGTAGACAGGAGGGTGTCTCTGGAATAAGTACAGAGGAAAACTAAGGAGGGGTCTCCCGATGGGCAAAGAAGGGGATCCCAGTGACAAATCTTGCCATGATATCACCATCCGTGATGATAGTTCGCATGTAGTAGCAAACTCGCCTAGCACCGAGGTGGTTGTAGACACCCGGAAGGTTAGGGAAGCTGATATAACAGGTGCCACGGGAGCACAGGGGAAACCCAATATCAGTAACGAGGCAGGCGGCTATGCGTTAGCCAGGGTTGGTAGTGCCCACCTGCCCCCGGGTCATCCTTGTCTGGAATACCTGAAAGGATGTGGATCGACTCCTGGTGTGAACAATGACGTTCCGATCATCACGGATATGCCCTCTGTTTTAAACGGAAGGCGGTGGTATGTTTGCCTTACTGTTAACGGAAGATCTGCCGAATTTCTCATGGATACGGGAGCTAGCCACTCCTGTATCTCCAAGAGGTTCTATGATCTTATACCGGATGAACATGATACTCTCAAATCGGGAGGAAGTGCTCAGACGGCCGATGGCAGTACCTTGCAGACGTATGGTAGAACTTGTGTGAAGCTACAATTGGATGGAGTACATGACTATGTCATGAGCGCCACTGTTGCGGATATAGCAGATGAGGGGATACTCGGGTTGGATTTCGCATCCCTGTATGGAGTTGTTTTGGAACCCCAATCAGGAGTGTTGAGTGTGAAATACCCGTATCCTGTAAAGGTTAGATGTGTACTGAGACAAGTGAGCAGTATGGCTAGTGTAGCACACACTGTGCGAATCCCTCCAGGAGTAGCCTGTGATGTGCTAGTAAGAAGTGATCCTGCAATGCGCAATAAGCCTGCAGTGATAGAACCGGATGTAGCTACTCTGTCAAGTATCGGATTAATATCTGTAGACACTATCGTAGCAAATGCGTCCTGGTCGGTAGTACCTGTCTCTAATACTGGAAACAGTACTATCTAATTGAAAAAGGGACAAGTTTTTGGAAACGTGACCCTTTCGGAAACTGTAACGGATAGTAAGTTAAACTTACACAAGGTAACAGGAAATGATGAAATTTCGGAAGACTTACTCAAGTTGTATGAAGAAACTTCATTAGAAGATCCGGAACACCGGAAAGAGTTCTATGATATGCTCTGTCAGTATAGGACTGCCTTTGCCAAACCTGGTGAGAAACTAGGTACGACAAATAAGGTAGTACATAAAATAGATACTGGAGATGCGGAACCCTTTAAAATACCGTATAGACGGTTACCTTTAGCGAAAAAAAGAGTAGCTGAAGAGGAAATAAACAAGATGTTGGAACAGGATGTAATAGTCCCTTCCAATAGCCCATGGAGTAGTCCTGTGTGTATGGTAACGAAGAAAGACGGTACTATCCGCTTTTGCATAGACTACAGGAAGCTGAATGGAGTAACGAAAAAGAATTCGTATCCATTACCGAGAATAGACAAAACCATTGACTCCTTAGGAGGAAACAGTTGGTTTTGTACCCTAGACTTGCAATCAGGTTACTGGCAAGTAGGGATGAATCCTTCAGATATGGAGAAAACTGCATTTTCGAGTCATATTGGATTATTTCAATATAACGTAATGCCGTTTGGTTTGTGCAATGCACCAGCAACATTTGAAGCAATGATGGAAACAATCCTAAGTGATTTATTGTGGAAAAGATGTCTTGTATACCTTGACGATGTCATAGTCTTTGGAAAAACATTCGAAGAGTGTTCTAATAACCTAAAAATGGTACTAGAACGTATTATCTCTAATGGTCTCAAATTGAAACCTAAGAAATGCCACATGTTTAGAAAGTCCATAAATTATTTGGGCCGCATCATTAGTGATGAAGGAATAAAAGCTGATCCGGAGAAAATCGAATCAGTTACGAATTGGAATAGACCTAAAACACCCAAAGAAGTGAGGTCCTTTTTAGGATTCTGTTCCTATTATAGGGAATTTATTCCGAATTATTCTAGAGTCAGTTACCCATTACAAGCAATAGCTAACTGGACTCCAGGAAGTACCAAGGAGAAATTTCCTTGGACGCACGAACAGGAATCTGCTTTTCAAAAGCTAAAAGACCTGTTCACGAGTACTCCGGTATTACAATATCCGAATGAAACGGATCATTTCATACTGGATACTGATGCTAGTAATGATAGCATTGGTGCAGCTCTCTCGCAAGTCCAAAATGGGAGAGAGGTACCTATTGCCTTTGCCAGCAATACACTGAGCAAAACTCAGCGCAATTACTGCACAACCAAAAGAGAGTTGTTAGCAGTAGTCGTATATACCAAGAAGTTCAAACATTTTCTATGGGGAACGAACTTTACTTTACGTACGGATCACTCCTCTTTAAGATGGCTACTGAACTTCCGAGATGCTGAAGGAATGTTAGGCCGATGGTTAGCCCATCTATCAGAATATGGGCTTGAACATCACCAGATTCAGCAAAGACCTGGAGTGAAGCATTTAAATGCTGATGCTTTATCTCGAATACCAATCCGGAAATGTGATAATCCGGATTGTACTGATTGTGGAGCTCATAGGGCAGTGTTAGCAGGGATTCGAAGACCATTCGAACCCCTAGTTGCCAGTATACTGGATTGGTCTATGGATCACATACGACGTTTCCAGGAAGCTGACTCGATAACTGCGCAGCTACTGCAATTAGTACCAAAGGGTATACGTCCAGTTAGACCTGAAGTCTCTCTGGAAAATCGAGAAATGAGAAGGTTTCTTGCTCAATGGACCGAGCTTGAAGTCCGGAGTTAGATTCGCAAGAATCGGGGTAGATATCATTAGTGGATTGAATACAACCGCTAATGATAATACCTGTATGATGGTAGTGTGTGATTATTACACAAAATACACTAAAGTATTTCCACTACCGGACCACAAAGCAGTTACTTGTGCCGAAGCCTTTGTAAAAGGTTGGGTACTAAGTTTCGGTGTACCATTAATGCTACACAGTGACCAAGTCAGAGAATTCGAATCAAATCTCTGGCAGGGTATGTGCGAATACTTAGCTATTTGTAAGACTAGAACCAACCCGTATAGGCCACAAAGCGACGGATTGGTAGAAAGGTTCAATAGAACCCTTATCCAAGTTCTAAAGTCACTCGTCAATGAACACATGGACGACTGGGATGAGCAATGTCATTTTGTGACACATGCTTATAACAGTACGGTACATTCAAGTACAAATTGTACCCCGAACCTTTTAGTATTCAGAGAGGATCTGATAATGCCTGCCGACTTAGTATTTGGAGTCGTAGGGATGGACCCGGAACTACCTTGCCATGTAGTTTTTGTGGAATGTTTAAGAGACAGATTTAAAAAAGCATATGAGTCTGTCCGAATTGATTTGGAGAAAAGTGCCAAATGGCAGAAAGCTGGATATGATACCGATCTAAAGCATCGGAAATTCAAATCCGGAGACAGAGTTCTAAGATTACATGAACCACTTAGACACATAAAAATTAGTGTCTAATTGGGATGGTCCCTTCACGGTAACACAAGTTATCAGTGATTGTACCGTAATTATTAAATCTGACCTTGGTCGACTTTACCAGTCAAATGTGGCTAGATTGAGGAAATGGTCTGGGAGGGAGACCTCCACAGAAATGTATGGTGAAGGTTCCGGAAAGATCCTGAACCAGAATCGTATAATAGACCAGGTAAAGAACACTACAGTGAAGCGAGGCCGTGGTAGGCCTAAGAAGTGTTCCGAATCAGTGGCACCCACGCCAACACAGATTAAGCGTGGGGGAGTTAAAAAAGTCTCGGCAGGTGAAGACAAGAAGAAGAGGAAAGGTGTCTCGAAGGCTAAGAAATACCTAGAAAAGGCTCTTCAGACTGTCAGGTCCGATAAAGAACTATCCGAGAAGGGGAGATACGTTCGTCGCAGCCCTCGAATTGCCCAAAGGACTGCCGTGACCTAACCTGTATACACAACGGGTGTAATGTTTACATTTAGAGGAACGGATGACAACTGACCCGAAAGGCTTATTTGTCGCCGCCGCATGATGTACCAATGGGTAGTGGACGGATAATCCGGTGGACGGAGTCATCGGCGTGAGCGATAATTACCTAAAAACAATCAGTTTGTTGATGTTCCGCTTGTAGCACGTGCGTTTCCGCATGACGTCACCGCGTCCAGTCTCGGCTGACCCCTCGTGACCTCGCGAGCTTGCGGGGAAATGACGTCACGAAAGCTGGCCTGTCGCCATATTGTTTTTCGGTAACGTTCAAGGCGGACGAGTGTACTCCCCTCCTTGGATTTTGCCGTCTAGCAAACCTTTGGTGCGCCCTCAGAGTCTGTCTCTCAGTAGGCAGACTCCGTCTGTGTCGGCCCCAGCGCCGTAAAAGCCGGAAAAAGGAGTAGTTTACTCCCGTGAGCGATTCCCCAGTCATGGCTGAGGAATCCGTAGCTGCAGCCAAGCTATCCGGTGACCCGGATAAGCTGACTCCGTCCGCAGAAGCTTTTCCGGAAGCTTTGTCACCTGTTACACAGGAAGAGAGCGAGATGATGGACGTGGAGGAACCCACGGATCGCTCGTTCGAGGAGAAGCTGGCCTCATTCTCACTGAATGAGCCAGAGAAAATGCTGTCTCCACTCCCACCCGAGGGATCCGGAGGGGCTACGAGTGCTGAACCCGCAGCGACTGGGTCCGAGACCGCACAGGTCGACGGACCGAAGGACCAGTGGAAGCCAGCAGTGGCTGACCCGTTCCCTGTAGAGTATGATGGTCGCTACCTGTACGTCCACCCGGAACTACAGGCACAAGTGACCTATGCTGACGGTACACCAGTTAGGTTGGACCCGAAGGTGAGGATAGCTATCGAGGGCGTCATGGTCCCCGAACAGCTGGATAGGACGCCTCCCGAATGGCTCCGAGACTGGCCGTGGTTCCAATGGGGACTCATGGTGGACGCTGCTTTCCGCGAAGTAGTGTATGAAGCCAACAGAGCTTTCCTGCTCGGAGGATATCCGAAGCCGGATAAGACCCTGTGGAACGTCAAGGCGACGAACATTGATTGGGTAGGCTGCGTCTCGGAACCCGAGGGGCAGACTTACCCACGTCCTTGTGCCACCCGGCCCCAGTACCAGACCACGAAGGAGTTTCGGGAAGCCGCTGCCAACTTTGAACAGTGGGATGACGGTTACTACATAACCGAGCAAGAGTTAGTGGATGTTCAAAACAATTCGCTAACAGGCATGAACCGGAGTGCAGCCCTTCGGACGGTTCTCGTCCGTCGAATGACTGCAGAACAGGAGGCCCAGGAAGAGGCTAAGAGGGCAGCGGAAGTACCCGCACCTCCTATCCCCGACCTGAAGCTTGCCACCCGAAGCACAGCCGGTTCTGCATCAGCCACCGGCAGTACTACCACTCCCACCCTCCGGATCCCTCGGGTGGGAGTGGTCTGCTGCTCGGAAGCTCAAGCATCTACCGGATTCTGCTAGAGCCGAGCCGAAAGCTAGCACCTCGGCCACTGGCAGTACTGCCATGGAGGTTGAGTCGTCAGACGAGGAATCGGTACACGAGTCCTCGGTTGAGTATGATGAGAAGGCCACCCCATCTACTCAAACCGAGGCTGAACGATGGGCTAACGCCAAATCCGGATTCAAAAACCGGATTCCGACGTGTTTCTCCGACTGTGCCTACTGAGTAAAGAAGGACGGCTCCACCCTATATGCCTGCCCGGACTCAGTCAATAAAAATAATGAGTCAGATGATGAAGATTGGATGCGTCTTTCGGACGAGGACCCCAATCCGAGCAAAGCCTATCGAAAGATGTGGCTTATGCTAAACCACACCGAAGGGTATTACACTTATACCCGTAGGAGAAAGCTGCATTGGGCTCTTGAGAAGCGGTATGGTGACGACCAGAAGTCCTGTCCCTTCTCTATCTGCCAGGATGTGAGTGATGTCTCGGTCCGGACCTGGAGTACTCCAGCCCGGTTCCAAAGGCATCTGGTAGAGGCCCACTTCTACCATCACCCGGTTTACATTTGTGATCCGAGTTATGGTAAGAAGGGCAAGAAGTGCACTACGAAGGTTCAATATAGCCGACGTAGCGATCTGGCGAGGCACCAGAAGAAATGCCACGCAGAAGGTTTAGATGGGGCTCGGAAGTGTATCATGGAGCTTCATCAGGAACTCATGAAGGAGTTCGACAGTCTGAGCGAGGATGCTTGGTCTAAGATCCGACCAGGGGACCAAGTCCTCTGCGAGGTTCCGAAGACCAAGGATTCGAAACTCTGCGCAAAGATAGTCCTGACTCCTGGAAAGGGTAAGCTGGACATGCACGAGTCTCTCTGGCAGAAATGCGAGGAATCCGGCAAGGAGGGAAAGAGAGCTCGTGAAAGGAGCAGAAGGGATCAGAACTGTGGTGGTAACGGTAATGGTCAGACCACCACTGCTCGGCACCCCCATGAGCAGGTTCAGGGCACTCCTGTGTTCAAGAAACCCGAACCTGCCGGATACGCTGGCGCAGTATCAAAGCCTGGGAAAGTTAACCCCCGCAACTTTCCGTCCTTGACCCAGGGACCTGGACCTGAGAGCCAGACCTTGGTCGTTGGAAAGGGTGGTCGACTTGTTCCCAAGAAGACCTCAGCACCTGCTGCCGCCGGATCCGCATCCGCTCCAGCCGCCACCCCAGTCAACTTCACCCCGGAGCAGTTAAATCTTTATCTGCAGATGGGGCTGAAGCAGAACCAGCCTCCAACCTACTGTATGCCAACAGCAGGCGTGTCCGGAAGTCCAACACCCGGAAGTGGTCCTCAGGCCGCATCGACTCCCCCCAAGGCTGTCGCTGCACCAGAGAAACCAAAAGACGCCATTACCATTAAAACCGGTAATGCGGAAGTTTGGTTTGAGAAGTCTCGCAAGGGGGAAGCAGATGTCCAGAAGGCCATCTACACCCACTGGGAGAAACGTGTCTGCGAGAAGGCGACAGAATTCCATCAGGGTCTTCTTAATGATACCCTGTTGTGCATGAAGGAGGTTGCGGATGCGCATCCGCTCCAGCCGCCACCCCAGTCAACTTCACCCCGGAGCAGTTAAATCTTTATCTGCAGATGGGGCTGAAGCAGAACCAGCCTCCAACCTACTGTATGCCAACAGCAGGCGTGTCCGGAAGTCCAACACCCGGAAGTGGTCCTCAGGCCGCATCGACTCCCCCCAAGGCTGTCGCTGCACCAGAGAAACCAAAAGACGCCATTACCATTAAAACCGGTAATGCGGAAGTTTGGTTTGAGAAGTCTCGCCAGGGGGAAGCAGATGTCCAGAAGGCCATCTACACCCACTGGGAGAAACGTGTCCGCGAGAAGGCGACAGAATTCCATCAGGGTCTTCTTAATGATACCCTGTTGTGCATGAAGGAGGTTGCGGATGCTGAAAAGCAGCGCCTCGAGACCCTCATTCGGGACGATGTAAAGTCCCAGGAGGAGGCTGCCGCAGCTGCCCAAGAAAAGGCAGCTATGGACATACACGTCTTGGAGAAACGTGTCAAAGAAGAAATCACCCGGAATACCAACTTCACACCAAGTTCATGAGGGTATTCGGAGTCGATCTCGACGAGTGGGACGGCACTCCCGAGTCGGCTCTAGCTCTTCTTAAGAAGAAGCATGCGAAGAAATCCGCCTAAGCATGCTACGGGTTATTTTCTAAAATTTTTTTCTCTCCACTAAATAACCAGATATAGTCTTTGCGGAACCCTACAGGTCTGCGAATGTCTTTCATTAGTATATGAACACCTGTTCTTTGTGTTCCGGGTTCCTTTTATGACCAGCTTATTGTATGATTCAGGCCGTATAATTCTTATTGTACCCTGAATAGTCTATTCGGATTCAGAACTTCACTTACAAACAATCCGATAGTAGACTTGCTGCTGTCAGACGTATCCGGATGCCGGTTCCAGACTTCTGCTGCTATCTGTGCTAACCACTATACTAGGATGGACTTTACGATTTACCTCTACATTTCACCTATAGAATGGACTTATACTACATGTTACTACTACTTCCGGACCAGCCTATATTGGACTTTTTACTTATGTCAACAATACTTAAATGGATTACGATTCTACACTGTTGACAAAACCGGATCTACACTTTACTTCTACTCTACACCATTCGGATATACTTATGAACTATAGCACTTCCAGAGGATTGTGGGTAGCTGCCCCAAATTCATCTACCGTGTTCACTTTAATAACCAGGAATCATAGACTTTAGCACGTCCATCCCATGGTTAGCTGACCACACTTACCTTCTAGTATCCGGAAAACTACAGCAGAAGACTCCAGCAGCATCTACCATTTTTTATATTGTACATAATGTCACATGTCTATTTTTCTATAATGATATTTGTATGTGCATATTGACATTGTAGTCATAACTTACTATATATTGTGATACGGGTATATATATATCTATTAGTACGGATCTCAAATTACTGTTCATATTCATAATATAAGATCCGGTAAACTACACCAGAACGTACATATTATTGCCCTGCGAGACATATTGTATCATAAATATATTAATCTGGTGTTATAGAGGTTATTTGGTACACGGTGATATCATATATATTATCATATTCATTACTACACCGTGAATTTTTTTTCTTTTCAAGTGTATAATACAAATGGTTCTACTCGTACTACTCACGGAATCCTTAACGGATTCATATGGTTATATGATGTTATTCTAAAGGTATAATAAGCTGATTAACAGTTTCGATACATACAACTGTTATTCATTCAAGTAATTCGTATCATATTACAACATCCAATTTATTATTATGTAACTATATACACTATCAGAATATATGTATATGACATTCGTATCATATTTAACTTGGTGTTAATGTTATATCTATGGTTGTACCTCTATTACTAATGGTTTAGACATATAGAAATGTTATCCTAGTAATATTACTATAACTATAACACCCTCCTAAATGTCTGGGGGAGTGGTGTAGAGGTACGTATTGTTTAACCATAGAGTTGGGTACCGTCTGACGTGGCGGGTGAGTCGAGTCGTCGGACGTTCCTCAGGTTCCGGATAGGTGGCAGCACCGATCCGGGTCTGTGGGGACATCTGACGTCGAACACCTGGGTCCTTATATAAAGCCCAGGGCTCAGCCGCTACGTCAGAGACCCTTCTGGCCTCCGAAGAATGTAGACCACCACTAATCATTATTAGCTGCCCCTTCTATACTATCGGGTAGCCGTGAGTGTGCATTAGTAATAAATCTAACCGTTGGCATACACTTGAAACACCGTCTTACTCTTTCCTTCCGAATCGTACGACCCGAACCCCCAGGTCCGTAAGGCCACAACCCCTTACACTAGTGTAAGACTTTTAATTCAAAGTGGTGCAGATTCAAAAAAGAGTGAATGTGATTATATAGCAATAAATCTGGAGGCACTGAAAATTTAACATAGGCTGCATTATTGTTCTCAAATAACAAAAAAAGAAAACAGTGAAATTCTCAATGAACTCCTGCTCTATAACCGAATAGTCAGAAAATCCATGAGTGAGCAATTGCAAGATCTGTTACTTGTGTATCTCACTATGAGGAAGCCGGTCGTATCACACCTGGATGTACTTTTTACACATGGCGTGATTTTAGATAAAGACAGGGGAGGGGATACTCTGAATAATGCCTGCATTAGAGAAAGTCACATTAACACCCTACGCTGGCTTGTCAGGCACGGGGCTGTGTGCCCTACCTGCCTGTATCCAATAGTTAGAGAAAGTCACATTAACACCCTACGCTGGCTTGTCAGGCACGGGGCTGTGTGCCCTACCTGCCTGTATCCAATACTCCATTTGGTCAATATTACATACAGTATGCTGGAAAGTGGCAAGTTCCTTCTGCAATCTTTTCAAGTGTTCAGAATTGCTGCATTGGAAATTCTTCTGGGAAAAATGGAGGCAGAAATCATGGCTGGTATACAGAAAGGAGATTATGAGGTGATCAGCAAAAAGACAGCATGGATATATCATGATATGTTTATTGCAGAACAGCGAAACTCTTGGTTTGACGAAAAAAAAAGTGTTTATCATAGATAGACAACAACAAATGGCACATCTAAAGGAGTTCAGTGATGACTCCTTGGATATCTACCCAGAGGTGCCAAAACTGTCCCGTGACAAACAAGAATGCTGGAAACAGACTTTGAGCATAGTTTCAAACATCCTAAACTTTTTGAACAACCCAAAGTCATTACAGTGGTATTGCCGTGTTAGTATCCGTGAGAGTCTTGTGTCTCTCTCCCCATCAGTGATAACGTCTCTCCCAGTACCTGCTGCATTGAAGTGCTACATCCTCTGTCATGAGGTTTGAACAAGGCTAAAAATGATGTCATTCCAGGACAATGGTGACTTGTTTTCCCTATTTGCCTGTTTTAGCACAGGTTCTTGAATTAGGACACAGATTAGGACGGGTAGAATAGCATTTTAAGATTAATATTTCCACTGTTTTATACAACATGGGTCACATGATGTAGGGTACATTATAGTTAGCAATCTATTTCTACAGGTCTCCACATTAGCAATGCATAAGCCTTTTAGGTCTGATTACAAAACATTAATAAATAAAACTGAAATTTCAATTCGTTTCACAAAATTAGGCAAAGAATATTTGAGTCATTGTTGTTCTGTTTTATTTATTTATAGTATTGCATGAAAGGATTGTCTGACTAACAATCTGAAGATTTGAAGTCAAAGGTTTTGAATATCCAGAGCCATTCAGATACTCCCCACAAGCCCTAAGCCTTATCAACAGGGGTGGGTGGTTCACGGGGGGGGGCATTACAATTTTTACCCCTCCGGAACTTTGATCACTCTTGAGAGGAGTCGCAAAAATATTGCCTCCATTAAGCAAAAAAGCCAATGCAACTTCTGTAATTCAAAAAGTGTGTAACAAATTCTTACCCTGCCTCTGGTGCAGGGAGGGCAAAGGTTTAGACTGCTCTCAAGGGTTGGATAAACTCACCATCCCCAGCTGATAAATAATGACCTCTCCCTAAGCCAGGCTCAAATTGTTTGTAGGAAATGTATATTGAAATGACACATTGCTAATGGCAAAATAATCTTATCTCAAAGATATTAACAAAGGTTTGTTTTTGTTTCTGTACAATTGTTTTATTGAACAATTACTTCAACAAGACCAGTTTATCACAGTTTTTCATCAAGGGACAAGGTTGGCACAGAGAAAAAATGTTTGCTTATCTAAATATTTAGACTTTGATAATAAATATCTGATCTGTACATAATAGCCAAGGACAAGGACGGTGGCATCAATATACCATAAGAATATCAATATATGACTCTGAATAAAGTTTAGCATTTAACAATAAATTGGCACCTTAAAACTGTAAAAGGACGCCCGAATTGTAATGATCATTGACTGCTGTTAATGTGCTTCAGTATTTGCTTCAATAAGCTGGGTTTCTAGTGATTTCAATGGTATGTTAGTTCTTTAGATTCCAACTGACTCTAAAGCAACTTGGACCCACACCTTTTTTTTTAGTCTAGAAGTATTCTTAAAGGAAAAAAGAGGATTTATTCTGAAGATAATGGTAATTCCACATGAAATTTATATAGAAAATCTTTTTAGTAAGATAATTTATAGTTGTCAGACAAATATCACAGCTTGGACAATTGGTAATACTTGTATAAATGTGATATACATTAAAGGGTAGCATTTGCAAGAGTAACATTTGTAAATGAATGCTACATTTTGAGCGAGGAGCAATTAACACCATGGAGACCCAAGCACAGGAATGATCGTTAACGGATATACTCATGAACAATAAACATTTATATAAAGTGGTTAACTAGAACTAGTCAGCAATCACAGACATTATCATATACATGACCAACATTCACAATGCCTAGTTTCCAAGATTATCTCTACATGGCATAAGCCTGATAGGTTCTAGCACTTCTACACATAGATACAGTACATTTCCACTCTGACCAATTTGTTCTGCATCTTTCAACTCTATAATTATTGTGTATACACATACAAAGAGTCGGTAATTGAATAAATATTCTCTAACTCCTCTCGGTAGGCCTTCCCAAATTCCAATGTGATTTTACATATCCTTACATAGAGCCCATTCGCACGTTACATACCCTCATTTATGTGATACCAAGGATGTGTGCTATAGGCCCTGAAGGCTTTGGCAATACTCTCCACTAGAAGTCAACAAGCATGCCACTTTTCACATCCAACACCACTCACAGGGTTCCTCATTTTGATGGTAGTCACAGAAACTTGTCACTGAATTAGTACAATCTTACTGCATTTATTTAAGTAACACTTCTAATATGGCTATGTATCTTCACACTGACTACAAGCAGTACATTACTACATTCTCAGGTCATGATTATTAATACTTATACAACTGTATGTATATTAATGTCCTATATTGTGAGTTCAGCGGGTGGCGAGGCAGGCCCTGATGGTGTTTTCTAATAATGATATCCAGTTAGTCTTGTCATCTGCTGTGTCTCCTGCACAGATCCACGACCGACGAGGGGTGTACATACGGAACGCATTCTTAACATCTGTATAAAGAACGGAATAAAAAGAAGGGGATAACATAAAAATCCAAAACTTCCCACAAATTGATTTTTGTCTGTGGCTCTTCTGCTACAGACTATGCACAATAGTCTAATATAATAACAACAGTGTGTGTACTTAACTATCAATGAAGGATTTCCCAGAATATATGTCATAATTTTGATAATATTCACAGATTAGACCTTTCCTCATTTATAGCCCTATGTCAGATTAACATAAGACCATTTTAAGTTCAAGCAAAAGGTCTCTGTAGGCTTTGTTTTAGAAATGTTTCTTCTGAAACAGCTATGTACGTGTTGTGCTGGTTTCAACTTAAATTGTTGTCATACTTCCTGTATTTTAAGAAAACATTCACTGTTTAATATCTCTGTAAATCTCTATGGACAGAGAAATGCTAAAGTTGCAGTTTGTAGTCTACAGAGGGGAGGGTTGACAGGTTTGAGAGGGAGGGGGTTGTGACAACTTTGCCTGAAGGCCCTTTCCTGCTGTAGGTGGCTAAATAATACTGGTCTCTACTACTAGGCACCCTCCCAACCCAATCTACTCTACCCTACACCCCCTCCAAGCAGTGGCCATGCCATGTGCAGTGATCCGGAACGTCTCTGACTTCATATATGTGCATACAATATAACCACCCACAGAGACCACCAGAGTGTCCAGTACGTACTATTCTATCATCAACTAAAACTAAACACAAGTTTACAAGTTGCTGCGCCATGTCTCACAGGACTATTCTCTACTATTCTATCAAAATCTACAGCACTATGGTTTTATTTTGGTTAGAAATGTTTAGAAATATTCATAAAAAAAACAAGAACATGATTATTTATATGTTTTTCTGCTCATTCTGGGTGCTTTTACTGGATGTGAGAAATAGAGGTGTGTCATCTCATCGGGGTGTGATATAGAGCTCCAAGGTTAAACCTACAGGGTGTTCATATTCCAGTATTCCAAATATGAACAAAGAGACATCAGTGATATGGCTATAGAATAACCCCGGGGGGGCACTCAGTTTTCTTCTGACGGGGGTGTGCGGCTGGGGCTCTGACAACCCTTACCCTTGGTGAGAGGGATTTTGGGCAAAAGGTGACCCTTGCTGAGAGGGATTTTGGTCAGAAATGTGCACAATTAAGTCTTTTATCTGAAAATTTACCCTTGATGTGAGGAATTTTTGTCAAAAGTGATCACATTTGGCAGAAATTTGAAATAAAATTCTGAAAACTGACACTTATTTGGACACGCGGGGTAAAAATATGAGAAAAGTGACCCTTGGTGAGAGGGATTTTGCCTAAAAGTGACCCTTGGTGAGAGGGATTTTGACCAAAACTAGACCCTTGGTGAGAGGGATTTTGGCCAAAAAGTGGCCTTGCCAGCCGCACACCCCTGTCAGTGACATATAGTGAGTGCCCCCCCCCCCGGGAGAATAACCAACATCATACCTGAACAACCTAGTCCATAGCAGAGGAGCCACAGACAAAAATCAATTGTGGGGCCTCCCTATGCTTTACAGCTTGGTGACTCTGAGCCATACACTAGTCAACTAATCAGACCAGTACACCTAGAGTCGCTGCGCCAATAATATGAAATGAATGCAATGGTTCACTCAAATTGGGTATGCCTTAGGGTTATCTTGCAATCCATAGCATAGCCAATCCTTGTGAACCTGTGCCTATATATATTTTAGTTGTAATTATGCTGTGTATGAAATCAAGTACACCTCTAGCTAAATTTGTGGCAATAGGTGACATTTTCTTCATTTCTGTAAATAATCAATCATAAAACTTACATTTAGAGTCAGGTATATCCTCCACTCTGAGTCTGTTAAGGGCTGCACAGGCTTCAAAGCGATAGACGAGTTCCACTGAGCGCTCATATGGGAAGTTACGTGTGGTTCTGCGTGTCACCAGGAGACTGTCGTTAAATAAGTATAGCCCTAACATCTCTATGTGCTGGTAACATCTGTAAAGAAGTGGGGTATTTCAGTTTGTAAAATGATGGTATTCTAATACAAGTCTCCTATCATGACAGTAAAAAAATGTTTGATTATGCACCAACCCCAACATATGGCACTTCCAGTAGGCAAGTTCCCTATTCCTTACCATTGCAGGGGTAGCAAATCAATGTGTATTCACATTGCAGTCTATTTTATAACCAATTGATGGGATTCATCAATACAGATCAATAGGTGTGCTCAATACGACCAATACCGTAATCTCCCGCGTAGAAGACGCATTGCGCGTATAAGACGCACCCCAAACTCAGCACATGCATTTTCGCGTATAAGACGCACATTTTAATGCTGATATTTGTAAGATTAGTACTGTTCTATAGTAAAATTACCCCTCGTATAAGACGCACCCTGAACTTCAGAAAATCCTATAAGACTCCCCAGCATTTTGTTTGGCGTAGAGGACGCATCTTATACGCGGGAGTTTACGGTACTAAGACTTTTACAGCAATATTGGTAAGCAGTCCTGCAACAATGTATGATGTATATAATGCCCCGCGAAATAGCGTTTTTTGACTGTGGCTCCCCCTAGATTTAAATGCATGAACACGCTGTTGCATCATGTGTATATGATCTGTTCAATGTAAAATACATATAATTTGGAGCATCATTATCTAATAATCTCAATGAGAGTGAAACTCAAGCTTTAGTAATTTTTATCTGAAATTTCATAAAATGGCTCGAATAGGTAAAATAATCCAATCTTGCTTGTCGGCATTGTATTTGATTTGCTGACCATTGGTTAGCGTATTCAACTCGCTTTGAAAAGTGATTTGGATACTACAGGATACAATTTAAGATAGACAGGTGTTTGTTTACCTTAGTTCTGGCAGTATAGCACCATCTGTTGGTGCCTTTAGATGTGCGACATCAAGCTGACGAAGGAAGTAACGATTCGCCTCAGCCAACACCTGATTGAGAATAGATTATATCATCAGCCCCAAACCAAGGATTTCATTCAGTATACATGTAACTAATATTTAATCTTTTACGATGTAAAATGTGTAAAAGACTTGGTTTAATGGTACATATGTTATTGATATATAATTTTTGATTCACAGGGTGATAGTCGATAAGCCAAGATTCCCTTCAACATCTACTTTCACATTTCCTAACATGAAAAAAATAGCAATCATGCATAGAAGACTTGATATATACATCAGAGAGGTAAGTCAGGTACTGGGAAAATCCCTGAAAAGCTGTTATCACGACACTGGGAGAGATAGCAGCAGGGGGGCTTAGTGAAGTCCCTAGTTGAAAATACAACTGAGGACTGGGTCTGTGTGAAGAAAATGACTAGGAAAAGAAGGCTGTGAATAAATTCTGTCCCTGAAGACACTGGATATCCCTATTCAGACTACATTTTAACATTTTGAATTGCCTATTTTCAGGGAAACCCCTGACAACTTACATCTCTGATACATAATTATTCATCTATAGTTCAAAATTGCACAAATGTAGCATTACAAGTACTTACTGGACATCTGATTATTTTATTTTGGAGAGCAAACAGTTCCCTTTGCTTCTCAGCTCGCTCCTTGTTCTGAGAAAAAAGAACGAGAAATTATTCAGTTACCTGGGGTGTTTGATAATTAGTAGGTAGGTGGGAGGGGGTATAGACCCCTGCGCATGCTGCCACAATTAAATTTCCAAGTCAACGTTTCAAACCTTGCAGCTCCTCATCAGGGGCCTGTCTTCCCCTATCATACAGACAGATACGGACGTCCGTATCTCACATATGGACCTCTCTACAGAGGCGTAGGAAGCAAATCTTCATTGGTGGGGCCCAGCAGGGACCCAACCTCAACCACCTTGAATTGTCGGCTCAAGCGCAACAGCGCCTAGATATACATCCCTATATAAAATTTGTATAGAAAAGTAATCTGTGATGAATTTTAGATCTGATTTTAGACCCAGGCCCCCATTTTCCCTATCCTGTTACTATATCAATCTAATTTGAGATGGAAAGTTTTAGCTTCTGGTTCAATTCATTATGAATTCTTGGCAAATTTGGGGGGCCCAGACATACTCGGGGCCCACCTCCTTTATGATTGGGGGGGCCCAGGCCCCCCTGGCCCCCCCTTTTCCTACGCCCCTGCTCTATGTTGGTAAATGAAATACGGCTAGGTGGGGGGACCAGGTGGTATCCTAAAACTGACATATGGACATATGAACATAGGGAAAAACAGGGCCCTGGACTAATTCATTCCTGAGTATAAATATCAGTGGTTTTGAAACCCTTTTGCAGGGGTCACTTATACATAGAGCTGTTTAAAGAGAACACTGACAAAGAAATATATGTTGGATATCATACTCATCAATAATATAATTTGCTATTTCCTACAAGTGCAACAGTATATAAAAAAAAAAAAACATTGCAGAAGCATCGGGAAGATTCCTACCTCCTGTATGAGAGAGTTGAGTGAGCTGAGTTTGCGTATGGCTGTGTCAAGGTCAGGACGGTCTGGGTGTTCTGATGGTGTATACGTCTTAAACCAGGATAGTAATGTGACATACTCCGCTATACGCCGTGTTGGGGCCAACAGCAACTCAGGCAGTCTGCAGAGGAAAGATTTGGACTTAAGAACCAAAGATCAGATTATTGTTACATCATTTCATAACATACTCCTCAATAATGCTGCACAGGGGCTAATAATAACTCCGACAGTCTATGGAGAAAGGAACTGAAATTGAGAACCAAGGATAAGATTATTAGTGCATCAGTACATTAACAGATTTCCAGATTCAGGTTTATCTGAAGAGTTCAAAATGTGTAATTTTATAGGTTTAATTCACAATTTTACTGTGGACAAAAAAAAAACAAAAAAACAAAAACCTGTTCATTATCTGTAACTTGCATATCTATAACCCCTTTCCAGCAGGAACTATATCATTACAATATCAAACAGGCACTTGAGCCTTCAATTACACCAATTTACGGATATTAAAACCGATGTTATATTCCATCCCTCTAAGTAGAAAGCTAATATGTAAAAGCAGTTAAAACCTTACGTCATCATCTTTGTCTCCGGGCGGCGCTCGTGCCTCTTCAGGAAGGCCCTGAATGTGGGTGTGTTCTCCATGGCACGTTCTAACGTGGACAGCACCAGCGGGTAGTTATTGAGGAAGTTTACATATGCCTTTAACTTGGTGGAGAACCTGATGAAGATGTCACCGAGACACGCCTGGGGAGACCAGTCAGACAGCCGGGATTTGAGGTGTTCTACCAACTCTCTGTTACAACAAGATATTACAACAATGTATGGTTGTTATCATTAGGGAGAAAGGAGTGGTAATTCTTTAACGGGGGGGGGGGGGGAGTTGGGGTGGTGGATTTTTGTGTGCATATAACAAAAATTTCCCTTTCCCCCTTTGGAGGGGTGTGAAATTTTTCCGCCACCCCCTATCAATCTATAGTAGCACCCTGGCTATTTCAGTAAAAAAAGAGTGAAATTTTTCTCCCCCCTTTGATAGGTTTGATTATTTTGTCCCCCCCCCTATTGTTAATAAATGACCTCTCCCTTGTGTGAAAATATCTCTGTCAACCACATACCACCAATGTCTACAGAGTCTGTCATCCCAATCTATCTCACTATTTTACATTATATGGTGGAGTAATCATCTTCAAGGGCACAGAAATATTTGTGTTATTTCTGGTGTAGGTAAGGGTCATTTACATATTTACATTTTAGATATGATTCACAAGAATTATCTAACTTCACATGGTTCCTCACCTGCTTAGTTCTGCAAGATGTACCACATCACCAAAGATGATCTGGGAGTTATGAAGACTGACAATAGCCCTGAATGTAAGAGAAAGATCATCAGCATCATTTCCTAATATAGGTCAACAATGTACAGATTTTTCTTGCAAAAATCAATAAAAATGCAGAAATTCCTCCAAAATTATTAGAAGTGTAAGTGACCTGTTTGAGTTCAGAGCGGCCTGTATGGGGGCATAGAACTGTATACGTATTGTGTCCAGGGTGCGCATGTAGTTTATCTCAGAGGCCAGCACCTCCTCAGCTATAGGAGTCCGCTTCTCTGGGTGGTCCTTGAACTGCTGAGCCGACTGAAATATAAAAGTGTACATGTATCCATACTTTATGTTTCATAGCATAGATCACTAGATGTAATGCTTGAGAGTTATTTTAACACCCCCTTTACCCCAGAGCTTAATTCAAGGCCAGGTCTTAAACATGAATTACAGTATGTGAGATAGCACTACCGTAAATTCTCTCGTATAAGCCGAACCCTCGTATAGGCCGCACCCTGTGTTACAGAGGAATCTTTAAGCTGTATCTGAGGCCTGAAAATTGTAGTTTTGGTACTATTCTATAGTGCCAAATACCCTCTTATAAGCCGCACCCTGACTTTGGGCCAATCCTATAAGCCTCATTTTGATGTAGATTCTGGTATTAGCCGTGGCTCATACGAGAGAATTTAGGGTAGACGAGTGATTTTTTTCGAGGATATCCCCCCGCCTCCCCCAATCTTCTTTTATAGGATTGACCCGGGATGCATTTTTAACCAATCAGATTCCTGTATTCACTGTAAAATGTTTTGGGTACATGTGACACCTGCTGCCCATCATGCTGGTTCTTATCAGTGCTTATCTTGCCAGGTGCCGGATCAAGCAATGGCCGTTTCACTGGGCCTCCATACAGAGCCCTATACAAAAACAGAGACTTGACTGCACTTACAAGTGTCCTTGGTGCTGTCCTGTCCAGTGTCTTCATGGTGGAGTGTCCGCAGGGTGCGGTGATGGTGAGTGGGCCCATCTTACCGACCTCCTGGTCCATGATAACTGAACTCGATGATGACTGGAACTCCGGTTCTGACTTCACTAAATTCATGGATTATAGGGAAAGAAGCAGCTGACAATAGGGTGTAGAACAGCATCACGATAGGGAGCCTAAGTCTCGCGATAAATAAGGACGCAAAAGAATTTCTACTTTGGAACTAAAGTTACCAGTATTTCCCTTGACTTCCCTTGCTAACATATATGAAATATTTTGGCTCAGCTCTCATTCTTTCCAAAGTTATTGAAAGCCTAAAAATTTCCCCAGTCTTTAAGCCTGTGGGCGATAATGCAGTGAGCACAGAATGGGCAGTCACGTGACATGACTTAGCCTCCCTATATATATTGGATCTTTTTCAGAGTAAGAGGAGACGACTGTATTATTTATGGTATTTTAACAGCAAAGGTCATAATTATTCATGGTGGTAAAACATCTTTTGGACTTTACTCTCACAATGGGATGTGTGTCTGGCAGCTCATATGTGCACCCAAAACACAGGGGAGGTAGAAAAGAGAAAACAAACAGAAGATTAAGGGGCCTATTTCTATTTACTCAGGTTACTCAAATCCAAGTGACCTAAACTGGGAACAATATCAATAATAGGTAGCTATGTATCATCCTGATATATATGGTGAGTCAAAAAGATCTTCCTCTTTGAATTGTTGGTTATATTCCACCAATTTTTCCCCTTTTCACAATGTATAAGAGCATGGTAAATGCTGGTCTTGCAAAGTCTAACACTGATGATAATCCCAGATTAAGTCATAGGCCCCGGTAAAGTAAAATGGGTCTAGACCCCTAAAATCGACAGTGTGACATGGCCTTTTCTTAAAATCGACAAAGGACATGGAGCTTCAAGGGACAAGGACATGGGTCAAAAAAGATAGTGACAGGGGACATGGACTTTTCTTAAAATCGACATGTGACATGGAGCTTAGTGACAAGGACAGAGGAAAATACAAATTTAGTGACATTTGACATGGGCTTTTCTTAAAATCGACAAGGGACATTGGGACCCCCCATCTAGACCCCCAGTAAAGGACCGGCTCCTTACTTGTGACTGTTTTCACGGTGCGTTGTAATGGCTTAGGTTTCTCTAACATGTCACCACTGATGATTTCCTCCTCAATGATCTCCTCTGGTACGTCGTCCTCCTTCTCCAACGTCTCGGCTAACTTCTCCTCGTATGCCTCCATGTTACTCTTCTCCTTCTCATCTTTGTCTGTAAGAGGGGAACACAGGTTCTAACTAATGATACAGTGGAACCGGTACAGACTAAATACAGGCACTAGTCTAACAAGCTAAACCAAGGAGAAGGCACTCTATTATTGTACAGAAAATTATAGATTCAATCTCTTGAAATATATATCTTGAAAGATATGGGATAATGGGGACTTGTAACTTGGGCCCTGTATAGAAGGGACATTGGAAGAGGAGCCAGCACCCTGATTGAATACAGGAAATCCTCTGAAAATGGCCATTGGAAAAGTAATCCTCTGAACACAGGCCCTTTTAACAGTGATCCTTGGTATAGGCATATAGAACAGAAACCCTCTATATAAAGACCCTTGAAACAGGGACCCTCTAAAAATTACACACAAGCCCTTGGAACAGGGTCCTCTAAAACAGAGACTGCCCCCGGTTCAAAAGGCCTTGTCACCCCCTGGTACCAAGCTTGTACGAGGGTAAATTTGCTTCTAGGTCTTATAGCATCCTGAATGAGTCATTTACAGCAATGATGACCTCCCAGTTTTATATCTAGTTATACAATTCCTACTTACAGTGTGCAGCCTCTGCCTCATCTGTTGTGCTGTTCTGTAAACTGTCCTCAAACTGTTCATTCAGCGTTAAGGCGGCAGACAGCGTGTTAGCGTTCATTGTAGGAGCCATCTTCAAGGTATCGCCTGTCCTCTGGAAAAAAAATTTGCAAAGCGGTGAACAACAATTTCAAATAACTTACAATAATTTTTGTGAGAGCATACTAGCAGCCAGCTTGGATTAGCCAAAATCCTTCACTGGTATCATGGGATTGTGGGATATAGCTTGCCAGGACTACGTCCACCATTCCCCTAATATGGTGGTGTATGCAGAAAAAATCTCATCAGATATAGGTCATGCCAGAACCACATTCCCATGGTACCAGTGAAGGATTTTGGCCAATCCTAGCTGGCTACTAGTATGTAGTGAGTGTAATACCCAGGATGTAATAATGGTTGTTCAATGCCATTTCAACACCAATGCTCATAATAGGGTACAAGAATGAACTATTGCATGGCAGAAATGGGTGGCGCATACAAGAGCAAACAAAATAGAGAGAAAGAACCTTGTATGAAATGCCTGGAGAATCTCAGCTGTGATTTTGATGTACTTGGGTCAAATTTGGTATTTCTAATTAAGTTAGATTATATGTCACAGAATGCATAGTTTACATTACCTGCTGGTTACTAGTCTCAAAGTAAGTCATGTCTTTACGCCCGGCCTTCTCCAGTAGGTAGGAACCGAGGAACTCCAGTGGTTTAACCTGAATATGAACACAAACATGGATGAAATAATTAGTATCCTATTGTCCAGGTTTTAGCCTTAAGAATGCCAGGATAAATAAAGAATTGAAAAAAGTGAAATAAGGATTTTGTGAATTTCCTTCTACCAGTATTAAGTATTTTTATGAGCCATGCTTAGGCCTTCTTATAAGGACAAATTACTGTGGTTCATGCCATTCACTCTACAATGGAGCTACCCCTACAAAAAAAAACAGGTTTGCAGTCATGACTGACATGATATTAGTTGAATATGTTTATGATAATTTACACAAAGATGTGTCAAGTTTGTTCATCTTGATGGTTAACAGACTGATGCCTCTTATGCATGATTATAATGAATTTCCTTTCCTAAAGTATTATGGTAGAAGATAGCACACAATGTTAGCGAACAGTATCTTGGTATTGACACACACATATTAAGTGAAGATTTAGATATTAATGCAACAAACATACAAGGTGAAACAATGCCTACTCGCAAGGAATCTATATAGAGATAGAAAAATGGAAGGCACTATAAAAACATTCACCAAAAAAAACAAACTAATGCTTGCCAATGAGTCAATGTGATAGTATGTTTAGTACCTTTCAAAAACAAAGTCTATTACCTCAGAGGATATAGAATACATGTAGATGAAATACAACACCACTGTTGTCTGAGGACCTCACAACATTTAATAAGAGCATGTTATTTTGTGTTGTAAATTACAAAACCAATCTTACATTTGTATCTCCATCAGAATTCTGAAAAATTGAGAACCTTATATTGTCACCATTGAGACTTTTCAGTCGGTACTCCTTGTCCATTCCCAGCTCAATAATTTTATCTAAACACAAAAACTAAATACAAAAGAAAAAAGGGGGTAGATGATAAAGGGAATCTTAAAATGCAATGCTACCATGCCAAATGCTAGACACAAGATCCACGGTAATCATTGCTGATGTATATGGGATTTCTGTTATTGGTCTCAATATAACTACCGTAAACTCCCACGTATAAGACGCGTCCTCTACGCCAAACAATTGCCTTGTGCATCTCATAGGATGTACTGAAATTGGGGGTGCGTCTTATACGAGGGGTAATTTTACTAAAGAAATGTACTGAATTTACAAATATCAGCATTAAAATGTGCGTCTTATACGTGAAAATGCTTTTGCTGAGTTTGGGGTGCGTCCTATACACGCAACGCGTCTTCTACGCGGGAGATTACGGTAATACATTTCATGTATGGTGCTTACAAATTGGTGGTCTCCAAGTGCTATGATTCCATCTATGATGGTCTCAGTGACTTCTCCAACCCCGGTAATGTCCGCCTGTCCTACTGCATCAAACACCACCTGACCTGTAAAGAAACCAAGGAATGTTACTACTGTACAAACCTGGTCATAAGCCAGGGGTAGAGTTTGGGCAAAAGCTATAAGCCGGTTTTGGGACACTTCTTTCAAGGTTTTCACTATAATCTATAGTAAGAATGAAACCTCAATCATAAGCCGGGGGTTGGCTTTGGAAGAAATTTAGAAGCCGTTCTTGGTCAAAAATAAGATCAGATTGAAATCAGTGTCCCCACTGGACAGAACAAAGTTGTGTCCAGGAGATGGATATTCGTTGTCCAACCATATAACCTAATATCTAAGCCTGGTTTGTTAGCTGTGTCCAGTGAGCATAACCTGCAATAAACATTGTGCCAAGAGAAGATTTTTCTGTATCCTGGACAATAGCCACAGGTTTTTGTCTTAACCATCAATATATATGCACATGGATAAACTACTACCTTGAGCTTATTTAAGGTACCTCAAGCCAACAGACAAAAAAAAACCTAAATTGGAACTGTACTCCCATTCTGGTGGTGATTCTTAGCATCAGAAAGCAATGGAGAGAAGCATGATGTCTGCTGTCGCCACCCTGATTCAAACCTCAAAACCCTCAATGGTGGATCTCGTATAACACATCATCTACAATCCCATTCTTGCACAACTTCTTTTATGCAATGACTTCTCTTTCAAAGATGCCAAATGAATTCACCAACCTGTTACTTGTGAGACGACGTCCCTGTGTTTCTGTTCAAAGTAGCGCCCGATGATGTTCTTGGTGAAGCGGCACGCCTCTTGTACCTGGTCGGCTGTGTTGGCCCACACGTTCAGCTTTGGTGCACAGAAGTAATGCGATGGGGGAGCATCCAGCTCAGGGGATCGCATCCACTCACTGTTAACTGAAAACATGCCAAGGGATATAGGCATTAAATGTACTGTAAAACACTGCACGTAAGCCATGGCTCATAGGCAAGTCAAACAGGTTACTGTATTCCTACTAATAAGCGCACCTGTTCTAATAGGCGCACCTGTTCCAATAAACGCACTGCCCTCCTTTTTGGACCATAAGCAAACACCCCTCCTTTTTGGACCATAAGCACAAACCCCTCCTTTTTGGGCCATAAGCACATACCCTTCCCTTTTGGGCCATAAGTGCACCCCCTTTCTTTTTGGGTCATACGCGTCCCCCTCTGGGATCAAATCAAGTTTTACAGCAATCCGGCTGTCATATTGAGTAACCAGGTACTTATCAACACCACCAAAGTTGCAGAAATATTCATATTACCGTATTCATTCTAATAAGCGCACATGCTCTAATAAGCGCACACCCCTCCTTTCTGGGTCCCACCCTGGTGTAAAATCAGTAAAATGAAGTGTAAACATAAAGATTCTTAGGGCAAAAACAACGATTTTAGGCTCTTTGGGGGGGGGGCCGCTTATTAGAATTAGTTTTTCTTATAAGGTTTTGAGCACCCAACAATTAATTTTCCGCACATGTGTGCTTATTAGAACGAAAACGGTACAGTGTGGTAGGTTTTACACATCTTTATAATACCCTTTACACATTTACATCAGCCGTCAAACTATTTCTTACCATGGTTGTAGTTCCCGATGATGCCAGTAGGGGAGGTGAAGGTGATCCCTGTCAGCACGTTGAGCTGTATCAACATCTCCATCCCCGTCTCTGTAATCAATGATATCTATTACAAGTTTGTCATTTAAGCTCTGATTTGTCACTGAAACATGCAGAATACACTATTGACTAAATAGGATAATTTGCTTCATTCAGTGTTTTAAGGGTACCGTATATTCCCTCGTATAAGCCGCACCCTCGTATAATCCACACCCCTGACTTTGTGAGAAGCTATAAGCCGCACCCAGACTTTGGGCCTCACATGTAAGCTGCACTTTCAGTGCTTATCTCTCCAGGCACTCATCCTGTTGCATCAGCACTCCCTTACCCAGGTTATTCGCACCACCAAGCCACTATTCGCATAACTCCCGCCAAAACTGCACTATTTGCACCACATGGCCCAAAAAGGCGGGAAAGTTGATACATGGATCAACATCATATACCTTCACCATTGGAGGCAAAAAGCATCTTATGGCTGCCATCAACTGAGTCTGTACAATATTGACAATTTCTCAAAATTTACAAAACTGTGTAATGAAATACCTTTTCCAGCAAGACCCCTACATCTCCTCCTTTAATGGCACTACAAATTCATTAAGTAATTCTGCCTCTTATATACAAAATTTTCATCTTTTTTAAAACTTATTCGCACCACCAAAATGACTGAAAGTGCAGGGCCCCAGGGTGTCTCCTTATAACTCGCTTTTCGAGTTAACTACCGTAATCTCTCGCGTAGAAGGCGCGTCTTATACGCGAATCAGATTGTTCATGGGTCTTATACGCGGGAGGTAAATTGCCATGAGTTTGGGGTGCGCCTTATACGCGGGTTTTTCCAACATCTCATTTGGGAAAATGCGCCGATGACAGCTTGAACTCATAGCGCCAGCACCGCGGCAGACCGGGAGGTGTCGACGCGCTCGCCGGGGATAAGGCCCACCATGCGCCGATGACAGCTTGAACTCATATAGCCAGCAGCCGGTCGGTGTAGATTTGCTCGGCGGGTTTGACGCCGACCGTCACACCGTGTGCCGATGACAGCTTGAACTCATATAGCCAGCACCGCGGCAGACCGGGAGGTGTCGACGGGCGCTCGGCGGGTTTGACGCCGACCGTGTGCCGCTGACAGCTTGAACTCATAGCGCCAAGCGCGGCAGACCGGTCGCTGTAGATTTGCTCGCCGTTTTTTTACGCCGACCGTGTGCCGATGACAGCTTGAACTCATAACACGAGCAGCGCGGCAGACCGGGAGGTGTCGACGGGCGCTCGGCGGGTTTGACGCCGACCGTGTGCCGATGACAGCTTGAACTCACATAGCCAGCACCGTGGCAGACCGATCGCTGTAGATTTGCTCGCCGTTTTTTTTACGCCGACCGTGTGCCGATGACAGCTTGAACTCATATAGGGGGGTGGGGAGGGGGGGGGCGCCTTCTACGCGAAACAGCCCCCCTGTGAGTTGGGGGGGCGCCTTATACGCGGGTTTTTCCAGAAATCGATCCAGAGGAGGTACGTGCGCCTTCTACGTGAAAAGGCCTTCTCTGAGTTGGGGGTGCGCCTTCTACGCGAGCTGCGCCTTCTACGCGGGAGATTACGGTACCAGGTAATTCCCTCATTCCTATTCTAATTTCAATATCTAAGTACCCCCAGTACTGTGATAGAATTCTGTCCGTCCTACCTGTAGAGGCGAGTGGTACAAAGATGTCTACATGTCCCTTCTCTGCGGCAGGCAGGACGTGGCTCGTTAAGGACTGGAAGAACTCGAGCACCTCAGGTGTATCAAGCGTATCTATGGTAATCGTCGCCCCATGCGCCAGGCAGAGTGCACCGGGTGCCTCACTATGAGCAAATATACCTACACTCCTAGACAATGGAGAAAGGGGTTGGTTATTCAGCATATTTTTAGTTTTGGTGGAATATTAAATACATCATTGTAGATAATGCAGAGTTAAAGCACATCGATCTTCCTCAGAACTAATTGTATCGGTTGATCTATGAACGAACATGAAAAAATTTAAAGAATATTTTCAGAAAGTCAGAAGAACATGTTCATGTTCTCTCCCCCACTGAATATATTGAGGATGCTCTGCAAGTTTCTCAGCAAGACTGACGCACTGACCCTTGATTACAAATAGGTGTCTTTAATGAATTCAATTTCATTTAAAATTTTACTTGGTGAATTTCACTGAAGATTTCATTTGATCATATCCTCTTACTTTGCATTCCGTCCCTGTAGACACCGGTCCAGTTTTGTATTAAGAGATTCCAGCGTGGTTCCCTCATACTCATAAACGATAGGAATAACACCAAAGTTAACTGCATCAACTAAAACCTGCAGGGAATGGAAACAGGTGTTTTCTACAAACAGTGGCCATTTACGAGAGAAAGCAATGAAATTCACCTTTATCTTTGGAGAAAGGAACAAAGTTGCCAAATGTACTTGGTTAGAATACAACTTCTTTTGAATTATTGAATTCTAAAAACAGTGAATGAAATACTTAAAAAATAATATTATTCTTTTAGATACAAGATGTGTTTTTTTTTTCATTCAACTGAATTATTTGACTGAACTTTAAATTCAACTGAACTTAAAGAAATGAATCATTAGAATGACCTTGGATATTGTGACTTACGTCAGCTGCAGGAACCCGAGATGAGATGAAGATGACGCGGGGCGTCTTCTGATGTAGATACGCCTTACTCATTGGCTGAGTGCCCTGGTGTTTCCATGGTAATGGGTACGCACCAGCACCACCAACCTTGGGGCTGTGGAACAAATGGTGGAAGTTGAGTCAATGATAATAAAACAGTTACCAAAATTCACTGGGATATCATGGCAAATACAAGAGTATTCCATAGTTATTTGAAATTATTCTATCACATTACAATAGCTATAAAGGAAGGACCACTATATGTAAAAAGTGATGATCATTGATGACGATGGGAACTTTTGAATTCAGCATACGGCAAAGGGTCCCCAGATGTCCCTGCAGGACCAAGGCAGAAATAGAATATTACATAGGAGATCACTATTGACATAAACATAGCTCCAGACGAAAAAAAATGAGTTCATTGAAATTTTCTATGTCCAACCACCCCCTAATAAATGACAAGATGAGATCTCACTGGATCTGGATGAATAACACGATTGACCCAGATGGATCTTAAAGAAACCCTGAGAAAACTGAGTGAGGAGATGGCTTACAACAAACTATATAAAACTTACTTCTGGGTAACAGGTAGTTTGGCAGGTGGGGGAGGATCCCATGGCTGGGCTACAAGTTCCATTAGGCGCTGTTCTTCAAACGACTCCAGGTGTATGGCCTCGGATAACGCGTGACTCCTGCCTGACGTCAGGTCCAGGGCATCAACTGATTTCTGTTGAATTTTTAAATTAATTTACAGATAGTTATTGTAGGTGCATTGATGTTTTCTTTTTCAATAATATTCATATAAATTGAATAACTATGAATGCTTGTATTTAATAGTTTACTAACAGCAGAAATCAGCCCTGTCACAGTACCATATAATAACTGTGCTGCCACCTAGCGTTACAATCTAACACCAACATAGACCTAGGACAGGTGCCTCCACCTAGTGTTAGATATTGAGCAGATAGTGTTGCAATAAATCTACTTCCTCCTCTTCCTGTTTACATCCAAGAGCACCAGACATGACTTCTGAGTTCCTCCCTTATAATCTGTATCTATCCTGTAGTTAAAGTAACCATCCACCTTTCAAAACATAACATGGCTGTCAGAACATGGGGATCTACAGGTGGAATAATGCAGAAGACCCAGACTACACAGAAAGTGCCAATATTTTGACAAAATTTGGGGGGTCTTAGGGCAAGACAAAGGAACCTCTACCCACATGCTTAGTGGTATGGTAAGAATACACACATCCAAGGCAGACCTGTAAGTAAATGACTTTTACATACTATTGTGCATGGAACTTACCAAGGAGACATCACACACAGGAGTTAAATAGGGATCTACATTGACTATCATTCTGACACTGGCTATACTCTGTCCAGTTCTATCACTGGCTATACTCTGTCCAGTTCTATCACTGGCTATACTCTGTCCAGTACCTACTGCTGTTCCTGTGGGCATAGCCACTACCTACTGACATTGGTAATCACACTACATATATAGCAAACAGCAGTGTCCCTATACAAAAAAAACAAAACAAAAAAAACTCTATTACACTGATATATACCGACAGTATATAAGCAACTAAAGGAAGAAAATTACAAAAAATTGACACTATTGTAATATTGTAAAAATATACAAAATCCACTCTGACAGAGTGGTAGACATAATATTTGCAATATTTACATGACATTTCTATGGCTCTGTGGACAATTTTTGAGTGACATTCAATAACCAGGTGCTATAGAATTTGACAAAAGTGACTTTATCCTATTGTTATTGCTGAAATATCATATATTATACAAAAATATCCCATTTTGACTAAATGTGAATTTTAATATATATGGTATAAACCTGACAGGGGCAGCACAGATAGTTAATTTTCTGGAGATCATTTTACTGGAATTTTGACTCTCCCAAAAAAATCATAACTTGTGCGGACAAACTTTAGGATAGGGAGGTGAGTGGTAAAGGCTCACAAGAGGGTGCATGTGCTGGCAACCGCTCCCCTCAAGACATTTTTTCTTTTTTGGTAGGAACAGAAAATCTGCCATTTGAGACTCTGACATTCGAACTTATACCGGTCTGACGCGCAACTCGCATACACCATGGCCGACGCACTCGCAGGCGTACCGATTCCACAAATGGACTGGGGGTCCGACAACCTACCGGAGGCCCTCAGGCGGTTTCGACGAACTTGCGAATTCATTTTCGAAGGTCCCATGTCCACGCAAACAGAAGTGATTAAGGTCCAGTATCTTATGCTATGGGTTGGAGAAGAAGGCCGAGACGTGCGCGACGGACTAAACCTTACGGCAGCTGAAATGAAGAAACTCAAACCACATTGGGATGGATTCGAAGGGTATGTACGACCTAAATCAACCTTCCGTGTGGCACGGTTTCAGCTCCGCGCATTGATACAAGAGCCGACGGAAACAGTTGACGCTTTCATGACAAAAGCTAAACTGATTGCTGCTCAATGCGAATATAAAGACAAAGAGGAACAACTCTTAGACACCTTGATTGCAGGCGTACACAACGAAGAAATTCAAACCCGCCTCATCGAAAAAGACATCAACCTGACGCTCGACCAAGCGATGACGATAGCTCGCTCGAAAGAAGGTACACGACGACAAATGGTAGATATCAAAGCTACTAAAGCGATACAAGCAATAAGGTCTGGCGACAGCCAACCAAGACACAAACGTAAAGAAGCTCCTAAGGGAAGTGGAACCACACCTAAGGGATGCTTCAACTGTGGTGGGCAGCACAGCAAGACTGCAAAATGCCCAGCCGCAAACTCTACGTGTGCATACTGTGGTAAGACGGGGCATTGGCAGAAGGTCTGCATTGCCCAAAAAAGAGACCAACAACAAAGTAAGTCTCAGCAGCCTTCGAAGAGCAAACAATACCATAGGAACAAGAAGAAGGTACACCAGGTGGACAACGGGAGCACTTACTACGACAGCGGTGACGAAAACGACACATTCACGCTCGACAGTGTGGAAACAAACGACATACATCTGGTAAAGACAAAGACGCAGGCTTTCGCCAACGTCCAGATGATGGGAGGAGACAACGCCACAACAGTCAAATGCAAAATTGACTCAGGTGCAGAGGTCAATGTCATGCCTCTGAGGGTATTTAAAATACTATTCCCTCAGCAGGTCCAACATGATAAACCTGTAGGACTGAGTCAGCACCAGACTAGCCTTACAGCTTATGGTGGCAACACCATCAGGCAGTTCGGTTGCAAGACAGTCCGCTGCAAGCACCAAGGCACCTCCCGATCACTCAACTTTTACATCACAGACGACAAGGGGCAGACAATGCTGAGCCTGAACTCATGCTTAGAGTTACAGCTCATCACCCTGAACTGTGCCGATGCCACTTCGTGCACAGAATGTCACAGCCAGAGCAAGATAGCCGCAGTCACCCAACAGACAAAATCACCTAGCAACAACAATGCGAAGACACAACTCATCAAACGGTATGAGACATGCTTCCAGGGAGTAGGACTATTCCCTGGAGAGTATCACATCCAGCTCCGAGAGGGTGCTGACCCCGTCATTCATCCACCGAGACGAGTACCTGAAGCCTTGAAAGACGCTGTCAAAGCCGAAATCAAGCGAATGGTTGACCTAGACGTACTTGAGAAAGTGGACATCCCTACGGACTGGGTCAACAGCATCGTATATGTGACAAAACCATCTGGTGATTTGAGGATGTGCCTTGACCCGAAAGACTTAAACAAAGCGGTCAAACGGCCACATTACTACACACAGACAGTCGATGATGTGTTGCCAAAACTAAAAGATGCAACACTCTTCACCATCCTTGATGCCAGATCAGGCTACTGGAACGTCAAATTGGACGAGGAGTCCAAGCTTCTCACAACCTTCAACACACCTTACGGGCGTTACTGCTTTAAACGCCTACCATTCGGGCTCAACTCGGCCCAAGACGTCTTCCAGCAGAAGGTCGACCAGACATTCGAAGGCCTTCCCGGTGTGATCGCCATAGCTGACGACATTGTTGTGTTCGGCAAGACTGAACAAGAACATGACAAGCACCTCGAAGACGTGATGCGACGCACACAGGAAGTAGGGCTACGCCTGAACCCCGACAAGTGTGTGGTAAAATCTAACAGAATCAAATTCTTCGGGAACATTCTGACAGAAAAAGGCTTACAGCCAGATCCCGACAAGATCACTTCAATCACAAAGATGGAAAAGCCGACTGACGTCACACAAATGCAGTCATTCCTTGGTATGGTCAACTACCTAGGCCGATTCACACAGAACCTGGCCACGATGACAGCACCGCTACGTGACCTCACCAAGAAGGATGTCGAGTTCATATGGGGACCCGAGCACCAGAAGGCATTTGATGAGATCAAAGCAGAGATCAGTAAATCAACGACCCTGACCTACTATAACTCAAAGAAGCCAGTTACCATCCAGACAGACGCAAGCAAGCGAGGAGTTGGCTCGACACTACTCCAAGATGGTAAACCTGTTGCATTTGCTAGTAAGAGTTTGACAACAACTGAAAGCAACTACAGCAACATTGAACGGGAGATGCTAGGCGTCGTGTTTGGACTTGAACGATTCCATCACTATGTGTACGGACGACACGTCACTGTCGAGTCCGACCACAAGCCCCTAGAAGCGATTACAAAGAAAAACATCACTAATGCGCCACCAAGACTCATGCGCATGCTTCTTAGGATTCAGAAGTATGACTTCAGCCTGAAATATGTACCTGGAAAGGACATACCGATAGCAGACAGCCTATCACGACTCCCCATCAGCGGAGAGGCAATATCCGACATCGATGCCACAATTCACGCAGTGATCAGTGCAACACCATCAAGGGTGCAGCAGATTCAGATTGCCACCCAAGAAGATCCTGTCCTGAAGAAATTGATACAGGTCACATTAGACGGTTGGCCTACATATCGGAACGAGTGTCCAGAAGATCTCAAACCATATTGGACCTTCCGTGATGAGATAGCAGTGCACGACGGCATGCTACTAAAGGGACACCGCATCATCATACCCAAGAGTCTGCAGGAGGACATCCTGAGTAAGATCCACACAGGACACCAAGGCATTGAAAAGTGCAGACTTCGAGCAAGAGAGACAGTCTTCTGGCCCAACATCAATGCTGATATCGAAGATCTGGTCAAAAAGTGTGCAGCATGCCAGAGGAATAAGCCTCAGCAACAGAAGGAGCCAATCATCCATATCGATTCCAGCTACCCATGGCAGATTGTAGGCTCTGATCTATTCCATTGGAGGGGAAAAGATTACCTCCTTGTGGTAGACTACTTCAGCTCTTACACCGTCATCCGAAGACTGAGATCCACATCATCACCAACCGTAGTCAAGAAACTAAAGAATATATTCTCGGAACTTGGCATACCAAAAGTGTTCATCAGTGACAATGGCAGACAGTATGACTCTAGCGACTTCAGAAAGTTCAGCAATGACTTCAGCTTCAAACACCAAACTAGCAGCCCAAGATATCCCCAGAGCAATGGGAAGGCAGAACGATTCGTGGGAATCATTAAAAAGACGCTCGAAAAGGCGTTTGAAGACAAGGGAGACCTTGCCTTGGCCTTATTATGCCTGAGGACCACCCCAATCGAAGAAGGCACTCCATCACCAGCTGAACTCTTCTTCGGAAGAAAGATCCAAGCCAACCTACCATTATATCACAAGCCGTGCAACAACAAACGGAAACTACAATGGGTTGATCAACACAACAAGACCGCAAAGCCACTCGCAAACCTCACAACTGGACAACATGTGAGAGCCTATGACCATAACACCAAGAAATGGCAACCAGCTACAGTCATGAGAGAAAGCGGCGAGCCTAGATCCTATGTCATAAAAACTGCAACAGGACAATACCGCCGTAACCGCCAACACATCCGAACCACCCGAGAGACATTCGACGAGACCCCAGTCCCGGACACAGGTACTGCCATCGAGGCCGCCACCGGTGAACGCGAATGCGCGGAAAGTCAGACTAGGCAGAATGACATGCCCCAAGCAAACACAGGGCAGTATACCACAAAGAGTGGTAGGTGTGTCCGTCAACGACAAAAGCTAAATCTCTAAACATTCTTAAGAAGGGAGATGTCACAGTACCATATAATAACTGTGCTGCCACCTAGCGTTACAATCTAACACCAACATAGACCTAGGACAGGTGCCTCCACCTAGTGTTAGATATTGAGCAGATAGTGTTGCAATAAATCTACTTCCTCCTCTTCCTGTTTACATCCAAGAGCACCAGACATGACTTCTGAGTTCCTCCCTTATAATCTGTATCTATCCTGTAGTTAAAGTAACCATCCACCTTTCAAAACATAACAAGCCCTATCCACTGTATTTAAAAGCGTATCCCTGGAATTCATGAAAGGAGAGATATTGTATCATATATGGGGTGGCAGAGACCGGGGGGGGGGAGATCACTTGTCAAACATACAAAAATGACCATAAAGAGAAATTGGTCCATATTCACGAATGTACTTTAGAGTTGCATTGCGAACTACTTAAATTTACGAACTACTTAAATTTGTGAACTACTTAAATTTGTGAGCTACTTAAATTAGTCTGGGTTATTTTGTATTACCGTAAACTCCCGTGTATAAGACGCATCCTCTACGCCAAACAAAATGCTGGGGAGTCTTATAGGATTTTTTCAAGTTGGGGGGTGTCTTATACGAGGGGTAATTTTTCTATAGAAATGTACTAATCTTACAAATTTCAGAATTAAAATGTGCGTCTTATACGCGAAAATGCATGTGCTAAGTTTGGGGTGCGTCTTATACGCGCAGCGCGTCTTCTACGCGGGAGATTACGGTAATGTGTCAACAATTATTCACTGTGCAGGGATATCATATTCATCAATACAATTTTTGAACGCATGCAGCACCCCTTATGATCATTTTCAGTACAAATAGTTTGATCTACAGCAATGAAGCATTCAGAACTCATTGTATAATGCAATCATACATAAACCCCTAAGAGGTTAATTTATTCTTCAAAATTGAATTAGACACTACATATTTATGTCATGGCAGATACGATCATTACTATAGAACAGTACTGGACATATTGTATTCAATGGGGGGCATGAAATAAAATGTGGCCGTATTCAATGGGTATCCGCCATATTGGATTTTGAACAGAGCTGAGCCATTTTTCTTTATTTAAAAGCAATTTAACCCTGTAGGGCATGACATAAATACAAATGTCCATTCCAGGTAATAAATTTGCATCATATTCACCTCAGTGAGGCCTGTCTGCATTCAACTCTGCCTCACCCTCAGCCTCATCTCGGTGAATACGATGCAAATTTATTACCTGGTCATGGACATTTGCTTATATTCTAATGTGCATCCCATCCAGCTCTTGATTGATTTCTCATAGTATTCCTAATCCAAGGGCAATCTATGCAGGCCTTAATCTAAGCCCTTTAATAGGATTAGATGCAGATTAAAACTAAATTCTTTAATTCTTCTCTGGAAATTATAAAAGGGTATAAAAAAAGTAGTGACAATAATGAAGGATATTAAAAAGGTTTGACCTTGACCTATGAGACTTACACCAGATGGTAAAAGCACTCTAGTCCTCCTGGGTGAGTCCTGTCAGTAAAAGGAACAACTCAGCAAGAGGAAAAGACAGAGTTGACTCCCCTACAGGCATTTCACGTTGTATGGACAAGAAATCTATACCATGGCACAATGGTTTAACAATATTTAGACAAGCCTTTAGGTTTTCTATTGACATTGCTACCGTAAAACCTCACCTACAAGTCGACCTCCCAACTTGGTGATTTTAGGAATTCCATATACTTAACTCGCACCTATTTTCCAACGTGTCTAGTGTGGTTTTTTGCCTCTTTTCCATGTATAAAAATGCTGACTGTACATGAAACAATAGACACTATTTTTAAATCATCTACAAAGGTGATAAGAGGTTTAAATGTTAATAAATAATATACCAGCCCTTCGGGTGATTCAAGACTAAAGTAGACTATTGAACCACTTACATTTATATAATATTTTTCAAAGCCTCACCTTTAAGTCGACCCCCCAACTTGGAGCCAAAAATTCGACTTATACGAAAATAAAACACCAAAAAGATTTGACTTATAGGTGCGGTTTTACGGTATGTCTATTAAAGGATGTATAACCTTTAATATCTCATTCTTACAGAGGCGTAGGAAGCAAATCTTCATTGGTGGGGCCCAGCAGGGGCCCAACCTTGACCACCTTGAATTGTCGGCTCAAGCGCAATAGCGCCTAGATATACATGTCTATGTAAAATTTGTATAGAAAAGTAATTTTTGATGAATTTTAGATCTGATTTTAGACCCAGGCCCCCATTTTCCCTATCCTGTTACTATATCAATCTAATTTGAGATGCAAAGTTTTAGCTTCTTGTTCAATTCATTATGAATTCTTGGCAAATTTGGCGGGGCCCAGACATACTCTGGCCCCACCTCCTTTATGATTGGGGGGCCCAGGCCCCCCTGGCCCCCCCCCCCTTTTCCTACGCCCCTGGTCTTACAATAGAAGAGTATAGAATTAAAAACTTACTGATATCACAGGGTTGTTCCTATCACGTGCCTCTGCGAGTGCCCGTGAGAAGTTAGGTGTGGATTCGGACAGTTTTGACCGGGGTACGCCCCACTTGTTGTGATGTAGAAGGAGCGCCTTTGGCAGCATGGGGTCATTAGGATTATAGTCCTCTGCCAGAGCCTTAGCCGACTGCTCCATGTCATGGGGAATACGGTCTGGGGGCTGCCATGGTGGGCGGATCTCAAGCACCTCACCTGTGTAGAAAACATGGATTAGTGTCAAACTGTAGATGGTGTCAGGGAAATGTAGAGGGCTTAATTTTTATGTGTTTTTTGAAGTCTCATACTAGTTATAGAAGTCTTGGAATCAGAAATAGATCTAGGAAAGACAATGGAAGGGGATGCATCAGCCTTTGATGCTGCAATCATAGCTCAATACATGGAGTTTGCTTCACAGGAGAAAGAGGAGTTTAGTCTACACATAGAACAATATGGGGAGGGAATCAAAAGGTTTTCATATAACATGGAGATTCTGTGAGATAAGTCAGACAATATGAATAAAAAAATGGAGATTTGATAAAAGGGATGTGTGCCATCAACATGCAATGAATTTAAAGGGAAAGTTATAAAAGTTAACGGTCATCTTTATAAATATATTTGAAGTATGATGAACCCTATAACACAACTTAAAACAAACCAAGTGTGCTCGATTATTGTGTTTTAGCAAGCACTTCAGAGTTTTTCAGAATTTAAAGGAAGTGGTGCCCAACAAAGAAACTTATGTTGAAGGGATGAAACAAGGATATGAAAAGTTTACTCACTGTGTTATTTCTATCATTATTTCAGTCATAGATTAAACTAAATATACTTAATGTGATAATTTATGATTTTTTTTTTTAATTTCTAATGTTACTTTTCCTCTTGATGATGTCCATAGGCACTGTATTGAGCTTAAGTATCTCAATTAGTAGTACCATATTTTCTAATGTGTAAACATAATCAATTACTGCGTGTATACATCTCCTCTTATGCATTAAACATGGCTACACTGTACGGAAATACCTAATACCTAAATCACGCTTCTCTGAAATCCGGATTGGCAAATGTAAGAAAAAAATGAAGAGAAAATGCTGTTTTGTGAATAACATGAACACTGTGAACATAGACTGTGATGTGATATTCATTCCTCTACTTACCACTTTCTAGGATTGGAAGAGATATTAATTCATTTTATTTCATTTTCTTTAGTACCGGTAGGATCAATATGAATTTGATTTTTATAGATATTAACATTGAAAGCCTTATTTTATTGTGGAGCACGAATCATGTAGGAAGCTAGTTCCTCTATGTAGATATGATTGTTCTAGTTTGAGGTAGTGGTGATAATACTTACGTTTCTCCTTGAGGGACATAACTTTCTTCCTGTCGCGACGTTGCTTGGTGTTTGTACCATCACCGACAGTGCCATATAAACCAGACTGTGGGTGTAGGACAACAAAAGTTATATTTACTCAAATATACTCTAATGCAACCAAGGGGGAATATGTATAGTGTTTGATATGAGATTTTACATCACAGGCAATGGGAATTTTGAGAAGGAAGAAGTACAATTCACAATCATGAGTTTATAGGTTAATAACAAATCTGAAAGGTTTATGAGAGCAAGTCAGCATGAAATTACAGAACCTTAATTGTTGTCATTCAGAAAAGAAATGTCTAAATGGAGGAGAAACCCCTATTTAACCTTTTGAAGACATTTTCTCTGTCTTTTGATCTAAATTAGACGGCCATCAATCGACAATATTCCTTATGCATTTGTACTGTAAAAGCCTGCTCATAAGCCGACCTCAGTCATAAATCTGGGGCAGAGTTTGAGGAAATACCATGAGCTGATTCTAGTGCATGATTTACACTATTTTCTCTTTCATCTAGTGTAACAAACCCAGCCGAATTTGACCAAAGATATCCAAAAATGATCGGCTTATGACTGTAGTTTTACATCAATTCATAAAGACATTACCGTAATCTCCCGCATAGAAGACGCGCTGCACGTATAAGACGCACCCCAAACTCAACAAATGCATTTTCGCGTATTTTAAGGCTGAAATTTGTAAGATTAGTACATTTCTATAATAAAAAAAAAACTTGCGTATAAGACGCACCCCCTTCTTGGGAGAATGTTATAAGACGCCCCAGGCTTTTGTTTGGCGTAGAAGACGTGTCTTATACACGAGAGATTACAGTAATTGTGGCAGTGTGGGCCTCATTACCCATGGATAATTGTGCTGATGACGGTATGTAGCAGTGAGATGAAGCTATTTGGTGTAGGCATTAGCTGATTCATACGGTTAGATATCTGTATCTTGTGGCAGTGTTCGGCAAGATTTCAGTAGCGTTGAACAAAAAAAAAAGAAATAAATTAAGGCACGTCTAAAGTTCATAGTAAAGAAAAAACTGTTAAGGCCAAATAAAAAAAGGGTTTGTTTCCAGTAACCCGACCGACCCTAGCAAAACAGGGGAAAAATAAAAACAACTCTTTTTTTGTGATTTTGAAGTATTTTGTTTCATTTTTTCATATTTTAAAGAAATTTTCATTACTTTTTGAGGATTTTTCCTGTATCCTTTTCATGTTCTTCCCCTCTCTCATACTTGCCATTTTCCCATCATTACTTTACAATGAAATCAAAGAATTTGATACATCCATTGATATGTGCCCTAACATTTCCTATATAAATGTGAAAAAAAAAGAAAAAAACCGACCTACCGACCCTAGCTCTTTGAGCTATGTTACTGGAAACACACCTTTTATTTTTCTTGGCCTAAGTAAATTTGTTTGCTATGTGTCACTTGATGTGTAAGTAATAGCCATGTGTTACAGTAAGACCTCTTGTATACGGCCTTAGCTGGTTTGATTATCAGCCAATGAAATGACACCAACTATTCACTGCGGTCCTTTCGGGGGCCAACTGGTACCAATCTGATAGGTGTTATCAGTAGAACTCGCTGATAACAAGCTCCAGTAATGGCGGCGCCCATGGGACAACCTGCTAACTCGGAATAAGCTGCACCTACATTCAAGCCTCATAGTGAGTCTGTGAATAAGCTATAAACTACATCTCCAGTTTAGTGCTGTTAGGGAGTGGTCATTTTTTAACAACAGGGGGGAGGGGGTTGGTGAGTTTGGGGGTGGGGGGACAAAAAAAATTTCAGACCCCTGTAAGGGAGGGGGACAAAAAATTTGTTGCCCCTTTTGAGCGAAAAAGCCCGCGTGCGACTATAGAATAAAAGGGGGGCACGGAAAAATTTCAGACCCCTCGAAGGGGGGGGGGAAGGAGAAATTTTCACCACGTGCTCGCGGGATTTCACCAACCCCCCAAACCACCCCCCCCCCCGTTGTTAAAAAATGACCACTCCCTTACATAGTGTTAATACAAGCCTTGCTTATGAGCCTTTTATGGGATACCATATTTGCAGTAATTGGCATACTGTGTACTCAAATGATATGTAAAAAAGTATTTACAGTAGTAAAGTGTTTACTTGGGCTTCAAGGTCAAAACGATATGGGTAATTTCTAAATTGAGATATTCGCTTATTAGCATGTGTGTGTTTATTATCTCGAATAGGGTGAGTAATTATTCAGTACAGCTAACATCATTTGAGTATAAAATGGTTCATTGTGAGTGATAAATGACATTCTTACAGTATAATCTGGGGGCTGTAAAGGATACAATGATTTGTATAAGTGAGTGAGTGAGTAATTGATGTTTAACGCCATTTCGACAGCTAAGGTCATATTCATGGCGAGAACTACATTACACAATTTCACAGAGGAATGTGTCAGTGCCCGCGCATATGTGCACCACACACATCCCGAGGGGATAGGAAAGAGGAGAAATAGACCCTTTTAAATGGGCTAGGGAAGCCCGATTTGTATAAGACTTAGATAAATGGCACAGTCTTAATCCAGGAGTAGACGCCCAGCATTGTAGGACAGGAATTAAAAAGGCCCTCACATTGCTTCATTCACATTGGAATGCGTTGAGCCTTCACTATTGGGAATTTTAACAATCATAATCATAGAAACTGAGTTATTCTTTATAATCATTCAAGAACTTTTGTGAAGCAAATATTTTCTATACTCATTATGTCATATGAATTAAAGAAATATAAATTATAGAAATATTAAACATACAGGTTTTTTGCCGATGACATCAACATCGAGCGTGTGCAGACAGGCAACATAATGATGTTTCCATGCCCCATACTCAGATTCCTCTGGGTCATACGGTAAGAACCAGCCTTGACGAAGGCACTTTGGGGTCCAAAGGCAGTCCTGCAAGGGCAAGAGAGTGCATGAGTGATTCTTCTTTCATATATAACATGTATTCATCAGTGTAAGCATCACAGTCTGCTGCATTATTTTCTTCACATCGAGACTGTCTGTTGTCCTATAATCCACGAATGCATCGGAGTGCATTATAGGATGACAGGCAGTCAAGATGTGAAGAAGGAGTTGTCTATTGTCTTTATAAAACAATGTACATTTCATTCCAACCAATCAAGTACTCAACCAAGGTATTTTTAGACCATTTAATGCTACTTGACTGGTTTACAGCTATGGTGACCTTGCTCAGGCGTGCACTGTATTCCTATAATGCACTCAAGGTCACTTCTATCGTGCAGCAGAGCACTGCCAACTGTTTTATAATTTGTTATAAATGTTGAGCTATGATCTCCCAACTGCCTCTTCATTATGTAAACAATGTTCAATACAAGTGCTACCTGAATTCCCCACTTGTATTAAAGCGGCCATAAGTCATAGAATAGATAGGGGAGAGTGAGGTTCGTTGAGCCAATTTTGGCAAATTTGTCCATTTCTTCTAAGGGGCAAACACTGGGTAGTTCACTTAATATTGGATACGAGGGGGCAATAGATAGGATATTAGAATCAGGATATTGATTCAGCTGAAATCTCCATATCTAGGATCAGGATATTAGGATCAGATTTTAGGATTTGACCACGGTCTTAGTAGCAGACATTTTTATATTGCCGTACATTATTCTGATTCAAAATTTAATCTGGTAGTTTCATGATATTTCTCATTCAAAACCAAATTATTGTAATCACAGAAATACACAGCATAGCTGTAATGCCGTACACATTAATACTAAGATAATTAGGAGCTATGATTAAGGCAAATTCAACCAATATTGTAAAGGAAAAACATTCAAACTTTATCATGTAGGTGGTGGACTCATATACCAGCATGCTAACATCTGATAACTTTTGAAGATCAAAATTCACCATGTATGGCCTGGATCCCTGTGTTTCCGAACACCAAGATGGCTGACACACATGGAAAACGATAGAATTTGGTAGTTGAGCTGTCCCTATGGCTACTAACATCCACCTGATAACTTTGAAAGATCAAAATTGACCATGTATGGCCTGGATCCCTGTGTTTCTGAAAACCAAGATGGCCTACACACATGGAAAACAATAGAATCAGGTAGTTGAGGAATCCCTATGGCTATTAACATCCACCTGATAACTGTAAAAGATCAAAATTGACCATATATGGCCTAGATCCCTGTGTTTCTAAAAACCAAGATGGCTGACAGACATGGGAAACAATAGAATTGGGTAGTTGAGGTGTCCCAATAGTCATTAACATCGATCTGATAACTTTTGAAGGTAAAAATTGACCATATATGGCCTGGATTCCTGTGTTTCTGAAAACCAAGATGGCCGACACACACAGAAAACAATAGAATCAGGTAGTTCAGGTGTCCCTATGGTCACTAACATCCATCTGATAACTTTTGAAGGTCAAAATTGACCATATATGGCCTGGATCCCTGTGTTTCTGAAAACCAAGATGGCTGACACACATGGAAAACAATAGAATCAGGTAGTTGAGGTGTCCCTATGGTCACTAACATCCATCTGATAACTTTTGAAGGTCAAAATTGACCATATATGGCCTGGATCCCTGTGTTTCTGAAAACCAAGATGGCTGACACACATGGAAAACAATAGAATCAGGTAGTTGAGGTGTCCCTATGGCTACTAACATCCACCTGATAACTATAAAAGATCAAAATTGACCATATATGGCCTGGATCCCTGTGTTTCTGAAAACCAAGATGGCCGACACACATGGAAAACAATAGAATCAGGTAGTTGAGGTGTCCCAATGGTCACTAACATCCATCTGATAACTTTTGAAGGTCAAAATTGACCATATATGGCCTAATTCCCTGTCTTTCTGGCCGCCACACATGGAAAACAATAGAATTGGGTAGTTGAGGTGTCCCAATGGTCACTAACATCGATCTGATAACTTTTGAAGGTAAAAATTGACCATATATGGCCTGGATCCCTGCGTTTCTAAAAAAAACAAGATGGCTGACACACATGGAAAACAATAGAATTGGGTAGTTGAGGTGTCCCAACGGTCATTAACATCGATCTGACAACTTTTGAAGGTAAAAATTGACCATATATGGCCTGGATTCCTGTTTCTGAAAACCAAGATGGCCGACACACATGGACAACAATAGAATCAGGTGGTTGAGGTGTCCCTATGGCTACTAACATCCACCTGATAACTTTGAAAGATCAAAATTGACCATGTATGGCCTAGATCCCTGTGTTTCTGAAATCCAAGATGGCCGACACACATGGAAAACAATAGAATCAGGTAGTTGAGGTGTCCCAATGGTCACTAACAACCATCTGATAACTTTTGAAGGTCAAAAGTGACCATATATGGACTGGATCCCTGTATTTTGGAAAATCAAGATGGCTGACCAACATGGGAAACAATAGAATCAGGTATCTAAATAAGTTAAAAATCAGGTTGTTGTACCTATATCCATGACATACAGCTAATTGGTATTAGCTGTAGGCCAGAGGACATAGGTTTCACACATTTTAGAAACATGGAGGTGGTGGACTCATATAACCACCACATTCACCACTATAGAACCAGCTTTGTTCAGAGGTGGGGGGAGGGGGGTCAATGGCCAATGCAGAGGATTATGAGGTAGCAGTGCTTTGTATTAGAACACAGGGCTATTCCTGTGGCCTCTGCCACCACTTCAGTGACCAGGATTCACCACCAGCACCACCATAGCTCAAGCAAGAGCACTAATTTGCATAAATCACTCCATGTATAGGTATACACAATACTGTACCTATAGGACTGGGATATACAGGGAGAGTGAGCAAGCACCGCTTTGGACCTGTAATGGTCTTCAAGATAGGGGTGGTGCAGTGGTTCTGGGTGAGGAGACCCAGGTCAAACTATGAATAATAGTGCTAGGGGGCTAGGACTTGGGTCAAGTCTACTGGCATGTGTTTCAGAAGTCTCAATTCAAGTAATGAGCCGATCGTTCCTATGAGGAACAAACGGCAATAAACCCAATTATGTTAGGTATATATTAATTGCATTATGTTGGGTTTGTTGCTAATAAAAATCTACACAATTGACGATTTATACATTTTGAAGAATTTCGGCTCAACTAACATTGAATGACAGGTTAGTTGAGCGGGGGGTGAATATAAGTTGAGCCACACTCAGGTAAGTTGAGCCGGTCATATGAATTAGAAAATATGGAAACCTATATATATCTTGTGTTCAATGTCCAAATATATGGCATTTTATTCATTGCATTTTCATGCACCCTATAAACTATTCTGGGCAATAATTTTCACATTCAGTATGTCTAAGAAATGGTTGAATTCATAAAAATATAAAGGCAAAGATTCATGAGAATTGGTCTGACCGGATGATTATCTCTTGAGATAGGTAGTCAGATAATCCTTAGTCACACCAGTTATAGTGAGCATTTGCATTTACCTGTGTTGTTTTAGTGGAGAATATTAGAATTCAATTTTTTTGGCATAAAGTTATAATTCATCCACAGTTATCTGGCCATTTAGGGAGTGGTTACTATCTATCAACAGGGCAGGGGTGGTGGGTTTTCATGTGGATGTGCAAAAAATGTTTACGCCCCCCCCCCCTCCATGGCAGTCAAGATTTTATGTGCACACCGCACCAGAGGCGCGGAGCATTTTCTTTAATCTATAGTAGTGCACTGGGTTTTTGGCTAAAGAGAGGATATTTATTTACACCCCTACCCTTCAAGAGGGGTCTGAATTTTTTACAACCCCCCCTCAGGAGGGGTCTGAATTTTTTACTTTTACGCCTCCCCCCCTCAAGTTCACCACCCCACTGTTGATAAATGATGACCACTCCCTTGGGATGCTGCAACCAGGCATGAAATATGTGGTAGGGTAATTGCATGGGGTGTGAAATATAATTATATGACAAGTGGTCACCCTCACCAGAGGACTTAGGACAAAATAGCCACCTTGATCTCTAGCCCCCTGACAAATAACCCCAGGATATATTTGGCCACTGGGATTGTGAGCCCCATGGATAGAAAGCTCCATTTCTCACCCCCTCATCTTTACACATCAGACTCTCTCTATATAATACTTAAATTGCCAATCAGATTATCTCCATTTAATACTTTTGCCCATTAGATACCATATTCCATACCTACTAAATTCCATCACCCGCTATATGATTCCACATCCACTTGTTTTGATATGATTCTAGGCTTGCTTGTGTCTGTTGCCCATCAGAAAGAATGACCAGTTTCTGATTCCTGTCACTTTTGCCTCATTTCCACTAGATTCCATTTTCTGCTAAAGGATTCTGTGCCTGCTGGTTGCCCAGCAGAAACCATAACCAATATCTAATACTCATGAAATTGATTTTGTCCCATGTTAACTATGTTCCATTTAGAGCCATATTTGGCAGGCATCTAATGAAAATCTGGTGGAGGTTAGAATCTAAGATCTGATGGAGGTCAGTATGTAGGACAATTTAGCAGATATGAGACCTAATAGAGATAACGGGTGTTAGAAAATAACAAAGATAACTGAAGGGTGTTAGAAAGAATGACCTCTGATCCTGGAGGTGATGGTTAGCAGGCTTGATGAAGATGAAGATGATGTTGATAATAATAATGATGATGAAATTTTGAAGCCTGCACAACACCCACAGGCCTTATATGTTAGTGGAATGGGACTGGAGTCAGTGGCAGAGGCGTAGGAAGCAAATCTTCATTGGAGGGGCCCAGTGGGGGGTCCAGCCAGGACCCCAGCGTGACCACCTTGTATTGTTGGCATAATCGCGATTTCACCTATACATATCTATGTAGATTTTGTGTAGAAGTGCTATTTTTGATGACTTTTATGTCTGATTTGAAGCTCTAGCCTCCATTTTCCCTATTCCATTACCATATAAATCTATCCTGAAATGCAGTATTTTGATACTTATGAATTCTATTATGAGGTCTTGACAAATTTTGGGGGGGCCCAGACATACTCAGGCCCCACCTGCTTTGTGATTTGGGGGGCCCAGGCCCCCCTGCCCCCCTTTTCCTACGCCCCTGCAGTGGGCTTCCTGTCAGGTGGCCATAAATCCTGAGGGCTATTTGTGTGTGGACCCCTTGTCCTAGGGACATCACTCAGGGGGCTACAAGTCCATAGGGCCATTTGCCCTGATTTTGCAAAATACAGTTAAACCTATGGGGGGGGGTGCTCTTTGATGGCCCTTAACTTAGATGACCTCCCATCTGTGATAGCTCCAATCCTCATAGCCCTGAACTTTGATGGTCCCCCAACCATCAATGACCTCACCTTTAATGGCAATGAACTTTGATGGTCCACCAACATTCAATGTCCCCAACCTTTGATGGCCACAACCTTCAATGGCCCCAACCTCCTTTGATGACCACCCACATTTGAAGGCCCCAAACTTTCATGGCTCCTATCATTTAATAATGGCCCCAACTTCAATGGCCCAACCTTTGATGGACTACCTTCGGTGGACCCCAACTTTAATGGTCCCTAACTTTGATGGCTTCCACCTTTCTTGACCCCATTTTTAATGGCCCAAACTTTGACAGGTCTGAACTTTGCCAATCTTCAATGGCCTCCATCTTCTTCATCACATGTTCAATCTTTAAAAACATAGAAGAGAGCTACATACTGTGAAGTATCGGCCACCCCTTACCCTTGGGAAGGTCATGGTCACATCCTTCACCGTAGATAACTCCTACTCTTGTAGGCTATGCTAGGTCCTGGTCCTCAATAGGTTGGCATGCATTGGTGTCGTTAGGCATATGTACCATACGTCCACTCCTCTATCATAGTACCAGTGTACATAGGTTAGTGGCCTACAGCTGGTAACTCCCTTATACTCACTATGCTCCACTTACAATCAGATGCAAACCCAAGTTTAGAGCTTGCTCTACATCCTGAAACTTGCTGATACTACTGGCTTTACCACACTAGACTAAAAAAAGTCTAACGTTGTAGGACATCTTTGATCCATATCACACTTTAATTTTTTTTTAATATCTGGAATTTTACAAGCCAGGGATGTTAGTCAAGAATGGGCAAAAATCAGGAAGCCAGACATTTACTTGCTATAAAAGCCTTCTATTTTTCCAAACAGACCTCCTTCCCACTCATATAAGGAAAATACATATCATTCAAAATTTTCATTAATCAGGAAATCCTGATGAAACCTGAAGACTTACATCCCTGACAAGCACAGAATCCCTTTGCTCAATGCTGCAACTTTTATTAGTGCAGTTCACTATGATTATCACTCTCATAAGTATCAGAATATATTTCTGTACACTTCTCTGGGTTTTCAGAACTTGCAACAGGTGAAAGTGATGGGATTACTAACTGAAAATATGGGTTGGGTTAGTTGAGTCATGAGTCAGGTAAGTTGAGATGCGGCTCAACTCGCATGGTACTGGCTCAACTTACCTGATATGAAAATTTTTCAGATAGTGCCCAGCACAAATTTTCACAGCTGGTGAGCAGTGACCTTTCTATTAACAAATGAAAGTCCCTAGATATGGCCTCACTCCAGCAGTATGGTGGATCTGTAGTCTATGGAATTTAAGTTGTGATCCAACAAAACTTTTTTTTTCAAAAATTTACTTTTGGTTATGAAAAATGATAAATTCATCATCCCATCCCGACTTTATATTTTGGCCCTCTATTTTTTTCACAGGAAGTGGTTAAGTAACATAATTCATCTCTAGCGCCACAGGTAAAATCCTATGGCTACTGGAGTGGCTCAACTTACATACTGGCTCAACTAACCTGACTCTCCCCTATATATTGAAAAACTTTCCCCATGAACAATTGCAATAAAACCTATATAAGTTGACTATAAGCTCATGTTGGTGTAAAAATAAAATTGACTTATGACCAGGGTTTTATTACAGTTTATGACATCTCCACATACCTGTTCAGCTAAGAACTTCCAGTGCCAGGACACAGCGGACGCCCGGCACAGACTGCGAGGGTCGAGGAAGGAGAAGATATATAAAGTCAGGAAGCGAGGCAGGACGCGGGTAGGGTCCAGATGTCTGAGAGGCACATGGTCGTTGAACCAGGTCTGGATGAAGTACAGCTGGGACTTACGACACTGCTTGAAGATAACGTCCAGAAACCGCTTCCTCTGACTGTCACTCCAACTGTCAAACTGTATACATAAACCACAAGAATCAGCTCATAATAGTCAGGAAATCACCATAACTATCAAAGAATTTACACATATCTATTGCACGAACTCGTTTATCTTCAAATTAAAATTACCGTAAATTCTCCAAAGCCAAGGTGTGGCTTACAGACTGAGTGTTAAGTCAGGGAGTGGCTTATGGGGGTATTTAATCCTACATAAACCTTCACTTTCAAGCCTTGGTTGCAGCTCATAGCATCTCCCAAAGCTGGGGTTTTGCCTTATACGAAGACGCGGCGTATACTAGAGAATTCACTGTATCTCTTTAAATTAGATTTCTATTGAGAGGGCTCAATATCTTTTATTTCTTAATGACAGCTATATATAGGTATTACCGTAAACTCCCGCGTAGAAGACGCGCTGCGCGTATAAGACGCACCCCAAACTTAGCACATGCATTTTCGCGTATAAGACGCACATTTTAAGGGTGATTTTTGTCAATCCAGTACTGTTCTATAGTAAAATTACCCCTCGTATAAGACGCACACCCAACTTGAGAGAAAGCTATAAGACCCCCCAGCATTTTGTTTGGCATAGAGGACGCGTCTTATACACGGGAGATTACGGTACTATATAATGTAGAATAAAGACAAACTTACCCAGTTTGAGACAAGCTCACGCCTTTCTTTGTAAATCTGAAAAATACAAAATTTCGATATCAATACTTTGTACAATGACCTATTTCCAAATCAAACGTACCACTCGCCTGTCACTGATATTCGGAAAGTATCCTAATATGTACTTATTTTCAATATGGAATCACAGGCAGGAAATTCAGAATTCCAGAAGGAAGTGGCCCATATCTGCCCATATACACGTGCAGGTAACTGCTGCATGATAAGGGGAGTTGTCATCAATATGCCAAAACAATAAGTGTTTCCCAATAATTTACCTTTTTTCTAAACCGCCAAAGGGCCTGAAAATCGCACATGCCCTTTTAACCTATAGTATCACGCAGGCTTTTTCGCTGAAAGCAGCTGAGATTCTTTTGACCCCTCCCCCCCTCGGAGGGGTTAATTTTTTTTTTGGACCCCCCCAATCAAACCTATTAGCCCCCCCCCCCAATGATGACTCCCTAATCATGTCATTGCCTGTACTCTGCTGATATAATGATGATCTCTGTCTGACTGACTCCTCCCTAACACTTCATGTATTATTCATGCCACTGGGGCCTTTTCCCAGAGCGCTAAGTTGTTCCATGCATTTTTAACAGCTGTTTGGCAGCATAATCCAGGGATGAAAGTCAACGATGACAAAAAACCTTGAAAAAGGAAACAACTTTAAATGCACTGTATATGCCCTCCAGTGTGTTACTGGGTTTGTGTGGTTGGGGGGAGGGAGGAGGCAAGTAGGTGTTGTATAAGGGTGTAGTTTCTCCTCAAATAACAGGAAAAGCTATTTTTCAAGATGTTGTTCGGATACTATACCCAAAATGTGCACATTATGGCCCTTTTGCAGAGTATGTCCTAGGATCCCTTCAGAATGTTACTGTATAGCTGTTTTCCAAGGTCTTGTTCGGATAGCATACCCAAAATATGCACCACCTGATCTACTGGTAGTGGTGCCTTTGCGCAACACGACCTAGGGACCAATTACAATGTTATGTATAGAGATAGGTCAAAGGGTGCAGGGAATAAATGACCAATATAGTTACATGATGAAATCATAACGTGCAGAAAAGGGGTATACTATCCGACACTCTTCTAGCATAGGAACTATAGCTTGCTGCTAAGACTACACTGAAGAGTGGAACAAACACCAATAAAGAGGGGAAAGTTTTCAAGGAAAAACTTGAGAATCCTTGAAAACCTTGAACTAAAAACTGGCATGCTGCCACTGTATGCAGTGTTGTGGGACCTGACTGTGTGCATGTATGCAACCTCTGGAGGTAAATTGTGACTCCTTTATCCTGTTTTCAGAGGATTTTCAAGAAAACTTATTTTTCTTAAGTGAGTGAAAAAAACCTTGAAATCTAGGAAAACCTTGAACTCTTTCATCCCTGATAATCAACAAAACATTTAATGGTGCAAAAAAAAAAGTGACTGTGGTCTTCGCTGTATCAAAATGTGCTACAGGCACCAAGCAGTAGGCCGGTAACAACCACTTCACAGTGTCTGTGTTATACCGTAAATCCCCGGTCACAAGCCGGCCCCGGTCATAAGCCGGGGGGCGAGTTCAGGGAAATCCTAAAAGCCGGTTTTGGGGTCAAATTTTTACCATTTTCTCTTTATTCTATAGTAAAAAAAAAACGGTCATAAGCCGGGGGGGCTTTTAGGAAAAATTTAAAAGCCGATTTGGGCCCAAAATAGAAAAAAAAATCCGGCTTATGACCGGGGATTTACAGGGGTAGATTAATGTGATGAAGATGAGCAGGGGAAGGGAATGAAGGCAGAGTTTGCTATGGAAGAGCAGAAGGGCCAGAAGCAGGGGTGTGAAAGGGCGAAAACTTTTTCTCAGTGAAAATTAAAATTTACATAGATCTCAGGAACTGCACTTTTCAAGACAAAAATCCGGGGTTTCTTGGAGATTTCACCCCTCTTTAGAAGGAACGGGAGGAATTCTGGACATTAAAAGGAAAGTGGATGAGGGAGAAATGTAAAAAGGAGGACGTGTAACAGGCAGAGAAGGAAAGGAAGACAAAAATGTATAACAGCAAAGAGTGGAGGGGAAGCGGAGGGGAAAGGTGAAGAGAAGGAAAGTAGGGGAAATGGAAAATGGAAAGGAGTAGGAGGGGCAAGGTAAGGAGGAGGAAAGGAGGGGGGCAGCAAAGGGAATGGTTGGGGAAAGGACAGAAGAAAAGAAGGGAGGTGGTGGGTAAAGAGAAAGAAGAGGGAGGGGAAGAGAGGAGAGGAGAGGCAATGATTGGCAAAGAGGAGTGAAGGAAGGAGAGGAATATCTATAAATTCTATTACATGGATAACAAACAAAAACATATGTGTATGGATGAATTACAGTGCAGGTTTTTAGCAGCGCTGTTCATCAGGCATACCGACACACACCATACACCCACTTGGGCTGCGTGTATTGAACACCTAGTACAAATCAATTATTGATTCCTGACCACAACATGATCAATACGATCAATAACCTATGCCGCACTTACAGTTCAGCCGACCTGAGACACGCAACCACTCTCCAAACAGAATAACTGGTAACTGAGACATTATTCTAAAAAGAAATGAATTTCAGGTTTTTAGCCAATTGTTCAATAATTTTTTTTTATTTTTTTGCACTGGTGTGAAATTTTGAAACACGGACGATATTTTTCTATATTTTACCTGGATAATAGAAGCACAGAAATATTGTAGAAGAAACTTCAAATTTTTCTAAAGCCCAGATAATAGGTGTCTAACTACTTTGCAAAATTTAGCTTCAGTACTGAGACTTCATCACTGGATGGGGTTAGTCTGTTTCGATGAGTAACACATAGGTTGGTGCAGAGATATGCGCACCTAACATAAGCACTAAGTTGGTTGTCAGTGATAGACATAGAGCGGGATGCGGATATCTGCACCTGGTACACTAAACACCGCCTTACAAGGAACTAACATGAACCTCCCCCGGAACATGATTTATATTCGAACGTGGCAGCACTAACAGGTTTCTCTGTTTTACATGGGTTTATATATAGGGTTCATACTTCTTTCTCTCTGGCTCAAAGAAAAGTCTTTACTTCCAAATATTACCAGAAAAAGGAAAGCATCTAATTAAGCCTCTTTTTTCACTGGCTTAAAGTAAAAGTCCCTTATTTTGCAAGTATGAAAAAAGGAATTAATGAAACGAGTGTGGGAGTGATTGTAAACGCTGGTAACTCGGAAAGTGGGCAATAGTAGGTGCAATGGCCTTAGTGGTTCAAGCATGTGTACTACATACAGCCATCGTCATCGCTTTTATTTAAAAACAAAATCATTAAAAATACTTCTGTTCATTGCTCAACAAAAATAAAAGCGCCACAGAAAAGCTCAGTTACTGGCGTCTTTGTATTCTGAAAGGATGAGACAATACTCTAAAGGAAAAAGGTTGATGGAGATGGATATAAATATAAATATATTTCACATTGGCCTATCATGACATCCAACCCACCCAGGCCTGACACCCAAAGCTGACACCCCCCATAGGAAAGCATTGAGTGCACAAAGCATCTTACACCCATTTTGAGATGACCTACTTTTTTGAAACCTTGATATCAGAAAGATAAGAACCTGATAACAGGTAAGAATTATACCTCTATGATCCTGAATATGTACACTATTTCATGCCAGGATTCATTTCCTCTCATAATTAAGCATTTTGATGTTATTTTTTGAGGTTGAAGTAAACAGTCCCATCTCTAAAACATGCATTTTGAGTTCTTAAAGTGTCACCCTGCCCCCACCCGTCTCTAAAAACTTGGAAACTTTCCGAGGAAATTAAGGGTAATGAATTATGAATGTGATTTCATTTCACCAATCAAGTAGAGAAAATCAGAATAGATGATAATAGCTCATTTGATGCTTTATTAGCCTCCCCCCCCCCCACGCAGAAAAAGAATCCCAAAGAATCTGGTATGTGCCATGTTTCACGGGATAAAAAATCATGTAGCCCTTAGAATAAATACCGTATTCATTCTAATAAGCACACATGCTCTAATAAGCACACACCCCTCCTTTCTGGGTCCCACCCTGGTGTAAAATCAGACAAATGAAGTGCAAAAATCAAGATTTTTAGGGCAAAAACAACAATTTTAGGCTCTTAGAGTTATTTTTTCTTATAAGGTTTTGAGCACCTAACAATTAATTTTCCGCACATGTGCGCTTATTAGAATGAATACGGTAATGTTGTATCTGTTACAATCAGGTCTCAATATATCGGTCTTCAATAAGTCGGCCGAGTGGCAAAGATATTTCTGAATATATCTATTTATGCCCATTGAGCTCTATCGTACTCCTGAGTCAGAAAATTAGTCGATTCAGGAACCAGGTGATTCTTATCTGAAACGTAGGTGGCCTTTCATATTAGTGAGACCTGACCGCAGTACCATAAATTATCTCATATAAGCCGCACCCTGACTTCAGAATAAGCTATAAGCCGCACCTGAGGATTGAAAACTGTAGGTTTTATACCATTCTATAGTGTCAAATACCATTTTTAAGCTGTACCACCACTTTGGACCTATCCTGTAAACCACATTTCCATTTGGGTTCTGTACTGGCCGCATCTTATACGAGAGAATTTGTGGTACCGTAATCTCCCACATAGAAGACGCGTTGCGCGTATAAGACGCACCCCAAACTCAGCACATGCATTTTCGCGTATAAGACGCACCTCTTAGGGGTGATTTTTGTCAATCCAGTACTGTTCTATAGTAAAATTACCCCTCGCATAAGACGCCCCCCCCAACTTGAAAAAATCCTATAAGACGCAGTAGGGATTTGTTTGGCGTAGAGGACGCGTCTTATACACGGGAGTTTATGGTAGTACTATATGGCAGAACAGCAGGCAATAAGATTAACACCAGCAAAGTGTCATAAATTACTCTGGTGCCAGGTTCTATTTATCCACACACTGGGGGCTGTTGTAATCTCTGTCTGGCCTCTGAATACCGGCTACTCTACCTTAACTCTTTAAAGGCCATTTCTCTCAATTTTTTATACTAAAAGCACCATTTCATCTTCATTTCAACCTGTTCCCATCATTAAAAACCTTTAAAACCATCTCTACATTGGATGGTGATAGAAAAACAATTTAAAGACTGCATTTGAATTTCAGCCAATCAGAAGCTAGCTTAGATTCATGTCCTTTGAAATGAGATTTCAGAGATCAGAGGATCTCTGAAAGGTGGTTTGTCTAGAAAAGGCTAGAGGGTAGCACAAGGCATGCTTACTTTCACCTGCTGAAGCCTGAACTCTGCTCAGCCTTATGCTTCATAGAAGTAGAAAGGGCATGTGGTAAGGGTATCTATGATTAATGTAATTCCCTCTATCTATATTATGACCACAAGATGGAAGAAGCCTCTGAGATGTCTGACTTTTGGGAAAGTTTGAACATCTGAAAATAGACAGTCCACTGAAGGTCTGACATCTCTGCATTGGTCAGCACGATGCACCAATCAAGTGCTGGCTTGACTGCTTGCCAGCTCTTTGTTGGAGCATCATGCTGAACCTCTGGGAGTTTGTGTATCACTCCTGTAGGGTCGCTATGATGTATAAATGCATTCCAGTGGTGGATTTAGAGGCAGGGCGTGGGGGCACACCTTTTTGCTAGTTCTTAAAGGGGCCCTGGCACGGCGAATGCATGCCCACATTAAAAGGTCACGTGACCACCCATTGACCAATCAGATCGTCGCAAAAATTTCCGCTGGGTCCCGCGGATTTGTGCACGATTTTTTGGTAGGTACCCATGTTGAAATTCGCCATGCCAGGACCCCTTTAAGAGTTTATCTGCTTATCTTGGACCTCAAAATTTGCTCAAAAATAGGGGGTGCGCCCCCTCCTTTTGGGCCGCGCCCTCTCCTTTTTCAAATCCTGGATCAGCTACTGCAGCCCTGGGGAGTAACTTCAGCTGCATTTGTGCATCATGACGACATGACACGATGCATCAAGGCATTAGCGGCCCTTAAAGGCTGAACACATTGCTAGTCTAGACACAGTGACTGACATAATAGAGGTGCCACTTTGACATATTATGTATTGTATTTGTAAGTTTTACCGTAATCTCCCGCGTAGAAGACGCACCCCAAACTCAGCACATGCATTTTTGCGTATAAGACGCACATTTTAATGGTGATATTTGTAAGATGAGTACATTTCTATAGTAAAAGTACCCCTCGTATAAGACGCACCCCCAACTTGAGAGAAAGCTATAAGACTCCCCGGCATTTTGTTTGGCCTAGAGGACGCGTCTTATACGCGGGAGATTACGGTAATTGGATTACCTAGCACAATCTAGTCACTGGTCCATTATAGTTGTGATAATTGACTGGAATGGCAAGGTTTAAGTAAAATGCTTTAAAGTATTTTGGTCACAAGATAAGACCGGTCAGAAATTTTGATTCTGTTATACTGTGTTGTTAAGCCCCCGGATTTAGATGGGGGGCGTGGGGGCGCACGCCCCCCCCCCCTTTTTCCCTGTACTTAAGAGTTTACCTAATTCTTTTTACCCTAGAATTTAGCCAAAATTAGGGGCTAAATGGGTCCCCATGTCACATGTCGATTTTAAGAAATGCCCATGTCCCTAGGCAAAAACCCATGTCACTAGTGTCACTAACATAGCTTATCTAATTAGCCCTACATGGGGCTCAGTGTATGGTCATTTTTATGGATATTCCTTTATGCATCATGGACACACCCTCATATAAATAGTCAAATATCTCATTCGATCTGGACAAATCACAAGTCCAGGTCTACATGCTTGTTTTCTGTCATAGAATTCCCCTAGACAAACCATATCTGAGTGATCTAAGGCTGTGGTTTGTCTGGCCCTACCTATGGGACCAGGCAAATAAAAGAACACTTGTTTTCCTTCTAGAAGAGTATGGGAATGAAGCTGCTAGTGGTTTCCCCCCTCACCCTTCCTCATAGATTTGATCATTCATCTTATAGATTCGGTCATCCATAGATACAGTCACCAGCACATAAACACCTCTCTAGTACTTTGAAGAAGATCTAGAGATCCCACTTTTGGGTCAATCACATAGGTACAAGGAAAAAAGGGGGTCTGGGGGTGTCCCCCAGGAAAATTTGAAGATTGAGAGGCCAAAAGGTGCATTCTGAAGCCTTCTGAGCATAGCTCAGAACTTCCCTAGGCCCTATTTTTCATGTCACTAAGCTCCATGTCCCATGTCAATTTTAAGAAATGGTCATGTCATATGTCACTAGGATAGCCATGTCCCATGTCGATTTTAATAAATGGCCATGTCCCCATGTCAATTTTAAGAAATGGCCATGTCACCATGTCGAATTTAGGGGTCTAGGGCCATCCATGTCTCAAATAATTGCCGGTCTGGAATAGGCACCGGGGTACAGGAGTGATTGGCAGAAGGCAGCAGAGCCATAATTGAATGTGGGGGATGTGTCTCTCACAGTTTGGGTTGGACACATAGATGGAAATTACCTAAATTTACCAAGGGTCACCATCACACCCGCTTATGAGGGGCTACCCATGCATAAGTGGTCTATTTCACATAAAAGCTCCTGATGAAATTTGTGCAGGGTTTTACAGTACCGAAATCTATGTACTGTACATGAGGCGCGTCTTATATGCAGGGTTTTACTTCTCCCTGGATCTGCAAGGCAGACACCAAGAATTTCTTCTGATATGTTACACTACCCCTACGTCATCATAACATGTAAGGGGAGCCGGGGGTGGGGGGCTAGCAACACACAGAATCTTTAAAGTCCATTCAGAAGAACAAAAGTTATGAATTTTAGTTTTTTTCCTGACCATGTTCTTAAACACTAGGTGCATCTTATACAACTTACAAGGATGCGCCTTTAATGCAGGAGACTACGGTACTTATCGCACAACATCTGATGATGCTGATTTCTGTGCAAAGATAATACATGACACCCAAGTGACATAATGAATGCATGTCAGAAGCCTGTTATGTTATACTGGCAGTTTGTGGTAACATATAATGAATGTCAGGAGCTTGTTATGTTATACTGGCAGTTTGTGGTGACATATTTAATGAATGTCAGGAGCTTGTTAAGTTATACTGGCAGTTTGTGGTGACATATAATGAATGTCAGGAGCTTGTTAAGTTATACTGGCAGTTTGTGGTGACATATAATGAATGTCAGGAGCTTGTTAAGTTATACTGGCAGTTTGTGGTGACATATAATGAATGTCAGGAGCTTGTTAAGTTATACTGGCAGATTGTGGTGACATTTAATGAATGTCAGGAGCTTGTTAAGTTATACTGGCAGTTTGTGGTGACATATAATGAATGTCAGGAGCTTGTTAAGTTATACTGGCAGTTTGTGGTGACATATAATGAATGTCAGGAGCTTGTTAAGTTATACCGGCAGTTTGTGGTGACATTTAATGAATGTCAGGAGCTTGTTAAGTTATACCGGCAGTTTGTGGTGACATATAATGAATGTCAGGAGCTTGTTAAGTTATACCGGCAGTTTGTGGTGACATATAATGAATGTCAGGAGCTTGTTAAGTTATACCGGCAGTTTGTGGTGACATATAATGAATGTCAGGAGCTTGTTAAGTTATACCGGCAGTTTGTGGTGACATATTTAATGAATGTCAGGAGCTTGTTAAGTTATACTGGCAGTTTGTGGTGACATATAATGAATGGCAGGAGCTTGTTAAGTTATACTGGCAGTTTGTGGTGACATATAATGAATGTCAGGAGCTTGTTAAGTTATACCGGCAGTTTGTGGTGACATATAATGAATGTCAGGAGCTTGTTAAGTTATACCGGCAGTTTGTGGTGACATATAATGAATGTCAGGAGCTTGTTAAGTTATACCGGCAGTTTGTGGTGACATATAATGAATGTCAGGAGCTTGTTAAGTTATACCGGCAGTTTGTGGTGACATATAATGAATGTCAGGAGCTTGTTAAGTTATACTGGCAGATTGTGGTGACATATAATGAATGTCAGGAGCTTGTTAAGTTATACTGGCAGTTTGTGGTGACATATAATGAATGTCAGGAGCTTGTTAAGTTATACTGGCAGATTGTGGTGACATATAATGAATGTCAGGAGCTTGTTAAGTTATACCGGCAGTTTGTGGTGACATATAATGAATGTCAGGAGCTTGTTAAGTTATACCGGCAGATTGTGGTGACATATAATGAATGTCAGGAGCTTGTTAAGTTATACCGGCAGTTTGTGGTGACATATAATGAATGTCAGGAGCTTGTTAAGTTATACTGGCAGATTGTGGTGACATATAATGAATGTCAGGAGCTTGTTAAGTTATACCGGCAGTTTGTGGGTATGCATCCAGCACCTGTAGCTTGGTAGTAGTGTGAGTAGTGTATGGTCATGTAGAGTGTTATATAAGCTGTATTGACCAAGGCACTGTTAATCTAATACTAGTACCTACAACTTGTAGTCACCCCCCCTTCTCTCCTACACACACTGACCTCTAATCACCCCCCCTCCCCCCACCCAACTTCCCACCTCACTAAACTCACTGCCCCCTGCCCCTACCTATAAACACTATACCGTATTCAATGTTATTAGCTCAGTGTGCTTGGAAAATAGCATAATTTGTTACATAGTGGTGTTACATAATTTACCCAAAACTTTCTGCAGTGAATACCAGGGAGTTATCTGATTGGTTAATAATGTCCAAATTCCAACCAAATGCTTCTTGGACAATAAAGGGTCTCAGAGTGCGGTTATGGCAGGATAATACACGGGGGTTATGGCCAAAAGAGCACTGTAGAGGCCAGAATCGTGAGATAACCCTATATATATATATATATATATATATATATATATATGTATATATATATATATGTATATATATATATGTATATATATATATATATATATATATATATATGTATATATATACATATATATGGCTACTCAGAGTGCCTTACATATATATATACATGGCTACTCAGAGTGCCTTACCTTAGTAAACACAGAGGGCTATATAAGTGTTGGAAGAATTAGCCTACTCATGTATAACTCATGTATATATAACACACATACACAGGAACCCTGGAGGCTTGTTCCCCTGACCTATCTAATCAGCTACTCAATGTACACAATAAGGCTTATTAAGGGTGAGTCCAGTTACTACAGGGCATAAGATAAAATACATGAGAAGGGAATATATGTGTACACCATCCGGTGAATATGTGCCCTGAAGTTTCTCGATATATACCGTAAACTCCCGCGTAGAAGACGCGCTGCGCGTATAAGACGCACCCCAAACTCAGCACATGCATTTTCGCGTATAAGACGCACATTTTAATGCTAATATTTGTAAGATTAGTACATTTCTATAGAAAAATTACCCCTCGTATAAGACGCACCCCCAACTTGAGAGAAAGCTATAAGACTCCTCAGCATTTTGTTTGGCGTAGAGGACGCGTCTTATACGCGGGAGTTTACGGTACTTGGAATGGGATCTTCTTGAACGCTGATAACTTAATTTTAAAAAAAAAAAGCTTGTTTGTTTCAGTTGACATGCTGATAGACCTTAGGTCCGATTTTCTTTCTTTTCAAAATCACGGAAAGGCAGATGCATGGTCAAAATGACTCAAAAATTGACCCTAAAACACAAATTATCTTCAAAATCAATAAAATCTTTTAAGGTTGGCCTTGTTTTGCGAGGTACTGTTTCAAGGGCTTAAGAAATTTTGAAGGCCCCCCGAGCACTTCTGCATTCACAGAACAAAGCAGTGTTATATGTGACAGCATAGACCTACACAATATATTGTGTAGGTCCATGGTGACAGTACATTTGTCATGTTTTCATTGTCTGGCTAATCATATAGCCTACTCACTATAGTCAGTACATATGTCACCTTAAGCCACTTAAAAAAACAAAACTTGTTTCTCGTCACCGCCCTCGTAAAAAAAAAATTGGCAATTGAGCATTTTCTGAGAGAAATGTACCAAAAAGTAAACAAAAGTAGTAAAGTTTGGTATCAAATGAAGGGCCATTGTCTAGGGGATGCAGCTGGTAATCAATGATAGGCATTCTCGCAATTTTAAGATATTAATAAAACCGTAGTGTTGTAGATTTTAATAGAATAGTAGAGAATAGACCTGTGAGACATGGCGCGGCAACTTGTAATCTTGTGTCTAGTGATAGAATAATAGGAAAGCTAACTTCAAAGGCAATTAAAGGTTGTACCATCTGGCTCACCCTGTAACTCTTGTGCTGCTTTGTACTACTAGGTCTACTACCGAGAAGTTCTGCCTGCCCATAGATGACCACTACAAATGGTAGAGGTGGGTATGTTCAATGACCCAGAACCAGCCCCAAGGACCCCAGAATGACTAGGGTTGTGTGTGGCAGTCTTACCAACCCCAACAGCATACAGCTGGTCACAACCCCCTCCCCACCAAACTGGTAACCCCCTCCCCTCTGTAGACAGGGTACACCAAGTTTAGCATTTGTCTCTGCATAGAGATTTATAGAGATTCTAAACAGTAAATATCTTCTTCAAATACAGAACATATGATCCAAATGTACCATAACCCCGTGAGATGAAACCTTTAGTACATATATACAGCAATTTCAGACCACAGAATTATCAGATAAAGCCTACAGAGATGTATTGGTGAATCTTAATTTTGTCTTATGCTAATCTTCCATAGAGCTCCAGGAGCTGAAATGTCTAATCTAATCATAAAACCCAAACTGAACGTATATCACAAAAACAAGTTATCTACCATTAGTACATACATATGCTGATAACAATGCCTCAATATTGTGCCAAAATAGTCCATAGGAGAAGAACAGTGAACGAAAATAGAAATCAGGGCTCCCCTATCCCTTACACCGTGGCGACTCTGAACCATTGACTAGTCTACAAGTCTCACTAGTAGGACTTAGAGTCGCCGCGCTAATAATAATTTCACTATTACATTGCCATTTTTCTTAATATGCAGAGCCATCCGTGAAGGATTACACCCTAATGAACTCTTCAGACCAAATAAAAAATTAAAATCCTCCTTCCTCAGCTTTTTCATGACATGATAGGAAACAAGCTTTTTTTTGGAGTGGCCTTATCAGTGTAATGATGAAACAGAGGGAGCATTCTGCTATAAGTGGCACCATACCACGTGGGTAGACCTGTTTAAGTAGCTGTGATATACCGTAATCTCCCGCGTATAAGACGCGTCTTATATGAGGGGTTTTAGTTCTCCTTGGATCCACAAGGGGGACATCAAGACCTTTCTTTTGATATGTTACATGCCATAATGGTCATAATAGGGCATAAGGGGGCCCAGGGGGGGTCCAGGGGGCCCAAGCTACACACAGGTTTTTAAATTTTGAAAATTCACTCAGTACAACCAAAGTTATGAATTTTTCATTTTTTTGAGAATTTTCCAAAACTCTAGGTGCGTCTTAGACGTGCACTGCGTCTTATACGCGGGAGATTACGGTAGTACTCATTGTGTGCTCAATGGTGGAGTGCACACTTGTACCTACAGACATGTATCAATATGTAATAACCAGACAACTGCTATTCACTGGTGCCCTATCTGTACAGTGCCAGGACCCTTCATCAAGACTACCGTAACCTCACGCGTATAAGACGCGTCTTATACGCCAAACAAAATGCTGGTGCGTCTTGTAGCTCTCTCTCAAGTTGGGGGTGCGTCTTATACGCGAAGTAAATTTATTATAGAAATGCACTAATCTAACAAAAAAACACCCCTAAGAGGTGCGTCTTTTATATGAAACAGCCTTTGCCGAGTTTGGGGTGTCTTTTACGCACACCGCGTCTTCTATGTGAGAGATTACGGTACCACATATAAAGCAAACCTTCAGAAATACCTTCTTTCTCAAATCCCCAGTGAATAGAAAACAAAGGCTAAGCCAGTGAACATCATCACCAAAAGCATAAGTTTTCATGACATATCTGATGAGATTTGTTGGACCCCTCCCCTTTGTTTTGCCAAATAAAATTTCTAAACTTAACCTCAATACCCCTCTATTAGGTGGCCAAATGTCTTAAATCATCTATTTTATTCATTCCCAATAAGCCAGTCAATAGAAGCATTTAAGCCCTGTACACAGGGTCAGTGCACCAACCTGTTCATTCGATGTCTTGCTGAAGTTTGGTGTAAAGTTGCTCTTGATGGTTCTGAACTGTGTTGTCGTGAACTGTTTTGGAGGTGATGTCTTCGCTAGCTTCTTACTGTAGTTTCCAAGCACCTGAATAGAACAACAGTTACATTAGCCAGTTTTTAACAATAGGAAGGGGATATATGGCACGTGTTATAGAAGCAGGAAAAGTTAGGGGGGGGGGTTCTCTGCTATATTCCCCAATCCCCATACAGTTGTAAAGCTAAGGGGTGGAGGAGGCCCCAATATGACCATCCTTCAAAATCCAATGATTAGAACAAAAGTTATGTCACTTTTGATATTTTCTATCCCATCCCAAAGTTTGGGTGAGCCTTATAGTGGCCCCCAAGGGGTAAAAAACGACATGGCGACATTTGGCCATTTTTTGGTGACATTTCGACTTTGTACCCTTTTAAAAGTGACATGTGACATGTCCAATCCATAAAAAAGTGACATTTGATCTGAGGCCTTAAATTTTGAGATTATTAGACATGTTTTACCCCCTAAAAAGTGACATGTGACCTGAAGCCTTGCATTTTGGCGACATTGTGACCTCAGGGGGGGTCCCCTTGGGGGCCCCCTTATATGGGGGGCTTCTATGTGTAATATATATTTGAAGTTAAAACAACTTCACAAAAATGCACTTAACTTCGCTTCAAATAGACGGAATTTTGACAAAATTCCTTCACCATTAGAAAGCTAAGATCATGGTATTCTCCATCCATTATGATTCTACACCGGCAAAAGTCGGCGTCATTTCAGCAACGCTGTATCAGTAATGAATGCTCCCTTACAAAGTTTGGTTTAGTATTGTTCTTTCACATGGGCAGCACAGAGAAAGTAATTACACAACACGGTGAGGGAATACCTTGGCATCGTTCTGTGTGAGCATCTTGAGGCTGGACCGGTTTAATGTCTTCGACTTGCGGCTGTTCTCTAGTTTATCCAGGTCTGTGGGTGTAGACCTGTTTGGGTATGAGATCGTGGCCGACATCTTGGAAGCTAATAAAGGCTGGAATAGAAAGGAGGAAATTTATACTAGGGGATATATTCCTGGTTAAGGTTGGTCGCTACTTGTTGAAAATGAACCCCCTGCACAGGTCTCTGCACATATAAGTTATATTGGTCAGAATTGCATATACTTATATCAGCCTTAAATACTCACAAGAGATTTCAGGTCATTTTGATAAAAATTGAACGATTTATGGCAATTGTAAATTTGTGCATATTTAGATCTAGATTTAATTCAGATTTTCCCAACTTTCTTCTATGGCTTATATTCATAACACTAATATATTTTAAACAAAATCGTGGAAGTGATTACGATACTCAGAATATCCAAAGGTATAGCTAGAAGCCATTTTATAGATAATCATTGCTATTTTACCCATAATGCAATGCGCCAAACATGAAATTTTGTTCAATTTTGGAGTACGTTTTTATTTCAAGGGTCCCAGAACCTAAAAATATGCATGGGACCATATGTTAAAATTATTTTCATACAAAAGGTATTTATGTAAGGTATTTTCTGAGAAAGTATAAAAAGATTCTATGTACAATCAATACTGTTTTTAGGCAAAAATGTTGTAAAATGATGTCAAATTGTTTCTACTCATTCCTAAGACATTACATTTCTACCCAGAATGCCATGCCATAGGACAAACAAATTATTTTTGTAATTATCTTGAATAAATAGGTTTTCTACATGTGAGCTTTCATGTTTCTGTGATTAATGGTTTATGTGAAAAAAATTATGAATTTTTCAGATTTTAACAGGATCCTCAGTCAGTGGGGTGACCCCTGCTGATTCTGGTACCTTGAGAGAGAAGGACTGATGACAGCCAGTGTGATGGGAGTGAGTGAGTGAGTAACAGGGCTTTTGACAGGATTTTTTGCAATGCGCCAATTGCACACTTTTTAGCAAATAAAATGCGCCATTCTGTAAATGAATGGCCATTCTAGCCATTTAAATGCGACATTTAGGCATTAAATGCGTGTATTGCGCACTGCGCAGCCCTGTCAAAAGCCCTGGAGTAATAGGTGTTTAACGCCATTTCGACAGCTATGGTTGTATTCATAGCGAGAACTACATTACACAATTTCACAGAGGAATGTGTCAGTGCCCGTGCATAAATGTGCGCCAGTGTGATGGGTACCAGTTATTACGTAATGCACCTTAAAAGGTCTACACTGAATGAAAGGATTTTTTCGATTGATCAATGATGTAGTTCGCCAGGTCGGAATATTGATTTCAAGGTCAGTGGGTTCGGGTTAATGAATGTATCAAAGAAAGAAAGAAAGAAAGAAAGAAAGAAAGAAAGAAAGAAAGAAAGAAAGAAAGAAAGAAAGGAGGTCAGGATTCAGGCAGGCAAAAAGAAAGATATGCTGCATATTTAGTCGAGGGACAACAATGGTGGGAGAGTAGGAGAGAGATAGAGAGGTAAAGAGGGTGGGTGGGACAGATGGGGGGGGGGGGGAGGGGTAGGCAAGGGGGGCTAAAAAAGGGTATCAGAGAAAGATAGACAGAAAGCAGGCAAGGCACAAAGAAATAAAGACAGGAGTGAGATGGACATGAAGGGAGAGAGGAAGCCCGGGAGAGGAAGGTAGGGAGCAGAAGGAAGGGGAGGGGAAGACAAGGCAAGGGAGGGATAGGAAGGGAGGGCAAGGGGAGGGGAGGGAAACAGAGGGATGAGAGGGAGGGAGAGTAAGGGGAGGGGAGGGTAAGGGAGAGACAATAGGGGGGATAGGGGGGGATGGACAGGGAAAGGGAGAGGAGGGAGCATTAGGATCAATGAGGGAGGGACAGGAAGGGAAGTAGAGGGAGTAAGGGAAGAGGGAGGAACTTAACGAGAGGGAGAGATAAGTACAGGAAGGGAGACTGGAAAGAAATGAAGAGGGAGGGACAGGAAGAGAGGGAGAGATAGGGACAGGAAAGGGAGGGAGTGATTGGATCAGGGAGGGGCAGGAAGGTAGGTAAGAGGGGAAGGAAAGGTAAAAAGGGACAAGAAGGGAGGGGAGAGAGGCAGGAAGGGAGGGAGAGAGGGCAGTACAGGAAGAGACAGGAATGGACAGGACAGGAGGACAGGACGAGAGGGAGGGACATGAAGGGATAGTGTGGGGATTCCACACCGTCTGCCGCTCAGGGAGCTCTGTATGGTGTGGGAGAGTTGTAATAGCAAAAGTTTCGGTCCTGTGGGAGCATTTTCTATGCACCACTCCTGTACTGAATTCATAACAATCCTTCTAAAAATCGATAGGCAGATACGGACATTGCTGAAAGTTTGGGCTTCCTACGTTTATAAGAAAAATACTGACATTTATCAACCGAGGCCGTGGGATGTGTTTTGCAAACAAAGATCACGGCTTTACTCGCCAATTTCTAGCTGCCATATCTCCATTAACAGGGCGAATTTAGGTTCCATTTTTTAAAATATTTTAGATATCTACCTAATCTATCGCTCATATCTTCAGGGGTACCCACTTTGACTTCCAGGGATGAAAGTCACAGAGCACAAAAATCCCTGAAATGGTTCAATATCGACCTCAAAAACCTAGATTTTTATATTAATGTATAAGGCATTGGAAATCCAAAGTCCCCAAATCGGTGAGACACTTGTAAACAAACCACTTGCAACTTCTGTTTGCCCATACATAACTGCACCAGTAGCTGAAAGCTCTGGTTGTAGAGAAGAGCTGGTCCCTATGCATAATGTTAGGGACTGGGTTGGCAGGTCTGTGAAGGGAGGGAAAAGGAGAGGCAGGTAGGGGGAGACAGAAGGGAGGAAGAGGAACGGACAGGAAGGGATGACAGGAAGGGAGAGAGGGAGAGGATGTGAGGGGCAGGGAGGCAGGGACAGGGAGGAACATGAAGGGATGGAGGGACAAGGAGGGAGGGACAGGCAGGGAGGGACAGGGAGAGAGGGACAGGAAGGGAGGGAGAGGAAGGGGCAGGGAGGGAAGGAGGGAGAGGGAGGGAGGGAGAGGAAGGGAGGGAGGGAGAGGAAGGGACAGGGAGGGAGGCAGGGAGGGACAGGAAGGGAGGGACAGGGTGAGAGGGACAGGAAGGGAGGGAGAGGAAGGGGCAGGGAGGGAGGGAGAGTAAGGGAGGGAGGGAGGGAGGGAGGGAGAGGAAGGAACAGGAAGGGAGGGAGAGGAAGGGAGGCAGGGAGGGACAGGAAGGAATGGACAGGGAGAGAGGGACAGGGAGAGAGGGACTGGAAGGGAGGGAGGGACAGAGAGGGAGGGACAGGAAGGGACAGGGAGGGAGGGAGGGAGGGACAAGGAGGGACAGATCGACATGGAGGGGAGGGACAGGAGGGGAGGAATAGGGACGGAAAACTGACAGGAAGGGAGGGAGGAAGGCCGGGGAGGAAGGCTATTAAACTGCACCCCTGGCCCGGACCCATGATTGACCAATCCCAGCTTTTATGATTGATAGAAATGGATAAAAATAGAAATCATTGACGCACATGGATCCACATGGGGGCATCATGGGGTATACATATGGATAGATGGGATAGAGAGTGACAGTGACTATCTACAGTACAATCAATGAAGTTGCCTGGCAGTGCTGGGGGTCTAGATGGGGGGTCCCCATGTCCCTTGTCGATTTTAAGAAAAGCCTATGTCAAATGTCACTAAATTTGTATTTTCCTCTGTCCTTGTCACTATTAAGCTCCATGTCACATGTCGATTTTAAGAAAAGTCCATGTCCCCTGTCACTATCTTTTTTGTCCCATGTCCTTGTCCCTAGAAGCTCCATGTCCTTTGTCGATTTTAAGAAAAGACCATGTCACACTGTCGATTTTAGGGGTCTAGACCCATAGTGCTGACAGCCCGGCTGACAGATATAGGTATTCCCCGTGCACTAATACAACCAGTCTACCTGTCCCTATGTTGACAAAAACCTCTGCTTGGGGCTAAGCTAGCTGCACTGACTAGGGATCCAACACACACTGAAACACTGACACTGAAAGGTTGAATTGTAGGACTCACGTACCACTGAACTACTCTACTCACCTAGTCTCAGATTGTCCACAGGCTACTTGATAGAACACTCCACAGGCTGGGTACTTAATCCATGATGTGTCAGTGTTGTCTCATGTCCGTGTGTATTGTTTACAACACCTGTACTACAGGTATCAGGTGAGGTTATTATCAGCACCGATCCCTGCCGCCTATACCCGACACACATTGGGCATGCGCAGCGTGTTGTTACCTGGCAGCAGACGCGGCGTAAACGCGCGCCCGGTCCCGCATTCCCGCCACAACCAGCAGGCGTCCGGATTCCCATAATAGATGAGGGACCTACGTACATCTTACGCTACTCCAGGGGCGGCGGAACAGGGGGGCATATGCCCCCCCCCAACTTTCCTGTTTGGAGGGGGGGGGCAAAGCTATGTTTTTGCCCCCCCCCAACTTTTCTCAGAAAATTTAGGCCAGTACAATTGTCAATTCAATACAGCATCCGACTATACTTGTAGAACTCCCCATAATGCACCATTTTACCCCTAAAATTCCAAAATTTTCCAAGGTTGGAGGGATGTAACAAATATGGGATGTAGGCCAAGATCAATATAATCCTGACAGAAAGATTATTAAGCAAAGTCTGTCGGTAGGTCTGGGGTATTAAAGACAGAGGGAAATTGTGTTACAAGTTTCTTGAGAATGCATCATATGGTATCTAAATTTTCAAGGTTTTTGTGAGGGGGGGCTTCCTTTTCATATATTGTAGATATCCTATATGGGAATCTTCTGATTTTTTATCTCTTAGGTCTATAGATATGAGGGGGGATTCATCAGGGCCCAGAGAATACATCTTCTCTCGTCAAAATGCACCAAAATACACCTTTGTGGCACCTCGATTTTCAAAATTTTCTAGGGGGGTGCCCCCCAAACCCCCCTGCTCTCCATGTCTTCTCTCCTCAAAATGCACCAGAGTGCACCTTTGTGGCACCTCACTTTTCAAAATTATCTGGGGGGATGCCCCCCAAACCCCCTGATTTCCATCATCACAACTATGGTTCCAATACATCCAGAATGCTTCCTCTCACCCCTGGCAATCTTGGTGGGGGGGGGGGGGTCACGGACCAATACCTGACCTTTGCCCCCCCCCAACTTTCAAATGGTTCTGCCGCCCCTGTACTCTCATTATAGCCCTTAAGGTACTGAATGTGTACCGGATCACGATCCAAGTACGAAAATGCAGGGTGTTAAGCATGAGAAGGCGCCATCCACAAATTACGGCAGACTGGGGGGGGGGGGGGGGGCAAGGAGGGGGGAAGGGTCAGGCTCAGCATGACGGGATCGATTTTCAATATAGTATACATCATTGTACCATCAACATTGCGAAAATGGCAAAAAGCATGCCCAGGGTGGGGGGATGTCAAATATGGTCATATTTTGCATGATGTCATTTAATATTATGCATTGCCAACAAAGCAAGTAGATAAACTGTACACGTGCTTCTTTCTGAACATTTGCTAGACAGCCTTTAACTTTTTAAGGATCTAAGGGACGAGTCATTTATTGCCAGATGGGGGGGGGGAGGACTTGATGGATTTTGGCGGATTGGCAGAATTTTTTCCGACCCCCCACCACTATGACAATAATGATCACCACCGCCCCACTAAGAGCTAATTTTGCAAAATGACCCCCCCAAAAATTGGATACGCACGTGGAATGATGCATCATGATGGGTATTTGAATTGCCTATGTTTAGTTCTGACCCCCCCCCCACTGTGAAGGTTTATTGGGGTTTGTCCCCCCCCCACCAAGGGGCTCTTTTTCAAAATTACCCCCCCCCCCACATATCTAACAAGCCTCCCCCCCCCCACCTGGCAATAAATGACTTGTACTCTGCATATGAGAGGCACCTACAAAAATTGTACACAAATCTGTGGCACTCTTTACGTTACTGTGATGATATCAACTGTACATATTAGTAGTATAGTATGTATCGGAACGGGACTATAGCTAATCAAAGGATATTACTCACTGGGCATGCAGCCAATCAGAGGCCTCCATTTGGACGTCACTGGACCCCCTGTGGTGCATGCCCATATATGGTCATGTGACCTTGACTTGACCTCATTTGCATAATAGGCCACACCTCCATTTGGTCACGTGACCTGTGACGTCACCCCGTGGTGCATACCCATATATGGTCATGTGACCTCGACCTTGACCAAATTAGGGCTGTGCATACCCATATATGGTCATGTGACCTTGAGCTCAACCTAATTAGGGGATTACCCCGTTCACGTGACCCCTCATTTTGCATAATAGACCACGCCCCCTTGACCTATTTAGGGGAACAGGACTATAGCTAACTACAGGATGCAGCCAATCAGAGGCCTCCATTTGGTCACGTGACCTGTGGGTGCATGCCCATATATGCTCATGTGACCTTGAGCTCGACCTAATTAGTGGTGTGCATGCCCATATATGATCATGTGTTCCATTTGGTTACGTGACCACTCCCTTATAGATTGTATATGGGTTATTGTCAGGAAAAAAGTGTATAAATGCCAGAAAACCATGGTTTTGGCCTTTATGCAGCCATAGAAAAAAAATATGCCTATCCTATCTATTTATATAAGTTTGGGTGGATGTTGCTAGCCGTGTGCCCTAGATTGTATTTTTATTGTGTTAATAATATAACTTAGTTACTACCCTATTGTGTAGCACCTTGTCAAAGTCTTGGTGGGGGTAGTGTAGGGGCACGGTTTGTGATAGCAATAAATAAGTACGAGTTGGTCAGTTCCTGAGTGGGGCAGACACTTGGATCCGGGTCTGGTGCGCTGGGCGAGCGGTGGCAGCACTGCTCTCCAGGCTTCCCAGCTTAGACTCAAGGGGTCGCCACCCAACCCCTGTGGCTATATAAAGCCGGGTCGGTGACTGGCGGAGTCAGAATCCTTAGGGACTATGTACGAATAGGAGTTTCTTCTCTCTTCTGGCTCCGAGAACTAACAGTTTGGTATCAAACAGCAGTATCAAGAGCTTTTGTCATCTTCCTGGGATGCCCCACTCACCCACCCTTCTGATGACTAATGTAGGCTTTTCACTAAAAAAGCCTGATAGTCATATAATGTACTCTAGTACAAGAAATGTCTGTTTTTTTCACCACTGCCCGCCTACCCCGAAAACCCAAGTTTCTGGGGTAGGTGGGCCGTGGTGACCAATACTAGCAATGCACATGAAACAGTGCCAGTCCACATTATCTATGCAAAGCATTACAAAGTAAAAAGAACCTAGTAGTGGTACCATTGTACTCTTGACCAAGAAATTTTTGTCTCTGCACCACTGCCCGTCTAAACCAAAAACACAAGGTTTCAGAGTAAGCGGGCAGTAGTGATCACTTAAGTTAAGGACAAAGTTCTACCAGTGAAGAAATACTGCACCAAGCAGATTGATATAGGGTAATATCAATAGCCTTCAGTTCACCACTGTAGTATGGTTGGTGTATTATACAATTCTGATCTGTTAGTCAAGTATAATATTAAGTGGGTCCAGGAAGTATTTTGACCATGAATTAACTTGACCCAGATATATCCCCATTGACCTCCATTATATCGACTTAAAATGACTTACTTGTATCCAAGGACTTATTTCCCATCCACTCTGAGAAATGCCCGCCCTCCCCGAAAACGCCTGCCCGCCCCATGAAAATGCCCGCCTGCCCCATGAAAATGCCCGCCCGCCCGCCCCGTCCTGGGTCGGGTCCGGGGTAGGTGGGCGTTTTATATTGCCCGCCTACCCCGAAAATCTGCCCGCCTGCCCCGCTTGCCACCACCACCATGGTGGTGGTGGTGGTGGTGGTGGTGTTTGGTACCTGACAGGTAGCGAATACCCTGTTTCATGTAGCAAATACCCCATTTGACTGATTTTCCGGGGTTTTCGCTACCTGAAATGGGGTATTCGCTACCTGAATGGGGTATTCGCTACCTGGCAAAATGGAGTATTTTTTACTTGGTTATTAATGGGGTATTCGCTACCTGGACCAGTCAGCAACAGTGTGCTGTGACCACCACTTGTCACACAAAGTGTTTCATGTTATGCTTCAATCATTGTATTTGTTTGAGGATATACCCCATAATTCATTTATGGAATTTACAGCAGTTTGGTGGATGCAGTGGGAAAAAAACTGGATTTTGGGGTAGTGAATGGGAAGGGCACACTTGGGTAGAAGGTTTGGGCCCACCTGTAATACTTTTAGGGACCATCCATAAGTTATGTCACTCCTTTTTTGGCCATTTTCAACACCTCCCACCCTCTGTCACACTTTGTCACACTCGGCCAACACCCCTCTCAAATGTCACAACTGGCTGGATCCCCCCACCTTCAGCCATACTATTGACCAGAGTAAAGGGTAATTGAGGGTAAAATAAAATCTGCCCATACTAAGGGCAGGGGATTGGGGACAGAATTACAGCCCCATCCCCCACACCATTTTGGCTGCTCCACCCCCACTGTAATTTGGACCTGGGTAGGTGATAGAAGTAGTACAGTGTGTGACACAATGACATAGTTTGGTTAAGGGCAAGTTTTGGGGTGAAGGAGTAGGAGTTTCAGCTATTTATGTGTAGAATACATGTTGAGGTACCAGATTTTGAAGTAAAAGTTGAGAGAATATAAAAGTAAATAGTGATTTTATTGGTCCAAAGTCAGGCAATTTCTGGGTGTTTTGGTGAGATATCAGAATGTTAAAAGCATCTGTGGCACATCAACTGCATGGAATTAACTATGGTTTTAGAATATGATGCCTCATGTGAGTTTTAAGTCGATTAATTCATAATTAATTGAGTAATGAACGAATGAGTGTAGACTGTAAAAGTATGGAGTTGGAAATCTAAGATGGGGTCAATATATCAATACACATGGTTAAACTTTATATCCGTGACTTGTGTCTTTATTCTCATACAGATAGGTATGACCATTTCCATTGCATTGGTGACAGCTAGATTTTACAAAGGACCTACATCTTTAAGGGATGGATCATACCAGGGAAGGAGATTGACGCGTGAATGAGGAGAGGGCTCTGACAGCAGGGGTTAGAGGGAATCTGTTGGAGATAGATGACGAGATCATCATACGACGGCCTCAACCTAGCTTCGCCAACCATACCCCATGTTATAGAAACGCCTCCCCATCGGGAGTGAGAGAGGATGGCCCAGGATGAGAGGAGGAGAGAGGAGGAGATAGACCGGTGGAGGGAGATCGAAGATAGTCATAGAGGATATGTCTCGTCATTTCTCCCCCTCCATGCCAGGTGAGAGAGTGGAAGAGATAGACGACTGAGAAAGATGTATGGGGCGGCTCCGCATAGGAGAAGGACTGATAGTATGGGGGAAGTGCAGTCTATGAGGGGCGGAGCCACAATGGCCACCGGCAGAGCCGTGAGCCGAGCAGGAAAGCTGCAGAGCCTCAGGACAGATCTACTCCAGATACCAACCCCAGGGTGCGCCTGTGTTTCCAGGATGGAACTTGGAGGGAAACTTTAGTTAACCAGGGAGGGGTGTCTCCGCAGGTTTGGGCGATGCCCCAACCCATTAGGGGCCCCAAACCTCGAGGGGTGGCTCGGACCACCTGGGAGCTACACCCCCTATGGGGTGAGCCACCTTGTCAGGGGGGCCAGCCCAATCAGTCGATGCACTAGGAGGGGGCGATGGGAGACGGGTGACTGCCGCTGACTCCCTAAAAAAATGGAGCCCACAGGACCGGCTGGAGTAAGTCCTCTTTATGCCTGGAAAGTTTGAAGGCTCCGGTCACCTTGCAGAGTATCTTGCACACTTTGACCTCTGTCGATGAGCTAACTGGCATCAGATGGGGGCTATACCACGCTGAGGGAGGCTTTGATAGCCCTTTTCCAACCCCCAAACCTGTCAGCAATGTACAAGTCAATCCTCCGCTCTGCTCGGGGACAGAAGGATGATTTGCAGTCTCACGCCAAAGAGATCATGAGGTATACCAGGCTGGCTTACCGGCAGACTGATCTGGCCATGGTCAGAGGCATGGCGAAAGATTACTTCGTAGGCGGCCTACCGATCCTCTGTAAAACTCCACTACCGTGGCATCACCTAACCTTATGATGCTAGAGCGAGAAACTAATACCCCCTCTCCCTCCTCTACCCCCTAGAGGCGGAGGAGGTTGGGGTGGGGCGGCCGGATATGTGGCCAAATTGCAGCGTAAAATGCACCCACAATACCGCAAGGGGGATTGGGGTGGCCATTAGCATGAGTCCTTATGAGGTAATCAGATGTTAGCCTTGTCAGGTACACAGACACAGTTACACAGTGGGTCCTTATGGGATACTCTGATGTTAGCCCTGTGAGGTATACAGACACAGTTACACTGTATCTTCCTATGAGGTACAAACAAACAGTTACACAAAGTCCTTATGAGGTACACATCAGGGTAATTAACCTGTATAGCATAAGACTCGATCTACTGTGTATAACAGAAGGGGAAACTATATAGCTTCATCTACATAATATTATTTAACTCTGTGTTAATCAGAGCGAGTTATTATCTGGGTCAATCCACTGAAAGTGGGCACTTGTCCATGGTAGAGGGTCATTTTTAAAAACTAAGAATTAGATCGTGAAACTTAATTGTATTGATAGCCCTATATCTTGGCTCTTAGGAAAGGTATATTCAAGTCACTAACTGCCAAGCAGTCAGTTCTTATTGCAAATATTCAAAATTATGAAAATGTAATGGGCGTGAGCAAAATGGACTTGAAAATACTTGAATATGCACTGCACAGTCATGCCTGGAAGTAGACCCTAAGTTTCTGTACCAGAAAATCCCCTATGACGAACCTAATCTTGGTGGGGAATAAGAAGATTGAAGGTAGTGTTTTAGTAGGCGTACCAGTGTACTTTTATTTTGCTCAAGACTATTACAGCACCTGTATTTGGTTATAGAAATGAATTTTAAAGGGGGACACACAGAGAAACATGTGCAATATGATCTATTAGTATGAATTAGAAGTTCATACTATAAAGCAATACAGAGGTGGAATGAGCTGAAGGCCTCATATACTTCCATTGAATGTCAAAAAACATTTAAACTAAAAATTATTACTTATTATCCGACCTGTTTCATGTAAGGGACCTGTCTTCTTCCCCTTATACTTCATCACTATGATCTGTTGCCCTACTTACTAATGTAAGTAGGGCAACACGCCCATGTTAGGTTTAATACATATCACTTAATCTTGCATTATCTGTATATGTATTATTAGACCCAATAAAATCTCTCTAAAACTCTCTAACTTGTAGGTGATAAAATCTGAAGGTAAATGATGGAGCCTGAAGCCATACGTCTTGGGCCATCTTAGGGATGCTGCAAAACTCTTTATTGCGCATGCATGAAATCACATTTTCCCGTGGTTATAGTATTGGCAGTATTTGTAGCAAGAGTGCAACATCCAACAGTAGGACTATCAATGTATACCCTGGGGGCATTGTCCTTACTGTGAATGCCCTCGGGGCTTTGTCTAAACCTCTACATAGAGGGGTGAATAGGACAATGCCCCTAGGGCATCCATGGTAAGGACGATGCCCCTGGCACATAGATTGACAGTCCCATACATTTAGGAAGTTTGTCGATGCCCTGAGGGCATCTATAGTGCAATTTGATCTATTTTAAACATTCTGTTATCAATTCCACTTACATCTTTCCTTAATGAATCTATTGGCCTAGAATCAGGAAAGTTGCTGAAATGGGGTAATCGCTACCCAAGGCAACCACCACCAAAAAGATTTTGCAGATAAATTTATGCATTCTATATTCTTTTTTAACTCTTCTTCTACCAAATTGTTTTTGGCTTAAAATCGGCCTCTAGGAGAAGTCATTATCTTTCAAATACTGTTTGAATTGTATTGATATTCCTACTAGAAGCTAAGTAATGAGTATCCAAGGTAAGCATATGGACAAAAATGATTAGAATCCTAATTGATTGTATCTCCTCTGATAAGGGAGATATGATGGGAATAACATAGCATACCTCTCCTGCAAAATGATGATTTCATAAAACTTCAAATGATGATATATTAGGACTCCCTCTATCAATTGACATGAATTAAAGTTACATGGTAGATATTGTTGAATATTTTTAGAATTTTTGAATTACATGGTCACATGATACCTGTTCCATTTGGTTACCATAACAACCAAATCTATGAAAAATTGCCATGGTAACCAATAATTTGGTTAGAAATCCACTAAAATTGTTGTTATTATCTTTTTCTTCATGAAAAAATGAAATTATTTTACCTTTTTCATAATTTTTTGCCATAAATACTCATTAAAATCAGCCCAAACTTTTCTCAATTCTCAACCATCTATAGAAGTTCACAATATCTCAGCAAAGAGGAGTCGAGAGTAATGGTTTAAAGTACATGGGGACCCCATGCCAAAGGGCAATCCCTGAAAAAATGGTGAGATTTCACCCATATCTGAGGGTGAGACAGGGTGCAAAAAATCGGCGATTTACTCGCCAGAATACGCATCCAGTAAAAGAAGAGTAAAAGGGGGCACAGAGAGAAAAATGTGAGATATGATCTATTTTAAACATTCTGTTATCAATACCTCTTACATCTATCCTTAATGTATCTGTTATGGCCTAGAATCAGGAAAGTTGCTGAAATGGGGTAATCGCTACCTAAGGGCAGCCACCACTGAAAAGATTTTGCAGAGATATCAATGCATTTTAGAATTTAATTGAAAGGGTGCACAGAGATAGACATGTGCAGTATGATCTATTTTAAACACTTTGTTATCAATTCTATTCACATCAATCCCTCATATATCTATTATGGGCCACAATGAGGAAAGTTGATGAAAAGGGGTAATCGCTACCCAAGGGCAACCACCATCAAAAAGATTTTGCAGATATATTGATGCATCATATACTCTATTTTAAAGGGGCCACACAGATAAACATGTGCCATTTGATCTATTTAAAACATTCTGTTATCAATTCCACTGATATCTATCTTTAATGTATCTGTTATGGTCTAGAATCAGGAAAGTTGATGAAATGGGGTAATCGCTACCTAAGGGCAACCACCACCACAAGGATTTTGAAGATATATTGATGCATTTTAGATTCCATTTTAAAGGGGGCACACAGAGAAACATGTGCAATATGGTCTATTTTAAACATTCCCTGGTCAATTCCAGTTAAATTTGTGTGCATTGCTACAAAATGTTGAGACTTTGTTATGAAATGGGGTATTTGAGACCCATTCAGGGGTCTTCGCTACCTGAGATGAATAATGTGAAAATAGTTGTAATTTGGATTATTTCCTCAAACACATGCATGGAAATGATAGCAAATGGGCCTAACAATGCATGTCATCTGTTTTCTCTGTCTCTGTGATAAGTAAAGGGGATAGAAAAATGAAAAAGTATTTTTGAGTTTTCATTCGGTCATCGGTATGACATACCTTATAGATATAATAGGGTTTTTCTTAATTTTCTGAGGAAGTTTTTAAACCTAGATTTTAAATTGAAAGGCCAAGAAAGGTATTTGGAGCAGCACTTATCATGCCCTATGCTTGGTAAAGTGTGCTGTGAATAAAATCTTGATAGCATTTATATGTGTAACTATGGCCAGGTAGCGAATACCCCATTTCACCACATTCAAATCTGCAAAATTGGTATGATATATTCATTCCTCAGTAAAGCCATTTTGCATATCTTTAGTGTAAATGTGACGGTAGATGTTGCCCAAATCATCTGAATGATACATAAAAACAATGTTGAGAAAGGTGATAACAATGTCCCCAGGTAGCAAAAATGGGGTCCTAACCCCATGTATGTGGTGGTGGTGGTGGTGTCAAAGGCGACGGCGGATGTAATGTACCCTTCCAAGAAAAAAGATGGGTCCTTATATCCTTAGGACTGCCAGTAATTTCTGTCAGTGGACAACCAAAACGTATTAATGTGGGTAGTAAAAGTGGGGGTCCAAAATACCAGTACTTTCTGTCAGTGGACAACCAAAACGTATTATGCGTAATGGATTTTTCAATTTTTGTAGAACCATACAGTAATAATGTGTATTCAGTTGAGGGATTTCTCTCTATTTTTAATGTAATTTTCCCAGCCTAATACACATTGACCTCAGCGTGAAGTTCCAGTGATAGGGACAAAACACATCTAAAAATTTTGGGAAGTCTACTTGAACTGGACAATCATCTAAAGTAAAACGTTTTGAAACGTTTTGGCAGAAGGCATTCAACTATAGTCTCCAAATGCCAAAACGTACTCAGGTGTAATGGAATGGTAGTGGCTTCAAAGTAAAATGTTTGTAGTTATACATATGATAGCATATTTCCATGTAAGATAGGGTCATGTAGGTATGTGATAAATAGCTACAGGTGTGCATCAATAAATGTCATATATCCTCTAAAGTCATGTAGGTATATGATAACGTAGCTACAGGTAGGATAGTGCCATGTATGTACATGATAATGTATCTACAGGTAGGATAGGGTAATGTAGGTACATGGTAACATAGCTACAGGTAGGATAGGGTCATTCAGGTATATGATAATGTAGCTACATGTATGTAGGATAGGGTCATGTAGGTATATGATAACATCACTACATGTATGTAGGATATGGCCATGTAGGTACATGGTAACGTAGCTACATATAGGATAGGACCATGAAAGTACATGATAACATAGCTATAGGTAAGATAGGACCATGTATGTACATGATAACGTAGAGCTCTACACATAGGATATGGCCATGTAGGTACATGGTAACGTAGCTACATGTAGGATAGGACCATGAAGGTACATGATAACATAGCTATAGGTAAGATAGGACCATGTAGGTGTAATGGTTCGAGATTTTATATAAATTCGATCTAGTTCGAGAGATGTCAATATCAAGCAAAACCAGACGAGTTGGCTTGGGTTAGTGCAACCGGCACATGTTTATTGCAGGATTACATAAGTTCGGAGTGACGCTATCAAGATAGCTCGGTTCCCTTCAGGTGTTGTCCTGGCCGCAGCCAGAAACCAACTGAGCTCCCTACGCGGACTGGAGCAGCGAAGACTAGTGCTGCCACCACCCTGTAGTGGCCAGAGATCGAAGCGACCTCTGGTCCCACCGGTGGTAACCGCACCGATCGACCTGCCCTCTAGAATAGGGAGCAAACACTATATATTACAACGCTCCACGAGCCCCTACACTGGTATATGATAATGTAGCTACAGGTATAATAGGATCATTTAGGTACATGATAATGTAGCTATAGGTAAGATAGGACCATGTAGGTATATGATAACGTAGCTGCAGGTAGGATAGGACCATGTAGGTATATGATAACGTAGCTACAAGTGGGTACATGATAACAAAGATAGGGATCTAAGGAAAATGGATAGGGCAATGTGGGTACAAAGCAACGGTGGTACATTGTAACATATTTTCAAGTGTGTAGGTGTCATCTATGATACATATATAGTATATCTACAGATGTGTAGGTGTCATGTACGATATACATATAATATATCTACAGGTGTGTATGTGTCTTGTATGATACATGTAGTATATCTACAGGTGTGTAGGTGTCATGTATGATACATATAGTATATCTACAGGTGTGTAGGTGTCATGTATGATACATATGGTATATCTACAGGTGTGTAGGTGTCATGTATGATACATGTGGTATATCTACAGGTGTGTAGGTGCCATGTATGATACATATAGTATAACTACATGTTTGTAGGTGTTATGTATGATACATATAATATATCTACAGATGTGTAGGTGTCATGTATGATACATATAATATAGCTACAGATGTGTAGGTGTCATGTATGATACATATGATATAGCTACAGATGTGTAGGTGTCATGTATGATACATATAATATAGCTACAGGTGTGTAGGTGTCATGTGTGATACATGTGGTATATCTACAGGTGTGTAGGTGTCATGTAAGATACATGTGGTATATCTACAGGTGTGTAGGTGTCATATACGATACATATAGTATATCTACAGGTGTGTAGGTGTCATGTGTGATACATGTGGTATATCTACATGTGTGTAGGTGTCATATACGATACATATAGTATATCTACAGGTGTGTATGTGTCATGTAAGGGTTATCACACTGGTCGGTGTGATAAAGAGGTTCTTGGTTAAACCATGGGGCTGCCATATTCAACTTGAGATAAATACCAGGTTGTGGTACATACTACCAGTAAATGTCATATTGTGATATATGGTACCAGTGCATACCATATTGTGGTATATGGTCCCAGTGCACATTATATTGTGATATATGGTGCCAGAACATGTCATATGATGATACATGGTACCAGTACACGTTATATTGTGTTATATGGTCCTAGTACATGTTATAGTGTGATATAGGGTAAGAGTACATGTTATATTGTCATTTTTGGTACTAGTACGTCACTTTGTGATACATATTACCAATACATGCCATATTGTGGTATATGGTGCCAGTACACATCATTTTGTGATATATGCAGTGAGTAGTGAGTAATAGATGTTTAACGACCTTTCGGCACATAAGGTCATCCCCAGTAAATTCTGACTGTAAAGTGTGGGACTGGATTATCATAGACTGGATTGTTTTGACCTGACTGTACCAGTACATGTCATTTTGTGATCCATGATACTAATACATTAATATATAATGGCTGCTGTAGAAAGCCTCAGGCCAAAACGTTCTAAAACATTTTACAATGATGGGAACTCTATTTCATCACACATTAATACATTATGGCTGCTGTAGAAAGCCTCAGGCCAAAACGTTCTAAAACATTTTACAATTATGGGAACTCCATTTTATTACACATTAAAACATTATGGCCATTGAAGAAAGCCTCATGCCAAAATGTTCTATAATGATGGGAACTTCTCTTTATTACACATTAATATGCTATGGCATGCAGCTTCTTTAGGAATTCTCCTTATATCAAACTCAGCACAGAGGAGCCAAAACCTACTAAAACATATTCAAAAGAAATTAGCAATTAGTTAATTAAACATGAAAAATTGGGTTATTTTGAGGTTTCTCACAATATTTCAAGTATTATTCCATCTAATGAAGACCTCATTGACAAACCTGATCAAAGGCATCACCACATTACCTGGCCATAAATATGACATGATTTTTCATTTTTGAAATAATTAGCCAATTACCCAATTTCAAGACTAATTAATGAGTGCATGTACATGATTGATAGAGATTATTGTTTGATAACAAAAAGAGAAAATAGGTTACATCTTAGATATAAAAGTGTTTTGTTCTTAAGTTATCCCCTTTGACAGGTATACTATGTTAAAATCCAGCAAAAATACCTGGCATTTGGGGCTCCCTAGCCTCCAGATTACTGGCATTTTGAGGGGCCCTTTTTTACTACCCACATCAATACACTTTGGAGGGCCACTGACAGAAAGTCCTGGTATTTTTGAGGCCCACTTTTACTACCCACATCAATACATTTTGGTGGCCCACTGACATAAAGTACTGGTAATTCTGAGGCCCACATTTACTACCCAAATTAGTACACTATGGTTGTGCTAAGGGTATGTTGATTTTTGAATCATTAAACCTGTAAAGGCTGCTAATGCTTTAATGCATCATACCAATTGGTCGTCATGATGCACAAATGCAGCCCTGGAGAGTTATTTGCAAGGGCTTCATTCATGCACCATAGTCACATCATGTACTTAACTACAACCTAGTACAGAATGTAACAGATAATAACCCGCGCTGATTAACACAGAGTCAAATAATATTTCTGTAGATGAAGCTATATAGTTACCCCTTTAGTGTAAGTGTATTGCTTCTACATGTGGTCTGTGTGATTGAAGAGTGCCTGCATGATTGACTGATCTGTGGACTGTGCACAATTGATTGACTATAACAGCCACTCAATTGATCATGATACCACTCACACACTCCTCAGTCACATATATACCTTCTCTACTCAATTTCCTAAACTAAGGGATCTGCTGAAGACTGACTAAGGCCAGAGTGTGCTTTAGGCTGGGGGACATGACAATCCTCAGGATATTGAATTAATTTGGTCTCAAAAGTCAGACTAGACTTCTTTATTTGCACACAGGGTACACTGAAAGATGTACCATCTATTGACTGGTAAAGAAAATATAGATTCACTTGAATGGAATATGCACGTGCAAGCAGTTTAACTGCATTCACTCCTTCTAGCATTGAGTGATCTCAGTCTCAATTTGCCAATATTGAGAAAATACTCAGTCAATCATGTAACCTATATGCAACACTCATGCAGCATATAGGTGCAGATAAATGCTGAAGGAAAGACTATTGTACCTCGTAAACCACTAGGGGGAGCCACAGTCACCACACAGGTGAGTTGTCCAGGTGTGACAGGTAGCCATATTGTAACTGGCATCCACACCACAAGGAGAACCTCTGTACATTTTCAAATCTTTTCTTTTTTTGTACATGTCACTTAGACCTGTCTTCTATTGACTCACACTCGGGCTGGGTCAATAAAATATACACTAAACCTATCAGAGAGTTGTTGTATGAGTCATTTATATTATAATCAATCCTTCAGTCCTAGTAGTAGGATATTGCCTTTCAGTAGATGTTCCAACACCCACATTATCAGCTGAGGACTCATGGTGTAATGGTTAGCACATGGGACTCTAGAACCCAGCACTGTCCCATATGGGCAAGCACGTTTTTAAGAATTTAATCTGCCCTTCAAAAATGACCTAATTCATAAACATCCTTCTATGGTAAAAGCTATTTATCTATTAATGTGAGTGAGGACTATAACACTTCACCGGATGCCATGGTGAATGATAGCAAACAAGGGGGTATTTTGAATAGGTAAACTACACTATTCTACTTCTACTCTCTACTCACATCACCCTTCTATTATTCTTTCTTGACTATAAGCAGCATGATTGACAACAGCACCTATAGTCACATTGCAACAGTAACCTTGTACTCTTTACTATACTCAGTCTAATCCTTACACTAGGCCAGTGAGTTCTAGCTAAACTTTACAGCAGATAGGTGCATGATTATTCATGATATGGTATGTGCACCACTGCTAATGCATCAATTGACTTATGGTCTTTTCTTGATTTGATTTTGATTTTCATTCAGTTGATATTGATGAAACATGTATTGATACTAGACATGTCAAGAGGGTATCACCAGCTACTTTGCCTGTACAAATAAAAGAATTACGCACACACATAAATAACATCAACTTTATGTGAAAACTCTCAGATTTATGTAAAATAAAACAGGTGTTATAAAGATGACTTGTGTTAGTAGGGGAGTCTTACACCAGTCTCGCTCAAGAGCACAGAGACCAAAGTACAGGTGTGTACATGTATAGTATGGAGTAGACAGGGTATAAACCAGGTTGTATGCAGCCTCATGTAAACATTTCATGGCACACTGGTGGTCTCATACAGGGTCTACAGCAAAGTAGTTTAACAATAAACACTTTTTCAAACCTCAAAAAAAGGCTTTCAGGTAGTTGGCTTAAGAATAGCCTGGAGCCAGGTAGTTGACGAGATCTAGAAACAGCAGGTTTTAAGTGTACACCGCTATGTACTGGTTGCATCTTTTGATGGTTTTCACTTCCTGCTTGTCCCATTTCCAAAAGAAGGAGTAAAACTCTTTCTTTATCAAGCTCAGGTCATATTTTCCCAAGTTGAATCCAATGACTGGCACCTTTTTGATGTAGGTGAGCAGTTTCTTTTTCACCCTCTCTCCACGTGTCGTTTTTTTTTCTCACCAAGTCGGAAACTTGACAAGCTTTATCCTCCATGTTTTTCTCCCTCTCTATCACCTTGTCACACTTGTCCAGTATTTCTCTGAAAGCACTTTTCACTGCAGCGCCTATGTTTTGACCTAAATTGTTTATGTGCTCTAGCACTGACTGCACCAGGGGATCATCATGTCTGTTAGAATGATGCATGAAACACACTGGTGTGGTGCTTCGTGAAGAAACTTTCGAAGTCAAAGACTATATTATATGGGTAGATTTTCAACTCCGAGGGGATTTTTATGCCCAACTCCACCAAGAGTTGAAAAACGGGTCTGGCGGGTTTATAGATGCCCCCTTTGTACCTGAAAGTCACTCTGGTGCAATTTTTTTTTACACCCCTGTGCCTCGTGAGAGAGTAAACGCTAGTGAATAGCTTATGACATAGCTTGCAGGGGTAAATGTGACCGTAGTGACCCATGTTCGCGATGAGGCTAACATAAGAATTTTAGACATTGAGGTTCATGACGTGTCTCCTGTAACACTTTTTGCTTCTCACCACTCGGACGGTTCTCTTTTTTTTCTGACCATTTTAGAGAAAAAAATCTTATGTCAACCTCAAAAAGATTCTCTAGTCTGACCAACTTGTTGACCCTTACGACTTTGAAGGTTTTCACATTTGCCTTTGGAAAGGCTTGCTGGAAAAGTGCTTCGGTGTGTTTCAGAGAGCGGTGTGATAGGAGAGGCATCGAAAGAAACGCAAAGGATCATCGTAAGGTCTTTTACTCTTTGGCTCTCTGTGAAAGAGTATCATGCCTCGCTGTCTTAAACCTGGACAGATTGACTTTAATTTACCCAGTAAGAGTCCTCCCGCCAAAGTTCTCAAGGAGGTGATGCTGGCGTTGATGTTGGCGACAAGGCGCCATTTGGTAGAGGGTCGAAGCATGTCCTCTATGACTCGACTCCTTATGTGTTCCACACAGTCCTTAAAGTCTTGCTCGTTTCTCACAAGAAAGTAGGGGTCTCGATGGTTGTCGCTGTCGTAGAACAAGGACGCGTTGTTGGCAGAGGTGTGATAGTACTTGACTCTGGGCGGTTCAACCTCTTCTACACTGCATAAAAGTCTACCGAAAGAAACGGCCACTCTGTAGGCGTAGACTTGATTTTAATGCATAGCCCTGAGGCATTCTATGACTTTTTTTGCTTTTCCGACAAATCGCTTTCTGAAGAGGTCAATCTGACATTGAAAATGCTTTGCACCGTTCCTAATCCCTCCACTATAGACTTGAAGTTGTCCTCATATGTTTCTCTGTAAGCTGGGTCTTTGTCATAAAGTTTTTCCGCTGTTTTGCACTGTCAAAAGTCATGATGGTCTCTTTTTATCCTTTTTTTCGGAGCCATTTTTCTTTTTTGTTGCGAAAAAAAGGAAAAAAAACTTGACCAAGTCGACCACTGCAGCTTTTTTCACTTCAATGAGGTCAACCTCCAGTGTACAAGGTCTAGTGTCAGGGAGAGTCTTCTTTGCATGATCGACATGTGTTGTTGCTGTAGCCATTGCTGTTGTTGTCGTTGTCAGTGCTGTTGTCCTTGATGAATTTGAATTGGTCCGACGTCTTCCTTTTTTTAACTGCAGCAGCAGCACCAAAAGTATCAGTAGACACAGCAGCAGTAGTGCCAATCGTCCCCCCTCCTCGGGTGACTACGAATGGGACTCTGATAGCGAGGAGGAGGAGGAGGAGCAGGAGGAGGAGGAAAGACCTGTCCTTTCCCTTGGGGAAAAAGATATATTCTGAGGTGTTCCTTTGAGTTATCGTGCTACTGCTGGGAAATTGTACACACAACTCCACATGTGAGGAGACAGAAAGTCGCTGGTTTCAAAATGGTGAAATACATGTAGGTGGGGCACCTGTCAACGGCAGCAGCATAACAGAACTTTTAACTGACGCTAGCCAAAAGAAATCTCTGGCCGGCAGGAGCCCATGGGACGCAATCTGTTTGTCAGAGTTGTGAAGCAGGTGCATCCGTCCTTGAAATACGTCAGAAACAGGAAACTTTTCAGAGAGGCTAGGTCAAAAAGACTTAGACCCCATTCACAGTCGACCCTATCTAAACCTAGGACATAGATCAAGAAGGATCAGGGTGGAACAGAATAAAATGGTACACCAGGCTCTGAAAAAAGTGCTCAAGTTGTACACCGATCCTAAACAACCAGCAAGTTTCACGAGCGTGTCTAAACTACAATGGCAACACTTCAAGAAAACCCAAAGGAAAAAACATAGAACAAGTCTTAGAGATGATTTCCCAGACACAGGACACAGACGTGGGGAATAGATAAATAATGGGAACTGGACCTGCTAGACATACGAGAAAACGCCAAGGAGATCAAAGGTCATCAGTACATTTTAGTCGGGATAGACGTCAAGAGCAAAAGAGCCGAAGACGTACTGACTGCCTTCAGGAAAATGACCCAAAAAAGTCAACCTAAACAGATCCAGATGGACAAAGGAAAAGACCTTCAAGAAACACTGTGAAGAGGAAGGCATCTCTTTTATCACAGGCGAAAACGATGACGTGAATTGTGCTCTAGCGGAACGCTTTGACTCGACTCTCCAAGGTAAGATGTGGCGAGCTTTCACACATTACAACAACTACAAATGGTTGGACTTTTTGCAGGTCTTGGAGTCTTATAACAAAACACACCACAGAACGTTGGGAGCCGCTCCCGCCGACATCAACCTCTCAAACTCCAAGGTGTTGTTCTACAGGTACTACGAACAACCTATGCACAAAGAAGTTCCACCTCTGAAGCTTAAAAAAAAAGCAAAGTGCCCATGTTGAGGAAAGAAAACACCTTCAACAGAGGCTACGAACCCAACTGGATGGAGGAAATTTATGAAGTGGTCAAACTCTCTCCAAGAGGCTACGTCCTCAAGGACCTCCTAGGAGAAGAAATAAAAGGTCGCTTTTACCTACCCGAAGTTCAGAAGGTGGTCGATCATCATGTTGGCAGCAGGTACGCCATCAAGAAGGTGCTGAAATACACGGGCAAAGGCAAGAAGAGAGAGGTGCAGATCAAGTGGAAGGGATATGGAGACAAGTTCAACACCTGGGAGCCAACCCAGAACGTTGTAGGATGGAGTTAACCTTGACCCTACCCAGCAACTCGTCTATGAGCATGTTTCCAGACAAAACTTTGCTGGCTGAATACGTCCAAAAACCTTCACCCTTGGAGTGTGCCATTCAAGAAGTATCCTGTCCCACTGTCTGGTATAGTGCGACAGAAGAAACTTTGCTCCTCTTTGAAGGCAATGACCGGAATGTTTGCATCAAGTCGACCGTGCGAGTCGAGGGAAAACATATGAGAGGGTTCTGATGAAGATTTTGCTAGTCCGAATGTCGGCGCACCCCGGAAGTGCCTCAGGCATGGGGTCGTCTAAACCAGATATCTAACTCCTATGCTATGTCGCGCTCGCCCTGAGGAAAAGGCTGCCATGCAGCCTAGTGAGAAGGAGGCGGCAAAGGAGAGCGAGGGGAAAAAAGGGGAGCATGACACACACTTTGCATGCTTGTCTGATCCGTCCAAGACAAATGCTTTCCTCACCAACCAAGATTGTTTGTAGATTGAGTCCCACATCACTTTTAACCTTTTTGTGCCCAGGATTATTTGGCTATTTATGCTATTTCCTATATAACTGCTTTGAATCTGATAGTAATATATTGTTTGCATATTGCTTTTCATGAGGACAGTTCAGATTTTTTATCTGAATGTTCTTTGGGTGGACATTTCTTATAATCATATATATCAAAACATCAAAATATATTTTTTTGGAACTATAACAACATATACATTCTGATGATGTTAGACTGCCCAGGTGTTCATAGGGCTGAGTCGTCTATTCTTTAGCAAAGTCTTGTAATTTGGGAATGAAATGATTTTTTTAGATCAATATGGGAGCTTTTTTTTCTAGGAATAGAATGATATTGAAACATGTGCAGGATCTCCTGCAAAAGTTAGGGTGAGATGGTCTGATGGTAAACCATTCATTGCCTATCTTTGATATTTCTGTTATCTGTGGCCTTGCTATATTGGGAACCCTGCTCTTGACACCCCCCCCCCTTCCACCCTAAAATGGTAATAACGGTGATAATAATGGTGATTTTTCTATATTAAATTTTCAATTTGCCAGCCATAATTCCTTTAATAATGCATTCCCAATGGAACTGGTAGTGCCACTGCACTCATGAGATGATATCCTTTCTATTGGTTTTTTAACTTTGAAAATTGACCCAGCAGAAGTGTCTGGGTGGTTATCTTTTGTCCAGATAGTTGTTTTAAGGTCCAAAACCATGCCAAATGTCGCCGTTCGGCACCTTAGGGTTAAGCAGCTCACACAGCTGGTGGACGAAGTTTGGTCAGTCCTGAGTCATTATCACGTCTTGGCCTTGAAGCCGGCCTTCGTGAAAAATAACGGCCACCTCGTGACCTACCTGAACAAGTTCTTTGACGACAAGTTTAACAGAGTGGTGGAGCCTTTGAGAAAAGCTCTGCGTAAGAGTGGGGCCAACGTTTATTCCTAGGACAAATACACCATGAAATGCACCGTTTCCCTTCCGCCTCGCACAGTGTTTCTTCTGCCCGAGAACTTGGCAGACGTGGCAGACGTTTTCAAGTCACATCAAATCTAAGTCTACTCGGACATCATGAAACATAGTCTGGTAGGCGACAAGAAAGCACCTCTCTTGCCATGGATTCCATGATGGGCGAGATGCTCACGTTGAGCGTCCAGAACTTGAACTATGTTCCCGTCGAAAAGAGAACCTTCAGACAAATAAAAAAAATGTTTTGAGGTTTGAAAAAGTCTTTATTGTCAAATCACGATCTTACAAAAGTGTGTAGTATAGTCATAGAGGGCACCACCTTATAGAGGTAGAGTAGAGAGATGGCTCTGTAGATTGCTGAGCGGCCCCTATAGGCTGTAGGGTGCCCCTGGCAGCAGTTGACAGATCCATCGAGAGACACGCAGGGCAGAGATAGGACTGAGCGGACGTGTGTGTGGTGAGCACCTCTCAGACCACAGGCAGTCCAAGCGAACAGATCCCTAGTGGCCAACTCAAAGGGATAACATTTAACCAACAAAAGTGGTCTTAAGGGCACAATGTTAACAATTGCATGGTACTAGTTGCTACAGGTGTAGTCCAATCAAACAGCTCCCTAGCAACAGTTATTATAAGCATATATTAATGAGCGATGTAGCCTACTTTCAACCTAATTATTGTCATCGTCAGGAACTTTGGTCAAATCCTCCACCCCTCTAATATGTGTCTTGAACTTGTGTTTGTTCTCAGACACCTGGATGGTTGCCGAGAGGTTGTTCCAAAGAGTGACTCCTCGTCATATTTTTGTTTGCCTATTTTACAATGCTGAAAGCATAAGGAAAATGTGGTATGTTTATGATAATGTCTGTCTGTGTTGCTTGCAAGTATCTATTTCAAAGCCATCCAAAATACCACCCAAATACAGTGTTACCAGGCACGTCCTGTGCCATGCATGCAAAGTATGAGTTTGGAGCAATGGTTCTAAAGGTTTGCATATTATAGATTTTTCAGACGTGGAATGTCCTGTTTGATATCGATTACACAAGGCACCCCATGTGCTACCATGTGGTAAGCCACAGGGTAGGAATACAGCCGGGTATACAGACTGTCAAAGTTAATGTTTTTACCTAGTACCATCTGTCTGCAGTTTGTCAAATATAGCCATTGCCTTTTATTCCACATGTTTCAAACTCATCATCAAAATATGTCAATGTGGGCAGTACACTGATTGATTTTACTTCCAAAACTTATATATATATATATATATATATATATATATATATATATATATATATATATATATATCAATGCTGCACCCACGTATAGAACGCACCCTGACTTTGAGAGAAGGCTGTAAGGCGCATCTGGGGCCTAAACAGTTGTCACTCACTAGCACAGTCTATGTAAGTGGGACCCTTGTATTTAAGCTGTACTCTGGGGTGCAATAAAACCGGGGCTTCAAATGGTTTATACGCTGCGGCTTATACGTTGGGCTTTATAGTACAACACAGGTCTGAAACAATACATTTGGACTGACCTGAAAGAGGTATTCCCACTTGGCGCAAAAAAAACAACCAAATATTTTTAACGTTTGCAACCGTTTTGATTAGGTTTGGGAGGAAAAAGCTTATGAAAAACGTTTTTCAACAAACATTTTGTTTGCTAAAAAGAACCTTTGAACATAATAATACGTTTAATACCATTTGTTTTTTTCCCATGTTTGTAAAATTCAACCTAGAATAAAGACGTTTTTTTTATAGCATTTTAAAAACATTCTTGAGTACATGTTTTGACTTTATCTTTTTTACATAATATATAAAAAACGATTGGCAGAAATCCCATAACCCCAGAAATAAATTTCAGTCAGATATCCATCACGCTCACAGAAAATTGAATATTCAATATTGGATAACATACACCATCCCACTAATATCTAGTTACCAAAGCATTTAATCAAGAATAGGGTGCATAATACTGTTCTCTTCTGTGATCGATTGTACATTGAACACTTGTGATAGCTGAAAATGGAACAAAATGATTGATAAGATAACACACTGCTGTATTTGACCCATCCTGATCAGAATTCTTTTTTATTATTCACATGATGATAAAATGATAAGATGAAGTAACCTAGAGCACAAGTTGATGGCAATTTATTACATTATTGGAAAGGAGGTAGTGGAGGGAGGGGGGGAAAGGCGGAGGGAGGGGAGCATGGGAAGGAAGCACACAGGGGGAGTTAATCTCGGGGGAACCGGAAAAATGGCTTCCCCTTCATCCCCAAGTAGATCTATATATACACAGGCATAAATACTTTTATCAATTTAAGAAATAATATAAATAGTCTTATATACCAGACAAAACGACTAAAGGCCAAATCCCACAACGTGAAAATGGTCGGGAAATTGTTGTGAAATAGGATATGTGAGTGCTTAGCCGATATTGGGGTGGTAATATCGTATAGGGAAGACCTATAAAGGCTAAGAATCCCTGTCAAAGTGCTGGTATTTAGGGAGTATAGTACATCAAAAGTTTTTGATATTTTCTTCACAAAGGGCTTGAAATCTCTGTGATAGACTCAAATTCCCTGTGATTTAGAGGAAAATAACAGTTTCTAGGAAATCAGAAGAGGTGTGTCTTTGATAAATCAGGAGCCAAGTTCCACATACTACAGTCAAAATGGGGTTCTGCTTGTGATTTATGCAAGCTACATTTGTTTATGCTATGCAGGAGACCATTGCAAACCATAGAAAATAGTCAGAGACAACTGTGATTTTAATATTAAATACTCTATCTCTGTGAATCATTCTAGCAAATCATCTGTGCAGTAATGAAAATAACAGAGATTCCCCTGCTAATATCAGCTATAGTCAGATTTGGAGTGGTAAGAAGTGCAGTGAGTCCCCTTGTGATTTAGGAAATTGGCAAGAGTCCAATGTTGCCGATATCCAGAATCACAGACATTTCAGACCCATTTTTCACGTTGTGGGATTTGGCCTTAATGTTAAAGGTGCTCTCAATCTAGGAGGTAACTCCGCCGACTTTTGCATGTTGGCGAAGTTACCAATTCAGAGCTCCTTTAAAAGGAACTAATAGTCGTAAAACTGGTAGTTTTGTCCACCAGGTGTTGAAAATTATTTTAAGATTCCAAGAAAATCATTTTTGGTTGTGTATCAATTCATTTATCTCAAAAGCTTTCAAAGATTTTGTTTACACAGGTATACGGCATCGTATCAATACTATTGATAGGACCCAGTAAGGAACATGTGCCATTTGTTTACACTGTAGGGAGTTGTCGTCTTTAAAAAAAGAGGGAGAGGTTGATTGGTTAAGGGGAGGGGGACTACAAAAATTCACACCCCTCCAAGGGGGGGGGGGGGGTGAGAGGACAAATTTCGCTGCACCCACACAAGATTTTGCTTTTGAAATTTTTGCCTTTCACCTAAAGAGGTTACATAAAAATATTTTTTACCAAGCCCCCTGTCGTTAAAAAATGGCCACTCCCTTAGAAAATCAAACAGTGTGGTAGAAATCTACCACACGCTGTATAGGGGTGTACAATACGTGTGGTGACTGAGGTATACAATTAACCTTTTGGATTCCATCTTCTAGTTATACTTCATTTCACAGAAGGATCAAAGTGAAGTCTGGAAATCAAAATCTCAAAAGGATTTTGAAAGGTGAGTGGCCCATGCAACTCTACTATGCTAAAAATAACGAGTGTTTAGGTTGAGAGGGTAACCAGATAGTATCTTAGTATGAGATTTACTGATATCAACTACCGTTAATATTACCGTTGTGTATAACGTTTTAAGTGACTTCACATTATTGCATAGCAAGACTTGACCACACTTTGACTCATAACATATTTGTAATTTGTGTCTTGATAGGTAATGGATGTTGGTTTTGATCTACCTGCATTTCTTTATCATAAAAAGGTACCCCTGATTACCAATATATCTATAGACAATAAGCATATTGACATTTTGATATATATGATTTTAAGGCCAAATTCCACTACGCGTAAAATGGGTCTAAAACGCCTGTGATTCTGGATATCGGCAGCCTTGGAGTCTTGTCAATAACAAAATTCACAAGGGTTCCCATACCACCCCTACCTTTATCAAACCTCACTACTAGCCAATGTTGGAAGAGAAATGTTTGTGAAATTCATCACTGTACTGACAAGTTGCAATTTTGATTTACAAGTACAACATTCTTATGACTATAGTGTGTGGAACTTGGGTCCTGATTTATGAAAAATATACAGACCTCTTGTGATTTACTAAAGATTCTTGTTTTCCTCTAAATCACAGGGAATTTCCCTATATCACAGAGATTTCTGGCCTCGTGTGAGAAAAATATCAAAAACTTTTGATGTATTCCACTCCTGAAATAACAACACTTTGGCAAGGGTTCTTAGCTGTTATTGGGCTTGCTTGGACGATAATACCACCCTAAATATCGGCTGAATAACAACATATCTTACATCACAAGGATTTTCTAACTATTTTCGCATTGTGGGATTTGGCCTTAACAGTGCCAAATATCGTAAACCCGGTGCTTTCTCAGACAATTTCATCTCAAACATCTTGCAACTGGTCCTACGCGACTGCACCCTAGAGGACCAACAAAAATTGACCACGTATATACAAACAAGGGGCATTTCATACATTCAGAAAATATTAATGGGTTCATCTCTGATCACATCCCAATCTACGCCATTTTCAAGGAAGAGCGCAATAACAAACAGAGGAAAAAGATAAATAGATAGAACTAAATGACCGTGGTGTACGAGGTGGCCGATCCACCACGAGGCCCCAAGACGACTAGGTGGCCCAGAAGGACCTGGGGGTCGTTACACAATGAGAGGTGTCGCAGTCCGTTAAAGGTTGCTGTAACAGCGACCCTGTTAGCATCATTAACCAACCCTGTGTTACACAATCAGTCATGTATCTAAACAGCGACTGTCGCTATTCTAACTGCGACACTTTTTCTTCTATGTGACGCTGTTGGTGGTAACTGTCGCAGTAGTTGATGTAGTTCCCCTGGGACCAGCGTAATCTGACCTACTTCGCTCACAGCGTCACTTCCGGTTAGGAGACAACTCGATCGCCGCCAACATGGGAAGCAGCTAGAAAAAGGGAAAACTCTCATTAAATCATTAAACCTTTCTTGACCCAATGTATCAATGTTGAACATGATCCCTTCCCGGCTTCATGTTCATGTTCTGCGCCTGAGACAAGCGATGTCAAATCGGCAAATTCTTCAAAAGTAACAGCACAGAAATCCCAGAAGGCTGACAAGAAACCTTAATCTGGAACTTCTATCTCTGCAGACGACATGTCCGTACAAATGATTAATTTGACTTAATCAGGCCCATATAATGCTTTAACTCGAAGAGGGGAGACAAAAAATGAGAAATTACCCAGGAGAAGTCCAAGGATAGCAAAAAAATCCCTAAGCTTCAAAGAAGAAAAGTTGGATGAACCCATATTAGTAGACATAGACACGGTACAGGAGGTTCCTACCTATTTACCTGACATTAAACAGCAACAAACAATTAACCCTGTCTCTAATTTAGAGGAGACCCACGTGAGACTTGCTACTCTTGAGTCCCTGGTTTCTTCCATGGAGCAAGATCACCGGCTTGCTCTCAACCATAGTCGTGAGCTCCAGTACAAGTTCACAGAGATCAGCGAGCGGTTTGCTTCTGCCTTAGAAAGGATATGTACAGACAGACAGCTTATTCTGAACACCCTCGGAGCAGCCAACAACAACCAGACAGCCATAGTCAAAGGTGAGAGGGCTTCAAATTTTTTCTTATAAAAAAAGATAAACCTACATACCCACATATTCTGTCGCAGTCTAAATTTAAATTTTATTCTTATTGAAAACAAAAAAAAAATAAATGAGCTTACTGTGGCACCCAAGTGGTACATTAAAAATTTCCTTCAGTTACAGCGAAACTTATCCATGTGACAGAGGGAGCCCTGTGCTTGTCTACGAGGAGCACCCAGACAGAACCCCTTCCCGTAGCACATATGCTGGTTGTCGACAGCATCCAGGACTCTGAGGTAAAAAGTATGTATAAAAGAATATATATATAAGATGACAGAAGCATAGAAATAAATAACATAAAATGTGAAAAATCATAGAATTACCTTAAATTAAAATTAAAATAGAACAAAGTGTGTGATTAAATGACATGGTCAGAATACAAATAGCACTGTGCACAGCGACCTTTTTCATTTTTGTATCTTTTTTAACTTCTTGCTTTAAATGTGTCATTCTTTTTGCAGTTAAACCAACAGTGCAAGTTACAGCAGAAGATCAGGCTCTTGTTATGTCGGAGAATGGAGAAATAGGGGTCACACAGCCTCCACTCGATCCTGACATAATGGAGGGCCTCGCAGAAGGTATTAAAACAGTCTCTGTCAAGGACATTCTCTCACCTACAGAGGGTAAAGCAGGTGAAGACACTTCCACCCCAAACCCACTGTAACTGAACATGAAGCAAAGGCAAACAGCGACAACAAGAACAAAGACGCCTCTGCTCAAGATCTGGCTACTGAAAACAAAAGTGAGCCTGAACCCAAACAAGAGGAAACAAGTAAAACAGAGGGAGGAAAATACCAATCCTTCAAGGACTTGTCTGTGCTGCCTTCTCCAGAACCAGACGTGTCTAACCCTCAACCAATTCACCCTCTTTCTACAGCTGTGACAGAAGAACCAGCTACAAGCATTACAGAAGCAGGAGCCCATGATGAAATTAACAAGAAGCTAGATGTGAGTCATGAAGGAACAGTTTCTGTGAGAGAAGCAACAACAGGAGACACAGCTGCTACCGATTCCAGGGCTGATCTTGAAAGGCCTTCAATTTCCATAGGAAAAGGGGGAGACAAATCTGAGGATAATGCTGGTGGCAATAATCCTGAAGAAGAAGGAAAAACTGACAGTGGAACTCATGAGCAGGCAGCCAAAAGGTCGTCGGTAGATCTTTCAGAAGCCGATACTACACACATAGTTGTGGTGAATAAAGATGTGAAGGCAGAGGAGCAAGTTGAACCTACAGATTTCTCAGTGAAAAAAAATACAACTAAGCACACGGAAAGGGTACCAAAGAAAAGGAAGGAACACAAACTGGAGGACAATGGACAATCTTCCAAGAAACACATCAGGTCTAGCATTTCACCTCCAAAAAAAAAAGGAAACATCCGAAGAGAAAGCAGCACAAAAAATTGATTTCATGTAAACACTATGCTTACTGTACTGCGTCATATTTCATCCCATTATATAAGCCTATATGTTAGTGCAGTGCTAACTGTAGTTATTTACCAGGTCCCTTGCAGGTTGACAGGGCATTAAAAAGATTTAGGGGTAAGGACATGGTTAATGTGTAAAAGAGGTATTTGTACATGTTTCCTCTTAGAAGAACTTAAAGTTCAGGGCTACATGTTCCCCTGAAAAGAACGGAAAGATGCAAAAAGAATGGATAATTAAGGTTAGACTTTATAAAAAAAATATAGTATTCCACTTAGTTTTTTAAGACTGAGAAATCTTATCTTTCTTCTCTTAACAGAAACCATTTTCATATCAAGACTGTCATTATCGCTGGAAGGTTTAAAGCGACTTTTATTGTAAGTTTAAGAAAAGATGGTTCTATGTTATTTTGTACACAAGTTGGAAGCACTGTTGTAAAGCATATTCAAGTTTTATCCAGATTACCTTTAAGGTTTTAAGTGCGATTTGGTCTGATGCATGCGACAAAAATAAATAAAGTTCTTTTTTCATTCCAATTTTTGTCTCATTTTCTTTGACATTTTATTTCAAGAAAGAAACTTAAGGTAACAAATACAATAGCCTTACAATATAATAAATATAAAAAAAAAGGAAATAAAAAATATTATGAGAACTTTTTGTTGTCCTATCATTAAATAAAAAAGAAATAAAGCTGTAAGGTCTCGTAGTATAAGGATAAAAATGAACAGAGATAAGCTTCTTAGTCTTGCCTACAGAGGGAGCCACAAAGTGACACTGTTTTCATACACTAGGGGGAGACAACGTCACTTTCATAAGTCGACTAAAACAAACGACAAAAATGCCAAAAAAATGATAGAAAGGTAGGTAAAAGTTGTGATGCCTTCTCTCCCTAGAGTCCAAAGAACATGTAGCACTCTATATCTACCCATTGATATGAGAAAAAAAGAAATATTTCACCTTCAAACGATTGCGGGGGAAGAAAGCTCTACAGCGACAGTTTCTCTATAACAGTGCCATTTTTTAAACTCAAAAAGTCTTGCTGTTGTACCCGGTAGTAAAATAATGCCTATGTGTTATATGGAGTATGTTCCTTTCTTTCCTGCAGAAGGGAACTGCTGAAGGGGAGGGACCCAAAAAGAAGAAAAGTAGACAAATGGTCATAATAGCTAAGAAAGCAGATGTTTCTGTCTTGTCAGATGCTTCCACCATTCCTTATGCCCCCATCAAGAGGAAGAACCTTCCTGTCTAGTGGATCCGACTGCAGAGTACGGTGAGGAGAACAACCTTCCAGACAGGACTATTCAGGGAGGATATGAAAAGGACAATATATCTGTGAGCTCCAGCTTGAGCAATTTGGATGATGGCCCTCTCAGGGAGGACATGGGACTTGTAGTGGGGCGTTGGTCAGAAGAATAATTAGATGCCCTCCTAGATGCAGTCAACATAAATTGAGATGCTTTAAAATTTCACTTCTCTGGACCGGGAGGTGGCACAGAAGTAAAAAGACAAGGATGGAAAGACGTGGCAGGTGAGGGTCAGCCGAAAATAATTTATGTTTTGGTTCTTATGGAATACCATGGTTTTTTAGGAAATTTACGTGCCTTATTCCTTCATGAATAAACTTTTTAATACATAATAGTTAAGATATTTCTAAGAATAAATGAAAGGTATGTTTTCTTTCCAGCCTATGTGAATGACATAGCAGAGACCCATTGCAGCGTCAAACAATGTGTAAGCAAGATCTCTGATTATAGTCAGAACGCCAAAAAAAAAGGTAAGGGTTACTTCATTGTGGATATCTTATTGTAGTTAAGTACAGCCAAGAGACATGGTTTCATGCTAAATTTGGGATTTTAGTTTGGTCCCTTATATTGTTTGTTCTGTCCTTTAATTTTTCAGTTCAATCTTTTACGACGGGAGATAAATAAGACTGGTGGAGGGACAATTAGCCAGAGGAAGAAGCTCAGCAATAAACAAGAAAAGGCTCTTGACTACCTGAGAGAAGAAGCTGTGAGAGGTAAACTTTTTTGATATTCTATTCCATAGAGAAACAATTGGAAATTCTTACAAAAGCAAACCCCCCTTCCCTTCTAATAAGTCGCTGTTCAAAAAAGGTTAGATTGAGCTAATTTTTATTTTTTCTTCTTTGTGAAGGTATCCCCAACGTTGAACCCATGGAAATTGGAGAAAATCACAGACCCCCTGCCTCAGAGATAAACAAAAGGCTTCTATGGAAAGGTGAAAGAGAGGACAAACCTGACTACTCTAAAATTAAAATGAAGAGAGAGGGTGTCCCAAAAAACTACAGGAAAAAAGTATTGGACCGTTTGGCTCAGTTAGAAAAGGCAAAGCGGAGAGAAGACCATGAGAAAGCATTGATAAAGGAAAGAAAGAAGGAAAGGAAAGAAGAAAGGAAGAAGCCAGAGACAGAGAGAAATGAGAAAAGAGAGAGAGAATTAGAGAAAAAAAGAAAAGAGGAAAGGGGAGAGAAGGAAAAAGGTGACAAGGAGAAAGAAGACAAGAAAAAAAGGAAACTGCAGAGGGCTGCAGTACGAGAGGAGAGAAAGAGAAAGAGAAAGAGGGAACTAAGGGATAAGAGGATGGAAGAAGGAGGGAAAGAATTAAAAGAAAAGAAGAAACAGGAAGAGAAGGAAAAGAAGTAGAAGAAGATAAGGAAGGAAGAGAGAAAAAGAATAAGGGAGGAGCGACAGAAGAGGCGGGAAATGAGACAACATGTGAAGCAAAGAAAGCCTTGAAATACTTTATTTTATTTTAACATGTGGACAGTTTATTTCAGTTATTTACAGAGACCAAAAATGAAAAGTCACATGGAACATGAAAACTTTATAGGAGCCTACTTTAATAGTCCCATATTATGTTTCCATGATAAGTCCTAGGAATGTCATTAAATATGTAGATGTACATTAAAAGTACTTTTCTGTGTACGCTTTCCTGAAGTTCCTATTGCGCTCAGATTCTTCTCTCTGTGTGCGTTGCTCGGGCTGTCTCAGAGAGGTCTGACCAGGGTCCAGTTGTCTGATGGGTGTGAGATTATCCGGATCCCATGATCCATTGCTATATTATGCAGACATGCACACGTAATAACAATCTTTGCACACCTCTCTGGATTGTGCCGGATGTACCCTGCTGATGAGTCTAGTATTCTGCAGAATAAAAATGATGTGTTCAAGATAAACGTCATGTATAGAAGATGAGGTGTTGTTTTACTGAATGGTAAAAAAATATTTTCATTCTAGAGGATGACAGGCACCAGCGACCCTAAAAAGTGACGCAGTTAGATGCGGCACCTCCAGAGTAACCAGATCTAAACAGCGTCAACTATGTAGAACAGCATCAATTGAAAAATGACGTAGTCATTGTGTAACAGTTACAACGGTCGCTGTTGAACAGTGACAAAAATAGGGGGTAAAAAAACTGTGACATTTTCATTGTGTAACGGTTGCTGCGCAATAGTCTGAAACAGCGAGGATTTCTGTCATTGTGTAACGACCCCCAGGGGACATAAACAATTCACTACTACTATAAACTGGTATGTAGGCTTTTTCTTAGAACATCCAGCATCTGTCTAATGCCAATCAATGAACAGAAGCTATCAGCCCGCCCCAAAACGACCTGGGACAATAACAATTCACTACAGGTATTTGGAGGCGCCTAGATCTGGTGTAGAAGCTATCAGCCAGCCCCAGAACGACCTGGCACAAAAACCATTCACTACAGGTACTTGGAGGTGCCTAGAACTGGTTCAGAAGCTATCAGCCAGCCCTTGCATAGGTCTTATATAGACCAGATTTGTTATTGACTATTTACTTATGACGACTTAGTACTGTAGGGGCCGGCATCGTTGTATATATATTAGTGCGGTTCATCCGAGAGACGTGTTTGTGTGGTGCTCGTTCCTTCTATGCCAACTAGGTGTCGCTTTGCGATACCCGGCTGGTACAAGAGGGGGCAGCACCATGCCTCGCGTCCAGCTTCTACTAAGAAGCCGGACGAGCCGCAGAAGGGGACTGGACGTGGTCCAATCAAGACGTTCAGTTATAGACTGTAACCAGAGTTGAATAAAGTCCTACCCGAGAGGTAGGGGTATCCAGGGCTTTGCCCAACCCGAATCACTCGTGTTGTGTTGGTGTCTTTAGTGATAAGCGAGCCAACGAGCCACCCAACATATAAGTTGATACGAACCATTACAGTACTATTGCTATACAACCAGTATACAACCTATGAAAAACAAAACAGAAAACTGACCAGGTAATTCTGTATGATTTCTATAGTACACAGCATTTTGGCTGTTTTTGTATGGAGACTTCCTGTCCTGCACGACGTAAAATGGGCCGTTGAGAACATGTTTTCACGGCCCAATAACCATGGCCATTGACTGGTAACAGGACTACAATGCTCTATATTTAATATTTAATAGACAGAACTAACAAAGACGCAGCACTGAAAGCGGTTTTCAAATAGTAAGACGGTGGGTGCGGGGTTACATAACCACGGCCAATGACTGGAGGCATATTAGAGCCCCGTGACGTCATGACGGATTAGACTGGACAGTAATAATTATGAGGAAGTGTTAAAGACCCGAGGGGTGGATCGCCACCGAGGACACCAGGGGAGTTTAGTTCTATATTTATTTTATGTTTTTAGAGGGTTTAAATAAGGAAAAATTATCAAAATCCGTTACCGTAGTTCCCTGTACGAGCGGCGATCCGCCATTTTGAATGCTTACATGCACCTGGAACGAGGCTACGGTACCGGATCGGCTGCTGTGGTGGATCGGCACACATTACGCCACTGGGGGTGTGGCGATCGGCCGCGCAATGCTATCTCTACGGGAAGAAGTTATTCACATAAAATAAAGGGCAAAAGTTATAGAAACTATAACAAGGATACACTGGTGGCTTATATATCAGAAAACATCACTCCAGCCCAATTGGAAAATCTAGATCCTGATACGGATTGTTCTATCAGGCAGTTCAATATACCTCAAGAGGATAGACCTTGGATAGACAAAGAAATCAGGTCATTAATCAAGCAGCGGCACACAGAATTATAAAGCTTGCGCTTAGATATGAAGGTGAAAGGGACAACCCCTTCTAAAAAAATGCACATAGATTAAGGCAGCTGATTAATAAAAAAGGTAGAGCCAACATGCCTAACCTCATAAAAGGCAAGCTTCAAAAACATAAAAAGGACCACAAAAATTCTTGAGTCGTGTGCTAAATAACCTTTTGAAGGGCAAAAAAAGGGATATTACCATCAGACTGCATGATGATGTCACAGGAGAAGTTATTGGTTATGACAATACTGCTTCGTATATGAATGACTTTTTCTGTAATATTGGGTCTAGACTAAATGAGCACACACTAGGAGAGGAAGGTGATGTCCCGAGATACAAGGCCATCAACACCTTTGACGAGAACAATGTGGATGATAACAATATCGTATTTGATGAAATAGATTGCCAAACTCTCAAATTATACGTGGATGACATTGAGAACCAAAACTCTTCTGTCACATGTCACATGTCATCAAAGATACCATGCTAGGTAATCTAAGTGTCTGGTGTGCATATAAACCTTTGTATACATAGTAATAGCTTCCCTGATATACTGAAAATACAATTATAAGTTTACCAAAATCAGGACACTTTAGCTATGTGAGCAATTGGAGGCCAATAACACTCCTGACCCGTATAGGGAAGGTGATTGAAAAAATTCTACATCGACAACTGTTGGATCATGCTGAGAGAAGGAAACGGATCACCCCATGTCAATATGGTTTTCTACCTGGAAGGTCAACAGGTCAGGCCTTAATGCATATATACTGAACATTTTTATGGTGCACGAAACAATAATGACTATGTATTAACATTATATCTAGACGTGAAAAAAGCTTTTGATGTGGTCCACCACGGCCGGCTTCTGTTAAAGTTAAGGAAATAGGGCCTTTCGAAAAATGCCTTGAAATTAATTGCTGGCTATCTAGACAGCAGAAAATCAGAACCATGGCTAATAACAATATGTCTACCACTCCTGATGTCTGCTATGGAGTACCACAAGGGAGTATATTAGGTCCCCTCATGTTTTTATATTACATAAACGACCTACCTGATATATTTGATTGTTGTGAGCCTATTCTATATGCTGATTAATTAGTGTTATTGAGCAGAGGCCAAGATCCAGGCCGTGTACATGACAACATGCAACACAATCTTAAAAAAACTTGAAGAATGGTGTAAACTGAACAGGCTGACTCCAAACCTTAACAAAACGAAAACGATGTGGTTTTGTCACAAAGATAGGTTGAACAACACCAGAGCCCTACTGTTAGAAATGTATGATAATCTAGGTGAAGTTTTTGAATACAAATATCTGGGCATATGGCTGGGTACGAGCTATCCTTCAAAAAGCGCATGGAAGACTTGACCGACGAGTATTTCATAAAATCCGTCAATTATGAAAGACTAGATACTACTTGAATCTTGATGACTCAGTGTGCATTTAAATGCAGGCAGTGTTGCCCATTATGGAATATGGTGATTTCATCTATTGTCATATCTATGTATGGGCATTTACAGCTACTATATGAACATAGAAGCTGGCAATTAGTGGATAATTGATGATAGCTTTATTGTACAAAGTACCTGCTGAATAGATGTTAACTCAGTGAGTAGCTAGTTGGTAATGCTGGCAGGTGTACTAGCACCTGGCTGTATGTACATAATGACCATCAGGTGTACCACCCCTAGTGGCAGAGTGTGATACTACTGCATACATTATAGAGAGTATAGCATAGTGAGCGCTAATGGATGTCATATGAATGGTATAATGTACAATATATTAATAGAGTAAAAGCGGTTGAGTTCTCTACCTATCACACTGTGAATCTGGCACTGCAACGCTAGTCAATCACATACAGGTGCATCAAAATAACGTTTGAGAAATCTGTCTTAGGAAAAAGGTGGGAGAAATGCCTACAAATCAAAAGCATAGAAAATGCAAAATACAATGACTAGAACAAAGGAGGAAAAAACACCTATTGTGTATGACATATAGGCATGCCCTTGAGCCTGAAAATGTCATAACTGGTAACAATGAAACCAGAGCTGACTTAAAAAAGAAAATGAAAGTTGAAAGTATAAAAGTGGGCCACTGTATAGGGGTGTGCTACTTTCGGATGACCTGCCACATTCTGCACATCACCTTGAAAGCCTTCATCTTTTCAAGAACAAACTTGATCACATACTAAAATGAGTAGGCTCATTGTGCTTATCAGTTCACTCCCATTTAAAGACCTCCTGTAAAATTTCCTTCATTAAGTTATGAAATTTACAGAGGCTGGGTGGCCTAACTATCTTCAATGTTATAGACTTTATGTTTTAGTTGAGAGTATTTGTGATTGGCTACATTCACTATGGATATACATGTATATGTGAAATTTTATGCTAATAAGTGTGTATATATTTTGTTCATGACTGTTATGGTGTGTTTACTGTCTACATGAGTTTCCGTCAATAAACCCTGTTAAAAAAAACATTGCGACTTTAGTTATGGCCTCCTATGACAAACCCTTTTCAAATGTTTCTGAATGTTCCTTTTTTTTGTAAATTATGAAGAAGTTTGAACAGTACAAACTTTGGGCACTACCGATAGTGTCAATGAATTACTCTAATACTCAGCCTATATGATAGGTCTTACACACGAGGATACGCTCATGACGCTCATTATATGAGGAGAACAACGGTTCTTTGGGTTTGCACCAAAGGCCAATTAAAAAATCTAGATATTTTTCCTGCATTTTAGGTCGATTGTTACTTATAATGATCAATTTCACTATCAGCGTACTTTGGTGTCCATATTTTATTTCATTTTTTGTTTGGGGGTAGGGAGGGAACTCAACATAGTTTGTCCCCCTCTGGTCAGGTCCCGACACCCTCGTAATGATGGGTGTGCCTAATACATGGACTATAGTGGAGATTCCACTACGCGGTTTTTGCCAAGAATCAGAGCTATTCTCACAAAAGCAGGCACAAACACAGCTTATAAAGTACTTTTTGTTATTATTGTGAGGTAGAAATAGAATGTTGAGAGAGCTATTTGTTTATATGGGAAAGGGTTTGTGTGTGACCTCAGGCACATTTCTGTTGTCAAAAGATGTTTTTGTTTACTAAATCAAGTTGACTTGATGTAAATATTGCAGACGTTCACACTGTTGACTCTCTGCAATTCAATATCAGACATTTGATTTTTACAGTACAAGACCCTGTGTGACTGCTGTGTTGTTATTTATATTTTGCTGTGTTGATGTTTATATATTGAACTCCCACCAATTCACAGAGTATATGCAGGTGCAGGTGAATTTGTTAATATGACACACAAGGAGCGAGATCACCCATAAAATGGCTCCTGAAATCCCATGTTTCCACTTTTGAATCTCATGTATACAATATAGGAATGTCAACACCCTATACCTTAGGCACTATATGGATAAGACTTGGTGAGAATGTACCAAAACATTGGGTAGTGGAGCCTCAACTTATGCTCAACAGTGCATCATCTTGTTTCAGATAAGGATGCCTGCTGCACTAAGATACAGACCTATCATTCTCCTCGGTGTAACCGTCCTAGTCTGCTCTCTGCACATGTTTGTAAGACCTCAAGTTCTCAGGTTATTGGATCACCTGAAATCCCGAACTCAGCATCGAAAGGTATACAGATCATTAATGGTTGATGAATTTCATAAGACATGGTATTTATTAAAATGACTATCAAAATGAAAAGGTGTGTAAGGCCACTCCAAAAATCCGTTGTTGAGGGTTAAACTTAAAGGAATGTACATTCTATGTCGGTTCACTGCACTGTAAGAACGATTTGTTGATAGATATGCTACATTCAGGGCTGGGTGGATGCAGTTGGTTGACGTGACATTAACGATGAAAGGAGATGTATAGTGCCAAAACTCAAACAACTCCACTCTTAATCTGAGAAATGCACCATATACAACACAAAAAGTATGTACAGGGTGGTACCGAGAGGGGAAGGCGGGAGGCTCAATTTGATTTATCTAGAAGTAAGAGAATTCTAATCTAATTCTGTGTTGTTTTTCTGTCACATTACTTTTTAAAGGAGCAGTTACTTTCAGACGATGTCACACTAGTAACCTCCTACCTGAACCTTGGTGCCTTTCAGAAAGGCGAAGGAGCACTTACTTTCAAGCCTGGAACCTACCATGGATGGATGACCGTGTTCCGACTAATACGAAACCCTGTTATTGCCTACTTTGACCATGATCAAGATCTTAACATGTTTAAAAACATTCGTAGTAAATTGCCTACAAATATAACTAAAGTGGTGAAGATTTCTAAAAATGATTCCTGGGCATTTAAACTTCATCATACAATTAAGACAATTTATTCACAACCATCCTACCCAAAACACCACCCAAATACAGTGTTGCCAGGTTATTCGTGTGCCATGCATGCAAAGTATGAGTTCATGGAAGATGCCCTAAAAGAAAACCCATTCCATACAAAGTACTTTGCATGGGTGGACTTGGGGTTATTCCGTGATTTGACGCATGAAAAACACACAGAACCCTTTCAGATTCACTTACCACCAAAATTTGATGTTATGAAGGTGGCATATGGAGAGTATAATCCTCTCGGTAAAACTGCAGTAACAGCCAAAGAGATAGTGAAGGAAAACAAGGTGTGGGTCTGTGGGGGTTTCTTTATTGCTAAGTATGATGTAATGCAGCGATGGACTAAGCAGTACAAATCGTTCACTGAGAGGATGATTGACTTAAAGTGGATCAGCACAGACCAACAGGTCCTGTATTACATGTTCCAGCCTCAAAATAACAAGTCAGAAGCTGTCGATGTTCATATACAAGCCTTTAAGAGTGATGGCAGATTTAACCCATGGTTTTACTTAGCCTACATGTCTTCAAAACCATGGACAAATGAGACTTCTTTCCATTAGAGTTCACAGCATGACTAAGACCCTTTGTATTAGCCAACTTCCTTCTCGTGGAATTGTACGGGCTAATTTCCAGAAGTATTTCTGAAAGTGTGATGAGATAAAAAAAAGGTACATTGATATCAAAGTAATGTGCTAAATTTGCCTGATATTTGAAAAAGGATTAAAATGATATTATAAAATGAGCATCTATGCTTAAACCTTTATGTTGAGTAAATAGAACAAGGTGATTAAAAGGTATCCCACTGTAGCAACGTCAGTGTGGTTAGAAATTAGTTTGTTTCCTACATTATTTTTTTCAGATTATCCAAGACTTTGTTTTCTCTTAAATTAAAACACACCCTTGTTTTAGAAATTGTTTTTTTTAAGAATATCTTACCTACCCAGCCAGCACAACAGCATGGACCCCAGATGGGATTTATCCGGGCTTTGTGAGCTGGCCCAGATGGGTAAAAGCTGGGAAATGTCAGGGCAGCCAGCTGGGGGCCATGTGGGCTAGCCCAGTTCACTATATGATCTAAAGGTTGATGGATCCATGTGGTCGTGCTGGCTGGGTAGTAGTTGCACACTTGATGGTTTTTCATCCCCTCGTCTACGATCCATGCACCTATTCAACTAGGATGTTGGAAATTATGCCAACACATAAGAGGAACGTTATATATATCCAGTCATAGCTAACCACAGGCCGCTAACCACTCATGTGGATTCTGTTTACTCAAAAATAGGTAAATTAGATTGAATGAGATGAATCACATAATATTTGCAAAAAACATTGAAACAAATCCAAGTTAGTAAAACTAATTTGGTGAAACACCTAATAAGGCTAATCCCCCAACGCATTTTGTTTTTGTTTTTGTTTGAATTTACTTTCTTTGCTCGTAATTCAAATTTACATAATACAAACAGTATTTTGATTGTCTTGTATCAAACAGGTGTACATTTGTCAAAGGTTGATATATAATAGTTGGTATTCATTAGTACGATTTGTGAATTAGATACAAATTCTTAGTATAAACATAATAATAAATTTATCATCGAACCAAAAGAAGGAGAAGATCCTCATCCCCACTATTATTAGTGTATGGGTTGATTTTCAGAGTCCACCTTACTTTACTAAATATTTTGAAACATTTGACATGAAGTCATATTAATAATATAATGGAGGGGGTTTTGGGGACTGTGGAGAGCAAAAAAAAACTCACCAGCCCAATCGAGGGATAATTAATATAAGGAGAATACTGTCAAGACAAATCCCAATATAACATTACAGTGTTAGATGAGTAAGGGTGGTGCGCTATAGCCTACCATAGGGAATAAGAGACGCCAAGTAGCTTCTGGAGTCAGTTTTAAACTGTTCCAGGCTAGGTGCATTTCTTCTTCCCGTGGGCAGGGTATTCCAGCTAATGGCACCAAAGTATTCCACGCTCGTTGCATAAGATCTTCCATTTGGTGTTATAACCTTAACAGTAGGATCATCATGAAGTCTAGTTCCTATATTTCGAGAATCGCTGTAGTCATTACATCTAGATCTATTATACATGTAGTTTACAAGGTGAATATATTGTAGCGTTTTTATCGGAGTCCACTATTGTAATGCGGAAGTATCACACCACTCAGCTTCTTGTTATTAATGACACTTTATTACCTGGCATTCTCTGCCACACCAGCTAAGTATCCTTGTGTAACTCCAAGCCTATGGAGGGGAAGCCTGAAGATGTGGACACCAGCACCCGTGGATCCAGACTGCCTCAAGGTGTCGATCCACTCCTATTTATACGCTTCCCGTTCCTCCAACGCTGGCGTCTCCGACAGAGATCCAGCGTCGGAGGAACCCTCCTCCGAACGCAGGTAAATGGAACGTTTTTGGGTGTGACTCCGAGGTCGGCGGCTCCTCCGCCCCCGCACCAGGACGGTTTCGGCATCGCCCCCGACCCCTCGGTCTACACCGACATACATATAGTAATACGAGAATATCTGACGTGACTCCGGGGTCGGTGGTTCCCCCGACCCCTCGGTCTACGCCACACTCTCCCCAACTAATTAATAGCGTACTGGGTGAAAGTGATATATGACCCTCCTGCAGATGGGTATCCAATTTTGAATAAACTATATACACCATGGCCCCTGGGTGTTTACGTGTTATCATTATTTACATACATACAAGTTATCATTGTTCATATAAACATACAATCGTCTAGTAAGCTTGACTCGCATGAACCTCCACCGTAGTGGCTTAGCATGACCTATAGTAGCGTGGTCCGTAGCGACCCTTCTTATAACAATGTCATTCTGGTCATCTTGTAGGATCGGTGGCCCCCTGGCGGTGGCGCCCCGGTCCTCCGACACCTCCGACACCTCCGTCTGTCGCCCTTCATCCACGAACTGTAAACTCCACCTTCGTTTCCGTAATCCTATCCCCGGCCGTCGCCGGTACGTCTATATACATACTTTTATCGTAATCCCAAGTCCTCTCGTATAAAGTCAAAACCGGCCATCTCGTAAATGACCAACCAGATGTGCATGTACCCTTCGTACTCCGTAGTGACGTCCTCCTCTGGCAGCCACCAGTCCTCATCCGGACCCCTCCACTGACCGCCTCCGTCGTTCGCCCTCCGAGTTGGTCCCTCCGGTGCTCCTCCTTCGGCACCCTCCGTCCGGACTCCCCGATCCGTTACTGTAACAACAAGGTAAGTAGCCCTTCATTACTACCGTTCCCCTGTTCATGCTTTCGTCTGAGCTGCTTCCCCTCGTTCTTCTCAGTTTCTGGGCCTGTACTGGCCAGCGACCCGTGGACTCAGCCGTCGCTACCTTCACACCCCCTCTAACCTTACGAGACAGCTCCCTCCGACCCGGCAGCATCTCCGACGTCTTCCGTTCCCCCCGCTTCCGTGGGAACGCCGCGCCCCTGTACTGGAGCCTTCCCGTCAGCCCTGCCCCCAGAGCTTGCCACGTAGTTTCACTTACCCTACTCACAAGAGGTGGACGCGTCGGCTCTCTCCGTCTGCATCTCGGCATCCTCCTCCGCCTCCGCAGTCGGGACCTCGGTAACGTCTGCCTCCGCCCCCTCCGTCGGCTCCGTCCCCGTCTCGTCTGTCGCCTCTTCTGCTTTCGCTCCTTTAGGCCACCTCTGACCACACCGACTGCATAATCCTTTGCCCGTGCTATCCCCGTAACGCGTCCTCGTTACCTGCACCAGCTTGAACTCTCCGTTAGCGAGACTCTGTATGGAGGTGGAGGCCATTCCTCCTGGAATCACTCGCATGTCCGGTCCCATGTAGGTTGGCTGCCGCAGCTGCTTCGCGTAAGCCCGGAGGGCCTCCGGTCCCGTGTAGTCCCTATGCCACGGCATCAGTCTGTCCTTAACCGATTCCCCCTCCTCCTCCGTATCCTTCCTTTCTACTGGTTCTGCTTCCTTGACTACCTCCTGTATGGAGACTACTCCCTCCGTCGAGGCCACACTTCCCCCCGCCGCCTCATGTAGCTGGGCCCCCGTGACCAGGACTAACCTATCTGTCTTGGGTACGGGTAGAATCCTGTCACTGTTGATGTCCTCCTGAATCGTCTCCGTCCCCTCGGGGATGAGGACCATAGTATCGGCCTTACCTCCTTCCTCCCCTCCTTCTATCTGGAGAAGAAAATCGCCCCTAGGGGACTTCACTATTAGTCCGTCCAGTCCAATCGTTATGCACCTGGGGTTCCGGGTTATCTGATACGGTGTAACTCCTTCCCCAGTCCTCCCTGATCCCGTGCTTGTCCTTGGTGGAGGGGGCTGCCTCCTCTCCTTTGACCCCTTTTTACCTTTGGTCGGGGTAGTCCTCTCTGCTCCTGACGTGCTTGCCCTCGCCTCCGGGTGACTTCCCCCCATATAGTCCCCCGTCCCCGGGGTTCCTACTGACCTCGCCCGTCTTTCTGGGGGAGTGTCGGACTTGTTCTCCGGTGTAGATCTTGACCGTAAGAGGTCCTCCGTGCTTCGTCTAGGCGTCCGGGGAACTCTCTCCACCTCCGTTCGGGGCGGGGTCCGGGAGAGACCGAAGCCCTCCAACATTTCCTCCAGTCCCGTAGTCCTGGCACTTTTCCTTCCCCGGGGGCTCTTCTGCTGTTTAGGCGGGTTCTTCTCTTCTTTCGCGGCCTCTCTCTTTAGCTTATCCTTTCTCTCCTTGTCTCTCCTGGCTTCCAACGCCCCGGGGGGACCGTCGTGCTTTCTTCCCCGGGAGGGCCTCCGCCTCCTCCAGCCCCTTCCTTTTCAGGCCCTTTCCCCCGGAGCCACTCCGGGTGACTACTCCCTCCGGGACTGCCTGGGGTGGGGTCCACAGACCTGCCAGTTCCTCCAGGAACTTGGAGGCCTCCAGGAGTCCTTCTTCCACCTCCTCCTCCCCTATCCCGATGCCCGGAGACACCAGGGACGACGTGGTGGAAGCCGGGGTGGTCGCTCCCCCGGCCGTCCACATGCTGGGCTGCCGACAAGACGAGGTGCTGGGTTGCTGGTCAGGCTCGGCCGTTGAGGAGCTGGGCTGTGGCTGTGGCTGCTCTGCCTCCCTCCTCCCCGGCCCGGAGGGCGATGCCCTCGCCGCCTCCGCTGCTTTCTCTGCTTTTTTTCTATCCTCCTCTGCCAAGATCTTCTCCGCCTTGGCTTTCGGAAGCCCCAGGGGTAGGGACATGGTTTCCTCAGGCTGTACCCAGGGACCCCTCTCAGGGTGACGGCACCCCACGTGGCGCTGCATGTCATCGCCCCGGTCCTGTGCCACCATGTGCAAGCACCCGGCCTCCGGGCACCTGTAGCCGTCCTGATAATTTTCATGCCTTTTCAGATGTCTCGTCATCCCATCTTCCGTCCGCCTTCGCCCTGCACTGGTCACACCGGAACTTCGGAATCCATTCCCCGTCAACTAGCTCTGTCTTTACGGGCTTGCCCTCGATGGTGTGCTGTCTTCTGATGATGATCGTCTTCGGCCACTCTGCTGTGGGTTTTGTGAGATCAATAGAGTTAGCTCCATCCTTATATCCCCGGCCTCCGCCCGCCTCCGCCATCCTGGCCCCTCCCCTTCTCTCCTCCTGACCAATCAGCGACCGCGGTCCTCCTCCCTCCGCTTTGGTGGGGTTCCCCCATCTTTCTCGGAGTGGGTCCGCGCCTTTCCCACGCCTTCCCCAGTGTTTCCTGCCTCCATAAGCGCGGCCGTGGGACTTCGAATGTTCTCGCCTCCCGTTCCCACGGTCTCCGCCGTCCCACTGACTCTCCTGGGGTGACCTCTCCCTCCTGCTCCCCTCCGTCCGTGCGCTCCCCCGGGGGGCTTGGGAGCCGCTCAACGACCTGCTAGAGGAAGAGTGGGGTGGGGAGCGCCTCCCTCTCTCTTTTCGCTGGCCCTCTCTACTCCGTCGTCTCCCCTGGCCATTTTCTTGTCTCCTCACCTCCACCACCGTGGAGCTCAGTCTTCCTCCTCCTCTTGAGTCCTCCTTTTCACCGTCAGAGAGAACCACCCGTCGTGTGTCGTCGCCCATCGTGCCGGTTATGACCGTTATGGTCCTTGCTCCCTTCCCGCCCCCGTCTTCCGCATCCACTCCGTTGCCTAGCAACGCCGCTTTAGGCAGGACTTTATCCCCGCTCGGGGGCGCCACCTCCCTCGGTGTTTCTGTTTTCGGTGGGGTTTTCCTCCCTTGCCCACTCGGCGGCGCCACCATCGCGTCCCGTGATGCTCCCTGATCCGCCATTTTTGCTGCCTCGGGAGCCCTTGGGCCCCTGAGGTCACGGCGTACTCTCCTCCGTGCCTCCCTTTCTTCATTGGTGGCATTCTCGTGCTCCGCTTCCTCCAGCATCTCGTATACCCGCCATCTCTCCGCATGACGCCCCAGTATGGCCTTCCTCTCCGGATCTTCGCGTCTTCTCCTCCATTCTGCCCTTTTTACGTCGTTCCAGGCCCGGAGAGCAACTCTCTCTGCTTCGCACGTCCCTTCATCGGCCTCCTCCAGGGGAGAGATGTATTCCTCATCAAGTGGGGGCTCGTCCTCGGGGCATTCGCCCCTCCAGTGAGCCATAGCTCCCCATCTGGCTAACTTCCTCTCTCCCTCCAACCACTCCTCATACCATGCACTAGTATCCGTCGCCATCTTGCATGCTTTGGGAGTAGACGCCGCCTCCGCCCGGCTGTCCCCGGAAGCACCCCTCTTCAAGTCCCAGATGACCGCTCTTACCGCCCCCGCAGACTCCTCCTCCTCCGACTGGGCTGACTCCGTCTCCTCGTCTGGCCCCTGGTTCTCCTCCCCCGGCTCCTCTTCCTCCGATGAGTCCTGGCCCCCGTGGAGGGGCCCTGGGGGAACCTTCTTGAGGGCGTCGTAGTGCACCAACTTGGTGACCTTCCCTTTTTTTATTTTATATACCGCTTCACCGATTCTGGCCATTATCTCCCACGGTCCTGTCCAGTAGCTCTGCAGCTTAGGAGTCAACCCTTTCTTCCTCCGCGGGTGGTAGTAGAATACTCTTCCCCCGACGTCAAAAGTGCCCTCCTCAGCCCTCGCGTCATAGTTTCTCCGTTGCCTCTCCACCGCCCGGCCCAGATTGGCTCGCGCTGTCTTGTATCCCACGCCGGCCCTTGCACCATTTCCCAATGGGTAGATCAGGTCCAGGGGTACGGCTGTCTCCCTCCCCAACATCATTGCATTGGGGGACACCCCCGTTGACGAGTGGACTGATGATCTATAGGCCGCCATTACGAACGGCAGCTGCCTATCCCAGTCCCTCTGCGTCTCCGCCACCACCGTCGCCAGGAGCATCTCAATCGTGCGGTTCGCCCTCTCCACCATCCCGTCGCTTTGCGGTCGGAAAGCACATGTCCTGGTCTGTTTTACTCCCAGCAGGGCCACCACTTCCCGGAACAATCCCGATTGGAAGTTTTTCCCTTGGTCGGTGTGTATCTCCACCGGTGCCCCGATGCGACAGACTAACTCCTCCACAAACTTCCTGGCGATGGTGGGCGCCTCTTGGTTGGGGAGGGCATAGGCCTTCGTCCACTTGGTGAAGTAGTTGGCCACCACCAGGATAAACTGATTCCCCGCTGATGTCATGGGGAGTGGTCCCATCACATCCATGGCCATCCTTTGCAGTGGGAGTCCTGCCCCTACATGTCCCATCCGTGCCCTGTGCGGGGGAGGGCCTGCCTTTCTCCTGATACAAGGTTCACACCTTTCGCACCATAGTGTCACGTCCCTCCGGAAGTCCGGCCAGTAGTACCCGCCCTGTAGACGCCTGATGGTTTTATTACGTCCCAGGTGGCTGGCCAGTGGTTCTCCATGCACCTCTCGTAACACCGTCCTCCGCTCCTCCGTTGGCACGGCGATTTGGAAGTGTTTCTTTCCTGCCTCCGCCATCCACCACCGACCCAAGACCCCCTTCTCCACGGACATCCTGGTTGCCTGGGCGTGCCATGCCTTCCTTTCGTAGTCCCAGTCCCTCCTCTCTTCTTCCCCCGGGGTGTCCGCCCCTTCCACCCAGCGCTTTACCCTTCGGAGGAGCGGGTCCTCCGCCTGGAGTACCCCCCACTCTCGCCCTGGGGGTCTCACGGGTAGCGTGGTTGGGTTTTCGTTTCTTCCTGCGAGGCTTTGGCTCTGTGCCCGTGTGAAAACATGACAGTGGAGGGTCTGCTCCACCTCATCCTCCCTCCCACATTGTCTACACGGAGTTCTGGAGAGTCCATCTGCATTCCCGTGCAGCCGTCCTGGTCTATGCTGGATCTGGATGTCGTAGGTCCCTATTATCTGAAGCCACCGGGCCAGCTGGCCCTCCGGCTCCTTGAAATCCAGTAACCAACGGAGAGAGGCATGGTCGGTCCTCACTCTGACTGGACGGCCCACCAAGTAGTGCCTGAACTTCCTAAGCCCGAACACTATTGCAAGGAGCTCCCTTCGGGTAAGGCAATAGTTCCTCTCCGCCTTTCCCAGGGTTCGGCTCCCGTAGGCCAGAACCCTCTCCACTCCGTCTTGGTCCTGGGCCAGTACCACCCCCAGTCCTGTATTGCTGGCGTCGGTGTCCATTACCAGGGCCCCTTCGCTCAGGGAAACGCCAGGATGGGCGCCTCCGTTAGTCTCTTTTTGAGCTCCTGGAATGCCGCTTCGCATTCCTCCGTCCACTTGAACGCTCTCCCCTTCTCAGCCAATGAGCTCAGCGTCTTGGCCACCGTAGAAAAATCCGATACGAACGTCCTATAGTACCCCGCCAAGCCTAAGAAGCTCCTCACCTCCGTAACGCTCTCCGGCGTAGGCCAGGACTGCACGGCCTCAATTTTGGATGGGTCCGTCTCCACCCCCTCCTGACTCACCTGGTGGCCCAGGAACAAGACTCTCCGCCTCGCTAACTGGCACTTTGACGGCTTCACCTTCAACCCCGCTGTCCTTAACCGGTCCAATACTTCCCCCAAGCGCACCAGGTGTTCCTCAAAGGTGGCGGAGAAAACTACAATATCATCGAGATATACCAGACACGTTTTCCACTGTAGTCCTCTCATTGCCACCTCCATGACCCTCTCGAACGTCCCCGGTGCGTTACACAGCCCAAAGGGCATTCGGATAAATTGATACAGGCCCTTATGCGTGGTAAACGCCGTCTTTTCCTTATCCTCCTCCGCTATATCGAGCTGCCAGTAGCCGCTCGCCAGATCCAACGACAAAAACCAGGCGGCCCCCGCCATGGTGTCTAAACAGTCCTCCACCCGAGGAAGGGGGTAGGCATCCTTAACGGTTGCCTTGTTGAGCCGGCGATAATCTACACAGAAACGTGTGGTTCCATCTTTTTTTTTTACTAGGACCACCGGCGATGCCCACGGGCTCACTGATGCCTCAATGACCCCCGCTTCCAGCATCTTATCTACTTCCTCCTCCACCGTCTCTCTTCTGTGGGGAGCTAGCCGCCGCGGTGGCTGTTTGATGGGGGGGTGGTTTCCCGTATCGATTCGGTGTTGCGCGAGGCTTGTGTGCCCTTTGTCTTCCTTATGGCATTGGAAGGCATCGATGTATTCCTCCAACAGTCGGCCCAACTCCTTCCGTCGGTGCTCCTCCGAGCCTGCCACCAGCTCCGTGATGAGTGCCTTATGGTCCACGCCCTCCCCTCTCCGGCACCAGGTGCCTCCACCTGCCTCTGCCTCCAAGGACCCCGTTCCAGCCTCCACCGGCTGTATCGCCCCCAGTGTCATATCCCGGTATATGATGACCGGTTCCCTTCCGGGGTTGAGAACCCTGACCCAGGCTTCCCTACCTTCCGGTCGTATCAGTCCTCTCCCCACCAAGAAGTCTGGTTCCCCTTTGTGCCCTGCCAGGCCCTCTATAATACCGTCCCCTCCGGTCTCCCAGGGGCCTGTGATTGCTCCTTCCACGAATGTCTCTTCCCCCGACCCCAGGACCGCCGAGCGCACACTGACTATTCTACAGACTTCCTCCACCTCCGTCCATACCAGCCTCAAGAACGCTGCCCCTAGGATCCCTTCCGTGCTTGTGTCGCTAACTACAAAGGTGGCTTCCACCGTCCGTCGACCCAAGTGTAGCTCCGCTCTCATTTCTCCCATCAAAGTCATCGGCCGGCCCTCCACGGAGAAAACCTTCTCCGTTGTTGCTGCCAGGCTCCTACCCCCGTGCTGTTCCCACCACCGCTGTGAGAGTAAGTTAAGAGAGGCCCCTGTGTCGACTAATAGTTGCACTGGTGCCCCCGCCAGGGTCCCTGTCACTATTACTCCGCCTCCTCCACGCTCCCTCCTTCCTTGTATCACGTTTCTAGGCCCATTCCCCCCGACCTGTACTTGGCCTCGCATATAGGTCGGTTCTAGTTTCCCGCCGGCCGCGTTTCCTCTCCCGTAACTGCTCTCTCTCCAGTTTTTGTTCCTTTCGCTACCGGGCAGTCCCTCCTAAAGTGGCCCTCCTGGCCGCACCCGTAGCAGGCCGTGCTCCTCGTTTTTTTGTCTCCCCCTCCGGCGGCCGATCCCTCCGACCTCTTCATGAGGGTCGTTAGCATCTCCGCCACTTGGTTCATCTTATCGTTGTTAGCCTGAAGGTGTTCATTTACGGAGGCGTCCGCAGATCGCACCCGTTTTCGCGTCTCCTGTTCCACCTTTAGATATGCCTCCGCCCCCACCGCTGTCATGACCGCTGCCTGCAGATCCTTGGGTTGGGACTGATACACCCACTGCCGCAACGGGTTCTCCAGGCACAATAAAAACCTATCTAGAGCCAGAGTGTCCGTCGTCCGGGCATCCGCCTCAGGGTACGCTAGGCGGGTGTATTTCATGAGGTCCTCCTGCAGCTCCTGGAGCCCCTCTCCTGTCTTCCGCACTCTCGTTCTCAGGAACGCCTTGTACGTCTCCTCCTGGTTTGTAGGTTCGAACCGCTCCACCAGAGCCTTCCTCAGGTCCCTGTACCCGTCGGCGGTGGCCGGTTTCCGGCCCGTGAGGAGTCGTCTTGCAGCCCCCATCAGACTCAGGCCCAAAAACATTCCTGCATCTGCCTCCGACCACCTATTTACCTTGACGCACAGATCGAAATGATTCAAGTAGTCCTCCAGGTCCGTTGTTCCATCGTACCTTGTGGGTTTAACCACGGGCTTTCTTTTGGAGCTACCCTCTCCGTCGGCTCCTCCCCGCCTTTCCAGCCCGGCCTCTAGGCCGCCGTCCTCTGTCTTAACCCTCCTGTACTCTCCTCCTGTTGCCTCTGGCATTTTCTCCCGTTTCACCGCCTCCTCCATCGCTCCCTCTCGAGCTAAATGCAGGATAGCCTCCGCCACCTCGTTTTTCTCTGGGGACGCTTGGCGCCTCCGTCTCTGGTCTTCGGGTCGATCCCCTGCCGTCAGGCCCCAATCTCCACCCGACCACCTCCGGAACGCTTGGTCTGTCTCTTCCTCCCTCTGCGTTCCTTGTCGTCCTCCCCGTCCCACCGGGGTCCTCCACTTCTGTTTCTGGCGTATGTCCCCGTCCCCTGGACCTGTACCTTCTTTCTCCCATGGCCACAGGAGATCTGCAGGATTGGGCCGCTTCTCCCCTCTCTCCCCGCTATCTTCTCCCACTCCCGGGCCCTCCTCCAACTGCTCCCGCTCCAACGGCTCTGCCTGCCGTTCGGGGGCCTCCCTTGCTGGTCTCTCCAGTCCCGGTCTCCGGATCGTGATATCCTCGTCCACCACTTCTAGCAGTGTTCCTCGCTCCTCGCGGCCATCTCCTGTCTCCGCCTCCCAGTCTGGAATCGGTGCTGCTTCTGCCATTCTATCCTTCCTCTTATTAGTGTGGTTCCGTAGAAAAACACCGCTGTCACCAATGTAGCGTTTTTATCGGAGTCCACTATTGTAATGCGGAAGTATCACACCACTCAGCTTCTTGTTATTAATGACACTTTATTACCTGGCATTCTCTGCCACACCAGCTAAGTATCCTTGTGTAACTCCAAGCCTATGGAGGGGAAGGCTGAAGATGTGGACACCAGCACCCGTGGATCCAGACTGCCTCAAGGTGTCGATCCCCTCCTATTTATACGCTTCCCGTTCCTCCAACGCTGGCGTCTCCGACAGAGATCCAGCGTCGGAGGAACCCTCCTCCGAACGCAGGTAAATGGAACGTTTTTGGGTGTGACTCCGAGGTCGGCGGCTCCTCCGCCCCCGCACCAGGACGGTTTCGGCATCGCCCCCGACCCCTCGGTCTACACCGACATACATATAGTAATACGAGAATATCTGACGTGACTCCGGGGTCGGTGGTTCCCCCGACCCCTCGGTCTACGCCACAATATCTTCTATCAGTTAATAGATTGATTTTTGTCATATTATGAATATCCCTAGTATTGGTTAGATGAGGAACCTTTAAACAGATTTTAATACAACGGTTCTGAGCATATTCTAATGGGTCTACGTATTTATCAAAGGTAGTACAAAAGCATATATCTGCATAGTCCATATATGGTAATATGGTAGTTTTGTATATTTGTAGTGATAATTTTACATCAAGAAATTTACTAAGTAGACAGAGTTTGTCTAAGGAGAAGTAGATTTGTCTAAGGGATAGTAGTTTTCTTCACACCAGGTGGCAGTATGGTTTGCATGAGGCTTTTACCATTATGTGTATATCATGTAGAAACCTATAAATATCAAATAATGGTGATTTCAATGACTATTGGCATGGTACTGGGAAGTAGTTTTGTCTAAGGGATAGTAGTTTTCTTCACACCAGGTGGCAGTGTGATTTTCATGAAGCTTTTACCATTATGTGTGTAACGGGCAAGCTTATGCTCTGCTCTATCGTTCTACAATTTTAACATATGTTTTCTTCGATATGTCTTATTGACCGGTAATGTAAATACAAGTACTTATCAGTACCAACCAGTACCATATATTTAACTATCAGTTAAGCCTGTTATGTAAGAGGATTAATATTTGCCGCCTGGTTCCCGCCGTTTCTAATTATAATCTATATGCTAATAATGTCACATGTTAATTAACCTACTATATAAGGGACAACATGTTCCTATCTCGAGGAGTGTGTCTTAGGCGCTAAGACCTCTCGCACCTCCATAATATTTTCAATATCTGTTACAACCTACTGTCTATACTTAGGCGGATAGAGCTATACGATATTACCCTATAATATAGATACGTGTGTATTTGATTATTGAACCAAGAAATCCATGTTCAACTAAGTAATAAAGCTTTGGAAACTCTAAGTTCCATGTGTTATTGTCCCTGGTATTGGTGTCACATTGACAGATAACCCGACAGGCTTACCGACGGGTGGCCCGACGGTTACATGTGTATATCATTTAGAAACCTATAAATATCAAAATAATGGTGACTTCAATGACTATAATTGGCATGACACTGCTTTTACAATTCAACATGATATAATAATTAACAAAGTTTATAAACCATTGAAGGAAGGAAGGAAGGAAGGAAGGAAGGAAGGAAGGAAGGAAGGAAGGAAGGAAGGAAGGAAGGAAGGAGAATATAAAACACCTGTTTTTGGATATTCAAATATACTCATATATCTAGAGTGGTGAGTCTGTGACCATGTAATAAATCCAGAGCAATTAAGCTTAGGGTTGAAATGATGTGAGGCATTGAACAGGCTTGATGAGGCACTGCTGTGGGTGTCTAAACTCTATGTTACATAAAGTTTAATTGAAATAAAGGAATAGCCAGGAAACCCTGTGAGCTTCATCCTAGGCTAAAAGCTGCACCTTTGGCTTAAAAATGTTGGTCAGTGTCCCCTCTATTCTTATAGTAACCTGCCTCTGGCTCACGAAATCACACGGCATCAACTTCTTAGAGGCTTGTGATTTCACAACTGATTTCTTCCTTGATGGCAGTGATGCTGGAGAGCCAAAAGTAAACAGAGAGCTGACTGACAGCAATCAGTCTCTGCCAGATGGCATAGGGACAGTATCATTAGCGCTCCCTGGTTTTCTAGTTCTATCAGAGCTTGGAGTATGATTATTTGGTTCACAATTCATCCTGAATCTTTTAAATAACATTATCACTGCACACTGGCTGCCACCATCACCACTGTGACATCATGACCTCTTGACCCACTTACACCCAGAGCTATGCTCCAAGGAGGTGATTCCGTGCACCAGAGGCATGTGATTTGTGTCCAGAGGGGTGGGTCAGTACTATTCCTTTGTTCTAAAACTCTGTCTTTAAGTGGAATCATTTATAAAAGAAAGTTTGCCTAGGAAAATGGTGTATGAAACTTAGGCAAAATCAGGCAAGTTAGGAATTTTTCCTAATAGTTAGCTGTAAACTCCTAAAAAAAGTTTGGTGGTTTGGGCACATGCCCCCAACTGGGGGGGGTGATGAATTTTGGCTGATCAGCAGACTTTTTCCGACCCCCCATTTCTACATTAAAGATTCTGCTTAGAACTGATTCAGCAAAATTAGGCCTACCCCCTCTCCCACAAATTGGATATGTGTGTGCAATGACACGTCACAATGAGTATTTGAATTGCCCATATTTAGTTTTGACCCCCCCCCCTCATTTTGAATATTTATTGGGCTTTGGCCCCTCCCCCCAACAAGGGACTCTTCTTCATAATGACCCCTCCTATATCTAACACCCCCCAGCTGGCAATAAATGACTCAACACTTTATCTACCTGAGTTACACTATGGACACCTTATCTGCCTGAGGTACACTATGGACACATTGTCTACCTGAGGTACACTACGGACTTGTCTACTTGAGGTAGACTATGGACACATTATCTACCTCAGGTACACTGTGAATGCTTTGTCTACCTGAGGTACACTATGTATGGCTCCTGCTACTGTCTCTGTGTCTGTACACAAGGCACTTTGCGTGTATACAAAGTACAGAGTAGCTATATTGTACCTGAGGTAGTAGACAAGGAGTCCATAGTGTACCTGAGGTAGATAAGGTGTCCATAGTGTACCTGAGGTAGACAAGGTGCCCATAGTGTACCTGAGGTAGACAAGCTGCCCATAGTGTATCTCAGATAAGCTGCCTTTTGTGTACCTCAGGTAGGCAAGGTGCCCATATAGTGTACCTTAGGTAGGCAAGCATCAAGAATCACCTGGATCATTTTGTCTACTTGAGGTAGAGAAGGGTCTCGTGTACTTGAGGTACAGAAGGGTCTCGAAGTCTACTTGAGGTAGAGAAGGGTCTCGTTGTCTACTTGAGGTAGAGAAAAAGGTGGGAGAAATGCCTATAAATCAAAAGCATAGAAAATGCAAAATACAATGACTAGAACAAAGGAGGAAAAAACACCTATTGTGTATGACATATAGGCATGCCCTTGAGCCTGAAAATGTCATAACTGGTAACAATGAAACCAGAGCTGACTTAAAAAAAGAAAATGAAAGTTGAGAGTATAAAAGGGGGCCACTGTATAGGGGTGTGCTACTTTCGGATGACCTGCCACATTCTGCACATCTCCTTGAAAGCCTTCATCTTTTCAAGAACAAACTTGATCACATACTAAAATGAGTAGACTCATTGTGCTTATTAGTGCCATCAGTTCACTCCCATTTATAGACCTCCTGTAATATTTCCTTCATTAAGTTATGAAATTTACAGAGGCTGGGTGGCCTAGCTAACTTCAATGTTATAGACTTTATGTTTTAGTTGAGAGTATTTGTGATTGGCTACATTCACTATGGATATATATGTGAAATTTTATGCTAATAAGTGTGTATATATTTTGTATATAGTTCATAACTGTTATGGTAGAGCGCGTTTACTGTCTACATGAGTTTCCGTCAATAAACCCTGTTAAAAAAACATTGCGACTTTAGTTATGGCCTCCTATGACAAACCCTTTTCAAATGTTTCTGAATGTTCCTTTTTTTGTAAATTATGAAGAAGTTTGAACAGTACAAACTTTGGGCACTACCGATAGTGTCAATGAATTACTCTAATACTCAGCCTATATGATAGGTCTTACACACGAGGATACGCTCATGACGCTCATTATATGAGGAGAACAACGGTTCTTTGGGTTTGCACCAAAGGCCAATTAAAAAATCTAGATATTTTTCCTGCATTTTAGGTCGATTGTTACTTAATGATCAATTTCACTATCAGCGTACTTTGGTGTCCATATTTTATTTCATTTTTTGTTTGGGGGTAGGGAGGGAACTCAACATAGTTTGTCCCCCTCTGGTCAGGTCCCGACACCCTCGTAATGATGGGTGTGCCTAAATACATGGACTATAGTGGAGATACCACTACGCGGTTTTTGCCAAGAATCAGAGCTATTCTCACAAAAGCAGGCACAAACACAGCTTATAAAGTACTTTTTGTTATTATTACGAGGTAGAAATAGAATGTTGAGAGAGCTATTTGTTTATATGGGAAAGGGTTTGTGTGTGACCTCAGGCACATTTCTGTTGTCAAAAGATGTTTTTGTTTACTAAATCAAGTTGACTTGATTAAATATTGCAGACGTTCACACTGTTGACTCTCTGCAATTCAATATCAGACATTTGATTTTTACAGTACAAGACCCTGTGTGACTGCTGTGTTGTTATTTATATTTTGCTGTGTTGATGTTTATATATTGAACTCCCACCAATTCACAGAGTATATGCAGGTGCAGATGAATTTGTAAATATGACACGCGAGGAGCGAGATCACCCATAAAATGGCTCCTGAAATCCCATGTTTACACTTTTGAATCTCATGTATACAATATAGGAATGTCAACACCCTATACCTTAGGCACTATATGGATAAGACTTGGTGAGAATGTACCAAAACATCGGGTAGTGGAGCCTCAACTTATCACAGTGCATCATCTTGTTTCAGATAAGGATGCCTGCTGCACTAAGATACAGACCTATCATTCTCCTCGGTGTAACCGTCCTAGTCTGCTCTCTGCACATGTTTGTAAGACCTCAAGTTCTCAGGTTATTGGATCACCTGAAATCCCGAACTCAGCATCGAAAGGTATACAGATCATTAATGGTTGATGAATTTCACAAGACATGGTATTTATTAAAATGACTATCAAAATGAAAAGGTGTGTAAGGCCACTCCAAAAATCCGTTGTTGAGTGTTAAACTTAAAGGAATGTACATTCTATGTCGGTTCACTGCACTGTAAGAACGATTTGTTGATAGATATGCTACATTCAGGGCTGGGTGGATGCAGTTGGTTGACGTGACATTAACGATAAAAGGAGATGTATAGTGCCAAAACTCAAACAACTCCACTCTTAATCTGAGAAATGAAACATATACAACACAAAAAGTATGTACAGGCTTGTACCGAGAGGGGAAGGCGGGAGGCTCAATTTGATTTATCTAGAAGTGAGAGAATTCTAATCTAATTCTGTGTTGTTTTTTTCTGTCACATTACTTTTTAAAGGAGCAGTTACTTTCAGATGATGTCACACTAGTAACCTCCTACCTGAACCTTGGTGCCTTTCAGAAAGGCGAAGGAGCACTAACTTTCATGCCTGGAACCTACCATGGATGGATGACCGTGTTCCGACTAATAAGAAACCCTGTTATTGCCTACTTTGACCATGATCAAGATCTTAACATGTTTAAAAACATTCGTAGTAAATTGCCTACAAATATAACTAAAGTGGTGAAGATTTCTAAAAATGATTCCTGGGCATTTAAACTTCATCATGCAATTAAAACCATTTATTCACAACCATCCTACTCAAAACACCACCCAAATACAGTGTTGCCAGGTTATTCGTGTGCCATGCATGCAAAGTATGAGTTCATGGAAAATGCCCTGAAAGAAAACCCATTCCATACAAAGTTCTTTGCATGGCTGGACTTGGGGTTATTCCGTGATTTGGCGCATAAACAATCCACAGAGCCCTTTCAGATTCACTTACCACCAAAATTTGATGTTATGAAGGTGGCATATGGAGAGGTTATTCCTCTCGGTAAAACTGCAGTAACAGCCAAAGAGATAGTGAAGGGAAACAAGGTGTGGGTCTGTGGGTGTTACTTTATTGCTAAGTATGATGTAATGCAGCAATGGACTAAGCAGTACAAATCGTTCACTGAGAGGATGATTGACTTAAAGTTGATCGGCACAGACCAACAGGTCCTGTATTACATGTTCCAGCCTCAAAATAACAAGTCAGAAGCTGTCGATGTTCATATACAAGCCTTTAAGAGTGATGGCAGATTTAACCCATGGTTTCACTTAGCCTACATGTCTTCAAAACCATGGACAAATGAGACTTCTTTCCATTAGAGTTCACAGCATGACTAAGACCCCTTGTATTAGCCAACTTCCTTCTCATGGAATTGTATGGGCTAATTTCCAGAAGTATTTCTGAAAGTGTGATGAGATAAAAAAAAAGGTACATTGATATCAAAGTAATGTGCTAAATTTGCCTGATATTTGAAAAAGGATTAAAATGATATTATAAAATGAGCATCTGTGCTTAAGCCTTTATGTTGAGTAAATAGAACAAGGTGATTAAAAGGTATCCCACTGTAGCAACGTCAGTGTGGTTAGAAATTAGTTTGTTTCCTACATTATTTTTTTTCCCGATTATCCAAGACTTTGTTTTCTCTTAAATTAAAACACTCCCTTGTTTTAGAAATTGTTTTTTTTAAAGAATATCTTACCTACCCAGCCAGCACAACAGCATGGGCCCCAGATGGGATTTATCCGGGCTTTGTGAGCTGGCCCAGATGGGTAAAAGCTGGGAAATGTCAGAGCAGCCAGCTGGGGGCCATGTGGGCTCGCCCAGTTCACTATATGATCTAAAGGTTGGTGGATCCATGTGGTCGTGCTGGCTGGGTAGTAGTTGCACACTTGATGGTTTTTCATCCCCTCGTCTACGATCCATGCACCTATTCAACTAGGATGTTGGAAAATATGTCAACACATAAGAGGAACGTTATATATATCCAGTCATAGCTAACCACAGGCCGCTAAACAACCATGTGGATTCCGTTTACACAAAAATAGCTAAATTAGATTGAATGAGATGAATCACATAATATTTGCAAAAAACATTGAAACAAATCCAAGTTAGTAAAACTAATTTAACTTTGGTGAAACACCTAATTAGGCAAATCCCCCAACACATTTTTTGTTGTTTTTGTTTGAATTTACTTTAGGGAGTGGTCATTATTTATCAACAGGGGGGATGGTGGGTTTTTTGCGCGGACGCGCGAAAAGTTTTTACGCCCCCCCTCGACGGCGGTCAAAATTTTTTGCGCCCCCCCTCGCCGGAGGTGCGCGGAGAATTTTCACGTCCTCTTTGATCTATAGTAGCGCGCGGGCTTTTTTGCTAAAAAGAGGGTAAATTTTTTTAGCCCCCCCCCTCAAGAGGAGTCAAAATTTTTGTAGCCCCCCCTCGGGAGGGGTCAGAATTTTTTACGCTCCCCCTCAAACCCACCACCCCCCCTGTTGATAAATAATGACCACTCCCTTATTTGCTCGTAATTCAAATTTACATAATACAAACAGTATTTTGATTGTCTTGTATCAAACAGGTGTACATTTGTCAAAGGTCGATATATAATAGTTGGTATTCATTAGTACAATTTGTGAATTAGATACAAATTCTTAGTATAAACATAATAATAAATTTATCATCGAGCCAAAAGAAGGAGAAGATCCTCATCCCCACTATTATTAGTGTATGGGTTGATTTTCAGGATCCACCTTACTTTACTAAATATTTTGAAACATTTGACACGAAGTCATATTAATATTATAAATGAGGGGGTTTTGGGGACTGTGGAGAGCAAAAAATAAACTCACCAGCCCAATCGAGGGATAATTAATATAAGGAGAATACTGTCAAGACAAATCCCAATATAACATTACAGTGTTATATAAGTAAGGGGGTGCGCTATAGCCTACCATAGGGAATAAGAGACGCCAAGTAGCTCCTGGAGTCAGTTTTAAACTGTTCCAGGCTAGGTGCATTTCTTCTTCCCATGGGCAGGGTATTCCAGCTAATGGCACCAAAGTATTCCACGCTCGTTGCCTAAGATCTTCCATTTGGTGTTATAACCTTAACAGTAGGATCATCATGAAGTCTAGTTCCTATATTTCGAGAATGGCTGTAGTCATCACATTTAGATCTATTATACATGTAGTTTACAAGGTGAATATATCTTCTATCAGTTAATAGATTAATTTTTTGTCATATTATGAATATCCCTAGTATTGGTTAGATGAGGAACCTTTAAACAGATTTTAATACAACGGTTCTGAGCATATTCTAATGGGTCTAAATATTTATCAAAGGTAGTACAAAAGCATATATCTGCATAGTCCATATATGGTAATATGGTAGTTTTGTATATTTGTAGTGATAATTTTACATCAAGAAATTTACGAAGTAGACAGAGTTTGTCTAAGGGGAAGTAGATTTGTCTAAGGGATAGTAGTTTTCTTCACACCAGTATGGTTTGCATGAGGCTTTTACCATTATGTGTATATCATGTAGAAACCTATAAATATCAAATAATGGTGATTTCAATGACTATTGGCATGGTACTGGGAAGTAGTTTTGTCTAAGGGATAGTAGTTTTCTTCACACCAGGTGGCAGTGTGATTTTCATGAAGCTTTTACCATTATGTGTGTAACGGGCAAGCTTATGCGCTGCTCTATCGTTCTACAATATTAACATATGTTTTCTTCGATATGTCTTATCGACCTGTAATGTAAATACAAGTACTTATCAGTACCAACCGGTACCATATATTTAACCACCAGTTAAGCCTGTTATGTAAGAGGATTAATATTTGCCGCGCGGTTCCCGCCGTTTCTAATTATAATCTATATGCTAATAATGTCACATGTTAATTAACCTACTATATAAGGGACAACATGTTCCTATCTCGAGGAGTGTGTCTTAGGCGCTAAGACCTCTTGCACCTCCATAATATTTCCAATATCTGTTACAACCTACTGTCTATACTTAGGCGGATAGAGCTATACGATATTACCCTATAATATAGATATGTGTGTATTTGATTATTGAACCAAGAAATCCATGTTCAACTAAGTAATAAAGCTTCGGAAACTCTAAGTTCCATGTGTTGTTGTCCCTGGCATTGGTGTCACATTGACAGATAACCAGACAGGCTTACTGACGGGTGGCCCGACGGTTACATGTGTATATCATTTAGAAACCTATAAATATCAAAATAATGGTGATTTCAATGACTATAATTGGCATGATACTGCTTTTACAATTCAACATGACATAATAATTAACAAAGTACACCTAATAAGTTTATAAACCATTGAAGGAAGGAAGGAGAATATAAAACACCTGTTTTTGGATATTCAAACATACCTATATATCTAGAGTGGTGAGTCTGTGACCATGTAATAAATCCAGAGCAATTTAGCTTAGGGTTGAAATGATGTGAGGCATTGAACAGGCTTGATGAGGCACTGCTATGGGTGTCTAAACTCTATGTTACATAAAGTTTACACTGCCTAAATAATTGAAATAAAGGAATAGCCAGGAAACCCTGTGAGCTACATCCTAGGCTAAAAGCTGCACCTTTGGCTTAAAAATGTTGGTCAGTGTCCCCTCTATTCTTATAGTAACCTGCCTCTGGCTCACGAAATTACACGGCATCACCTTCTTAGAGGCTTGTGATTTCACAACTGATTTCTTCCTTGAGGGCAGTGATGCTGGAAAGCCAAAAGTAAACAGAGAGCTGACTGACAGCAATCAGTCTCTGCCGGATGGCGTAGGGACAGTATCATTAGCGCTCCCTGGTTTTCTAGTTCTATCAGAGCTTGGAGTATGATTATTTGGTTCACAATTCATCCTGAATCTTTTAAATAACATTATCACTGCACACCGGCTGCCACCATCACCACTGTGACTTCATGACCTCTTGACCCACTTACACCCAGAGCTATGCTCCAAGGAGGTGATTCCGTGCGCCAGAGGCATGTGATTTGTGTCAAGAGGGGTGGGTCAGTACTATTCCTTTGTTCTAAAACTCTGTCTTCAAGTGGAATCATTTATAAAAGAAAGTTTGCCTAGGAAAATGGTGTATGAAACTTAGGCAAAATCAGGCAAGTTAGGAATTTTTCCTTATAGTTAGCTGTAAACTCCTAGAAAATGTTTGGTGGTTTGGGCACATGCAAACTTCCAACTTGGCTTTAAAAGTTAGGCATTTCAGCCAAAGTTTCCCTAAGATGGTTAGGTGCATTTTTTTTTCTGTGCATCAAGATTGAATAAACAAACAAATTATTTCAGATCAATCCTTTGTCTTTATATTAAACTCACTCGTTTCAAGGCATTTTCACCTAGTTACAATGGGTTTCTCCTAGCCTTTCATATTTTTTTTCTAACCCAACCCCTAAGAGAAAATCTCACAACCCAGTCCTCCCCCCCCCCACAGCTGCTAAGAACTGATTTTGCAAAAATTCTGTAGGGGTATAAGTATATAAGGTGTCGTCTGGTGTGGCGGGTGAGTCCTATCGCTGGGGGTTTTGGCAGCACTGATCCGGACCTGTGGGGACATCTGGCGATAACCATGGGCAAACCTATAAAAGGCCCTGTGATCAGCCGCCATGTCAGAGGCCCTCCAAGCCTCCATGCTAACTACATGCTTCCCATGCTACTTCAGGAGTAGCCAACCTGTGTTCCGTACTGTAATAAAACCGTTGGCATACACTCGGATTACTGTCTGTGTCTTTCTTTCGAATAAGCAAGCAAGACTTGAACCACCATATCTGCAAACCCTCATTCCCTCATCTCACCAAAATCGGATACACATGTGCATTGCTATGGGTAGGCTACTTGAACCATATCGAGTATTTGAGCCCCCAGTCAGAGTGTGAAGGTTTATTGAATTCCCCCTTCCTCCCCCCACCCCACCTAATCAGGGGCCGAGCCATTTATTGCCAGCAGGAAGGGGGGGTGATGAATTTTGGCTGATCAGCAGACTTTTTCCGACCCCCCATTTCTACATTAAAGATTCTGAACTGATTCAGCAAAATTAGGCCTACCCCCTCTCCCACAAATTGGATATGTGTGTGCAATGACACGTCACGATGAGTATTTGAATTGCCCATATTTAGTTTTGACCCCCCCCCTCATTTTGAATATTTATTGGGTTTTGGCCCCTCCCCCCAACAAGGGACTCTTCTTCATAATGACCCCTCCTATATCTAACACCCCCCACCTGGCAATAAATGACTCAACACTTTATCTACCTGAGCTACACTATGGACACCTTATCTGCCTGAGGTACACTATGGACACATTGTCTACCTGAGGTACACTATGGACTTGTCTACTTGAGGTAGACTATGGACACATTATCTACCTCAGGTACACTGTGAATGCTTTGTCTACCTGAGGTACACTATATGGCTCCTGCTACTGTCTCTGTGTCTGTACACAAGGCACTTTGCGTGTATACAAAGTACAGAGTAGCTATAGTGTACCTGAGGTAGTAGACAAGGAGTCCATAGTGTACCTGAGGTAGATAAGGTGTCCATAGTGTACCTGAGGTAGACAAGGTGCCCATAGTGTACCTGAGGTAGACAAGCTGCCCATAGTGTACCTCAGATAAGCTGCCCATTGTGTACCTCAGGTAGGCAAGGTAGCAAGGTGCCCATATAGTGTACCTCAGGTAGGCAAGCATCAAGAATCACCTGGATCATTTTGTCTACTTAAGGTAGAGAAGGGTCTCGTTGTCTACTTGAGGTAGAGAAGGGTCTCGTAGTCTACTTGAGGTAGAGAGGGTCTCATTGTCTACTTGAGGTAGAGAAGGGTATTGTTCTCTACCTGAGGTAGAGAAGGCCTTCGTTGAAAATAGCAAAGCCCAGTGGTCCTTCCAGTATAAGGCTGCTGTTCAAGTCCTGGCTCCTGATTGGTCAGTTCTATTGTCTACCTCAGGTAGCCTACGAATCATGAATGCAACAAATTTCTACCTTTGCTTTGCCATTTTGAAAAACCTCCACTTCAAGTGGCGTGATTCTCAACTGGCTACAAGATGTGACCCGGTTTAAATCAGAACCCAAATTGTGTAACATTTCCACATTATACAATTTTTTGCATTCAATAGAATTTGATTCACAATTTTCTTCACTACCCCAACCATTGTAATGAGCATCTGGGTAGCAGTCCGAATTTACTTCTGTGAATTCAGAATTATGTACACATGAGTCTAAGTCACACGCCTGTTGTGATTGACCTATAAATATGTTGGACAAATCATCACAAACCGCATTTACAGTTTGATTATAAGTCGATAATGGCCCTTGAGAGTCAATTACCATTGAACAACTACTGTCCGACTTGTGAGATACATCATTATAGGTAAGTCATACAGTGCCTGAACCCCCATCGTCATGCCTGTGGCGTGGAAAATGCGGGCAATTAAGCATGTGATGGTCGTTCGAGCCACAAGTGGACTCATGCTTAAAACGACACCCATCACAGTGTCTTCCTTGGGCATGTTTAAAGCAAATGTCTCTGTCAGATGCTCTCTGCGCCAACCAGTAAAACCTCCACCTCTCCCCCTGTTGTTGTAGTCACCTCTATAATTGTTGGCACCACCGCATCCACGATTGGTATTGGTACCACCCCTTGACGGTAGGCTTTAGTACCGGTAGCTCCTAAATACATAGTGGATAGATGTGTATCACCTCCAGTAAAAGCTTTACACCCCCTAGTACAAGATCTGTCCCTGACCTCATAGTCATAATCAACTAGAACCTCTGTGGTATAAATACCAGAAGAAGCCATCCATGAGATAAATGAAATATGTTTTAGAAGGCCTGACACATCGAATCCACGGGCTGATAAATCTTCCATAAGTCTGGTAAGAAGATATATAAATTTTTCAGGAGACTCCACTGATAAAGGCTTCTTTCTATCTGCAGCAGGTAAAAATCATCATAAGTCAAACTTACTCAAGGCATTTGGATTGTCCTTCTCTGGTTCAGCACCGTCTGCCACCGCTTCTACTGAGGTGCCACCCCGGGTAGCACCATCGATACTCTGTATATGATGGGTCTAGACCCCTAAAATCGACAGTGTGAGATGGCCTTTTCTTAAAATTAACAAAGGACATGAGGCTTCTAGGGACAAGGACATGGGACAAAAAAGATAGTGACAGGGGACATGGACTATTCTTAAAATCGACATGTGACATGGAGCTTAGTGACAAAGACAGAGGAAAATACAAATTTAGTGACATTTGACATGGGCTTTTCTTAAAATCGACAAGGGACATGGGGAACCCCCATCTAGACCCCCTATATGGGCTTGATGAGCAGGCTCGGCAGTAGGCTCATTCCTACCAAGAATCTGACAACCTGAAGCTCTGTTGCCAGCTGCCTGCTTGCCAGCTGCTTGATTACCAGCTTGGAGTGCCAGATAATCCACCTCTGCTTGATCCAGGGTAGAAGTGAAGTTGAAGCAATAATTTAATATAGGATTGACATGACTCCCACCAGTTGCACCACTGCTATCGCCATCTTGAATCTGTGACTGGGACCAAGGTAATCTAGATCCTATGTCATAGATTAATCCCTCTATATTGTTCATACGATCAGTTAGAGTTGTAGACAACCTGTTGAACTCATGGATAATGGATGACATGTCAACCAGTTCTTAGATACTTTCATCTAGATCCTCAGCAATGCTGGCACTAGCTCCAGTGGTTCCGGCATTTTAGTTACCGGTAGTATCATTCCATGCACTGGCTCGATGCTCAGCTCTCCTCCTCTGATACTCCTGATCATCCTAGCAAAAAGGACACCTGTCTTTCTACCATCATATTCCTCTTTGCAAATGTCACACTTCTTTGGCATGATGACTGAATATTCCACAATAAAGGAGAACAAAAATTGAACCGAACCATGCAAGTTGTATGTGAGCAATGGCGGGTAAATTGAATGAGAATATAGTTCCTAGTAACCTGAGTAGTAATACAAACACTGGCGACCTCTAGGTGTGTCAATATATACCAATATTTCCCGGGCATATACATATATATGTAAGCATTTTCATTTGATTTAATTTTGAAATTATTCGAGACTTACCTGTAAGTTGAGGTATAATTAAGATTATACCGAGGGAACCTAGCGGTTCAGGGAATATACGAGAGGTGGAGTCGCGCATGCGCAGTCAGTCCTTAAGAGCCTGTTGGGGGATGAAAGCCTACAACTGATAAAATATATATACTGGGATGTGTAGGCCATATCCCCCTGATTGTATTCATTATTATAAATAATGTCTACTTGACGAGTTTACGAGTAAGTTGAGGGAGGGTGGGTAGGGCGTATATTCCCTGAACCGCTAGGTTCCCTCGATATAATCTTAATTATACCTCAACTTACAGGTAAGTCTCGAATAATTTCAAAATTATCCCTCGGAAACCTTAAGCGTTTCCGGAAACCTACGAGAGTTTCAGAGCAATTGAATCCCCCAACAGAAAACCAAACACAATCTTTTTAGTATCCAATCTATATTTAACAGAAGGTGTAGCTTGACATAAGAGGTATATGCAGTCTCTAGAGACAGTCACTGCTCGAGGAGTGCATTTCCCCCTACCACGTCCTCGATTGGTTTGTGGTAGTACTTCGCGAAGGACTCTGCCTGCCTCCAACCCGCTCTCCTCATGAGGGTGTTGAGGTTTCCTCCCACTTTAAGGATGCCTGAGGCCGAGGCCCCTCGGGTGGAGTGTAGCTTATATTGGTTGACATCAATGCCAGCCTTTTTAAGTACGACCATGACCCAACGGCTAAGTGTATCGCGGGAGATGCCACGGTGGGGCGAGACAAAGCTGACCAAGAGGTTTTTCTCACTCTTCCTTTTGTTTTGGGTGCGTTTCAGATACTCCTCTAGGCACCTAACAACGCACACCCTCGGGTTCTGGTCGAACTTCCTCAGGACTATCGTGTTGAGAGGGTCCCCCAACCTGTTAGACTTTAGGAGTCTTGTCATTTTGAACACCACCTTGTCTCCCATTTTCAAACCTTGGATGGAAAGGTTCACAATGGTCTGGCCTCTTTGTGATGTGACTAAGAGGAGCAAAGTAGCCAGTTTCATGGAAAGCTCCCTGAGTGCGGTGGTGCCATTGTCCCAGGTCTGCAGGAGGTCTAGAACCCTCCTCACATCCCAGAACTCCTGGTATCTAGGGGCCGGTGGGTTCATCTAATAAGCCCCCTTCAGAAGCAGCTTTACGTAGCGGTGCTGGCCCACTGATTGGCCTTGGAAGTCGCCCAGAATGGCCGATAGCGCACAACGAGCAGCGTTTAGCGCGGTGTATCCGTTTTTGTCTTTGGCCAATTTCGCCAGGAACTTGCACACTTGTTGGATCGACGGTTGGAGGATTTGCGTGTCAGTGTCTGCACAGAAGTCGTACCACTTACGAAGGTATGTGTTGTACGTCTTCCGTGTGGCAGGCCTACGGGCTTGCGTGATAAGTTCGATGGCGTGTCCGTCAAATCCCTGGCGAGATAATTCTGCTTTCAGAATGTCCGAAATGCCAGGAGTGGGGTCACCGACAGTCGCTCTTTGTTGGCCGGCTTCCCCGGATGACAGAGGTTGCCCTTGGCCTTCCTGAACCAGAGCATCCGCCACCCGGACCGCTGTAGTCCGCCGTACCAGGGCTGTCCCGGCCAGTCTGGTGTTATCAGGATAGCCCTCACCTGCTCCAGCCGAATCCGCTGTATCACGGGCCCCAAGAGGCTGAAAGGAGGAAAAATGTACATATAGTTATTCCTCCAAGTTATTGACATAGCGTCAATTTCCCAGGCGCCTGGTTGAGGCCCCCAAGAAACAAAAGTTTCTAACTTTTTGTTTGCTCTAGAAGCGAAGAGATCTATCTCAGGCTTGCTAAAGATATTACACACCTTTTTGAAAATCTTTTCACTTAGTTCCCACTCTAGGTCATGCGAGAAGTGTCTAGACAGGTAGTCAGCCAGAACGTTATCCTTCCCCGGGATGTGGTTTATTGTTAGCCAAATGTCCCGTTCTTCACACCATTCCCAAATTTCTTTGGCTATCTTATTGCATGGTTCAGACTTAACCCCACCCATTTTCCTGACATAAGCCAGTGATGTAGTGTTGTCAGTCCTGATTTTCACATTGACCCCGTTCTCTGCGACTAGCGCATCGAGGCCTAGTTTTATGGCTGTTAGCTCATGAATGTTACTGTGGAGGTCTACCTCCTCCTCCTTCCAAATACCTTTGGTGGAAGTGGCACCCCTGTGGGCGCCCCACCCTGTACCAGAGGCATCTGTTATGATTTCAAAATCTGCCCCCTCATTTCGAATGCGCTTGGAAGCTGTGGGGAGGTGTTCCAGCCACCAACTGATATCCTCTAAGCCTTCCTCACCAATAACCATGGGTGAGTCGAAGTTTCCCTTGTGCCTTTCCAGAGCAAGGTTCTTTTCTCTTTCTAGGCCCTTAATATGTGCCGGGCCATATTGGACCCCCGGCGAGAGAGACGTCATGAGGCCCACAATCCCTGCTATGTGCCTGATGGTGTAGGGGTCATCGGTATTGGCTAGGTTCCAGATAGCCATGTTGAATTTTTTAACCTTCTCTTCAGTGGGCCGGACTGTCATAGTGACGGAGTCTAGGTGGAACCCTAAGAAAATTATATTTTGCGTAGGCGCAAAAACTGATTTTCCTGTATGCACTACGAACCCCAACCTATCTAGTTCTTGGGCTAGTTTGTGGGTCGTCTCCCTGCATTGTGCCTCTGTCTCCCCCAGTACGAAGGAATCATCTATGTACTGGAAACACTCATGTCCCATCTCCCTGAGATTGGAGAACACTGGGGTAAGAATCTTAGTGAATATGCGAGGGGCACAAGCTAGCCCATTGGGCATAGCTTGGAATTCATAGAGGTTATCTTTCCAAAGGAATCTAAGAAATTTTCTATCTTCTTCTCTGACTGATACAGAGTAATAAGCGTCTTTAAGGTCAATGGACGACATGTAACAGCTGGGTCTCAGCATCTCTATCGCTGTATTCAGGCTGGTCATTTTAAAATGTTCATACTGAACCGATTCGTTCATTTTCGAGAGATCTAAAATGAGTCTAAAGTCACCATTTGGTTTTGGCCTGACAAAGACATTTGAGATGAATTGACCCTCTGTCGGTTCGACCATTTTTACTACCCCTTTGTCTAGCAGTTTGGCTATTTCTTTGTCGACATGGACCTCCTTATCAGGGCCTAAGACATAAGGGAAGGGCGTTCTGTCCTGACAGGGTACGAGGTCTTCGAACGGTATGGAAATCCCTTTCACCATGCCCAGTACCCAGGGGTCTCTAGTTATTCCCATCCACTGGCTGACATATCTAGATATGCTCCCAGCTACAAAGGTTTTAGCAGTGTGAATAAACATAAGGGGACTTGCCTGCTCCTCCAAGGGCCCTATTTCTGAAAACCCGGCTTCTTTCCGGCTGCTGCAGCGGGTGGGGCTGGGGGCCGAGGGTTGCGCGGGGCGCTGAACCGTGGTGCCGCGTTGTAGCCCATCTGCGGGAAGACTACGGGCATTCGGGGGAAATTCATCCCCTGCGTGCCCATGGCGTTGTTAGGCCTTTTGGGTGGGTACGGCCTTCGGTGCTGTGGCTTCGCAGCGGGTTTAGCCTTCCTGGGGGCGGTCTTCGGCTGGGACTTTTCCAGCTTCTCCGCCATCTTATGGGCTGCATCCACTTCCTTGATAGCCTCTTCAAGGTTACCACCGTGTAGGTATTCAGGATCGTTGCCTGCCTTCTTTAGGAGGTGTTCCCCATACTTGGGCATGATGACCGGCTTGAGGAGATCCTTTCAGCGAGCCGTAATCGGGTTGATCGTGCTGACGATCAGCTGCAAGCCATCTATGAATGGCTCTCCGCAGTCGTCCAACTTAGAGTCTGACGATCCTCGAGAGAGCCACAGTTCGATGACTGGCTGGAAAGCTAGCATCGCTTTCACCAGGTGCATCTGGAGCTTCTTCAGTGCTTCGTCCCTCTTGAGGTATTCAGCACTGCCAGGCCTGTTCAGCAGTGCCTTAAGTGCAGGTTCCAGGTCAGGTGCTACTAGCTTGGCCGCGTTGTCTGGCTGCGGATACGACCCGTGGACGAGGTCGAGGTCCGCCCATGTCCTCTTCTCCGAGAAGAGCGACCCCAGGAAGTCACTCACTAGTGGCGAGAGGTCCTTCCCTTTCTTGGACTTCTCCTTCTCCTTGACGATCCTTTCCGTCATCAGGTCATGGAGCTTGCCCGGTGGCAGTGTGTTGGAAGCTGCTGGTTCCGGCTCCGACTCTTCAGCCACGTCTTCCTCTTCCTGGGTCGTGGCCTGAGCCTGACCCTGCATCATCTGCATCATCATTGATGACAGCATCTGGCCCATGAGCATACCCGAGTTGGGACCCTGAAACATGGCCGAGAGGTCGAACGGTGTCGCCGTGTTACTCCCAGCCCCGACACCGTGAGTGTCAGTGGTGTCGGTGCTAGGGTTCGTCGTCACCGGCGTCGCGGTGGCAGCGTCACCATCGGTGGAGCTCGTGTCACTCATAGCGTGGCTACGGGTAGCACGTCTACCGGTCTTCCTTCCACTCATTTTCTGTAAACAAGCAGAGAAAGCTCTATCAGTAAATTGAATAAGCCCATACTTCTACAATAAGTTTCCTAATATATATATATATATATATATATATATATATATATATATATATATTTCATCAGATGTCTAACATATAGTTATACACTGATGGTAGTTAAGGTCAGGGAGTGGCGAAGGCTCGTGCCCCTAACTGCGCTGCCAGCAGGATTCGAACCCACGATGCCTTCATGTGCGCCGAGGGTGGGGTTCGAACCCGCGTTTTCCGACAGCGAAACGCGTCCGTGCGCCTAACTGCACCGCCAGCAGGATTCGAACCCACGCCGTCTTGACGTGCGCCGAGGGTGGGGTTCGAACCCGCGTTTTCCGACAGCGGAAAGCGTCCGTGCGCCTAACTGCGCCGCCAGCAGGATTCGAACCCACGATGTCTTGATGTACACTAGCGCCCCCGCCAAAAGACGGCGAACGGAGGAACCATTCCAGCGCCTTAACCCGCTCGGCCACGGCGGCGAGGGTCTGGCTCGGCCGTGCATGAGGGGTGTCACTCCAGCTCAGGTCGTCGGAGGACGAGGTAAACTGAGCGATTTCTGAGCGAATGTGAGCGATTTAGAGGCTATCAGGGCGAATAACTCGTCCTAGGCTGATCTGTGAGCTGCCAGGGGGCAGCAAATCAATCATTTAGGCTCTAATAAGTGTATAACTGGACAGTTTGGCACCAGGGGGTGCAGGTTAGTCCAGAGCTGGGGCAGCCCAGCTAGAAGGACGCCACCGTGACCTAGTTCCCGGCGTCGATCCGGGCACGAGGGGAGGCAGTACAAAAACTTAAAAAATTAAGAATCTGCTGAACATCCGAGGTTCCAGGGGGAGCCAAGGGCTGCAGAGTACTTTTATACAGCTTCCCTGAAACAGGGAGAGCTAGATAATAAGAAGAACTGTACTTACCAGGCTAAAAACAGTGGTGAACTGTAAGAACTGACTGTTGTTGTTGCCGCGTTTTCCTGAACTGACTGCGCATGCGCGACTCCACCTCTCGTAGGTTTCCGGAAACGCTTAAGGTTTCCGAGGGATAACTTATGATACCCATGCCGAATTTATGGTTCTTGTACATGTTACCGGTGAAAAGTCTCATCCTCATTTCACAAGGTTGTGAATATTTATCTGTATGTTTTTAGCTGGGTTAATGCACATCAAGATATATTATAGAAGTGAATTGATGGTGAATTGCTAATCTTACATAGACCTGGTTGTCATTTTAATCAAGAATTGCATTTTTACAACAAATAAAGTTCTTTATTTAAAGGGTTTATCAATTTTTTTTTTTTGACAAAAGAAGAGAAGAGATTAGTACAAAAAAATAACAACTTTTAAACATTCTATATCCAAAAGTGACTCGTCAGCAAATGCCTGGTTTCAAAAATACAATTTTTTTATGCTTAAACGTTTTTCAATCTGCTTGAACATGTTCAAAATACAATGTTTTGGCAAGAGATTATATATTAGCAGCATCAGAGCCTTTCTTTATGGCTTATATGTATCATGCGATATAGGTTAAGTAGAGGTATGTACCTTTATACATATGAGAAATACTCCCTGGGTGCCCTGCACCTACATCATATATCCATTTCAATCAAACTTACAAATTTGAAAAACAAAAATGGACAAAGAGAATACTTAAGAATATTTCTCACGGCTTACATCAATTTACAGCTTTTCAATCCGGTATAAACACTTCATTTTTGTTTATTTATTGAGCCCAACAATTTTGTTCTTGTTTTCTATCCTATGGCTTTGATTGCCTTCCATCTACTGTTCCCTTGGCTCGACCTTGAGAATGATGCCCTTCTTGGGTTTGATGAAGACATTGCTCTTAATGTACTCAACCGGTATCTGCAAGGAAATGCCACAAATTAACATGTGTGTGCCTATACATGGGTACGAATTGACAATAGCTACACTGGGAGGTTAGAAAATTGGCGGACAGGGAATAAATCTACATGTGTGAGAGAGGGATTTTAAAATTCAACACTGGCGACACTCTGGGGTCTAAAAATTGACATCCAGAAAGTTAAGGAATATATAAAATCCAAAACACCAAAGAATCCTGGTACCAATGTATAGGCATATATATTTATCTAATATTCGGTCTAATGTTAATTTCTACATCAATATTTTTTCTCAAAATCCATAAGAGATGTTCACAATATTGATATTTTAAGACCCCACAGTAATATATTTCATCTCCCCTATGAACGGATATCATGTGGCTCTAGCACGGAACGGTGATCTCAGAATCCCATAGCATTACGGTCCCTATGAGATCAGTCTGTGATGCTGGAGGCATGCGATTTCAGGGATGTCAACACAACAAAACCAATTCATGGCCAACTGGCAGCCGTCAGTCACTGACAGACGGCATAGGGGCAGTATCCTTTAATTGTTTCTAGTTCTGTTAGAGCTTGGAGTATGATTATTTGGTTCAATATTAATCCCTAATCATTTTAATTCCACTATCACTGCACACCAACGGCTAGAGGCCGCCATCACTGTGTGTGACGTCATGACCTCTTGACCTAGTTGGGCCTCAAAACGAGGCTCGTGGAGATTATGTGCCTCTAGGAGCACAGACTGATCTCATAGGGACTGTAACGCTATGGGATTCTGAGATCACTGTTCCGTGCTAGAGGCACATTACACTCTATTCATAGTGGTGATTTCATATGAGGTCCAGCTAGCTTTGAAAAAAAAGGATGGACCCCTAGTGCAGCCTATAGGATCAAAAAAGATATAAGAGCTATAGGAACAAAGAAGGTCTTCAGTACTATAGGATTAAGAATAGTTATCGCTACAAAAGGATTTGACAAAAGTGTAACAATGCTTTAAAAAGAAAATTGGTAGATTGTACGGAGCCCCTAAAAGGACATCCGTTTTCTACACATTTTTTCTCTAGTTTGTTTCTGCAAGTTTTATTTTCGTTTCCACAAGTTTTATTTTCGTTTCTGCAACTTTTCATTTTTTTCTCCACAAGTTACATTTTGTTTCCGCAAGTAAACATTTTGTGTATGCAACTTTATGTTTTGTTTCCACATCTTAAAATTCACAATTGATTGACTATGCACAAAGAAAAACTATAAAGTTGTGGAGACAAAAGTATAAGTTGCAAAAACGAAAATTAAAGTTGCGAAAATGAAAATAAAACTTGTGGAAACGAAAATAAAACTTCCGGAAATGAAAATAAAACTTGCAGAAACAAAAATAAAACTTGCGGAAATGGAAATACTACTTGCGGAAACGAAAATACTACTTGCAGAAACGAAAATACTTCTTGCAGAAACGAAAATACTTCTTGCGGAAACGAAATCTAGAAATAAATGTGTAGAAAACAGATGTCCTTTCCAGGGCTCGGTAAAATTGTCCAAAATGTGACTCAATGAGCACCTTATGGGTTGGGCGTGAACTATACATGAGGTGCAACTTACACGAGAGGTATATGAATAGTGTGAAATAAAATATGATTACCATTTTTCTAGATAAAAGAAAAACTAGAGATACCTCAGTCTTGCTGCAGGTGCTGACCTTGACCTTCCTGAGGACCTGGATGATGGCAACCTTAAGCACCTGCAGTGCCAGCCTCATACCGATACACACTCTGGGACCATTACCAAATGGTAGGTAGTAGTATGGATGCCGATCCTTCTTGTTCTCTGGAGAGAACCTGAAAGGAGTCAAGTGACTTAACTTTCAAATAAATAAAGTCATATATCAACTTGATTTAACATTTTAGAAAACCCCTTGCTACCCCACCCGTTCAAGCTAAATGTAATATTTGATTTGAAATAACTGTGTACTCCATAGGGAATCCCGGTGGTATGTACTGTAATTTTGGGATAATTTTTGACTGGAAATGACCCAAGAACAATTTTCTATAGAAAACAATCAAACTTAAGGTGGAAAGTATATATCTAATATACCAATTTGGTAAGTAAATTTAATGAAGGATAAAGTGATTTAAGATTACCTCTCAGGATCAAATTTATCTGGTTCAGGCCACTTGCTGGGGTCCCGGTGAATACCGTACAGGGGGATGACGATGGCCGTCCCTTTCTTGATGAACACATTGTTTACTGTTACATCCTCCTTTGCCACACGATTCACCCTGAAAATTATACACATTTCAAATGTACCCTTTTTTCAACTTATCTTATATAAGTGTCTCTCTTTTTACTCGCACATATGCCACATAGGCCTGTATTGAACTGTTTAGTGTCTCATTTGCTTAGATAATTGATTATAATCAGGACCACTGATTACTTAATGTATCATGCAAACCCTTCCAGGGTTCATCAGTGATGTGAAATCTCCGAGAAAACTCAGAAATCCGGGATTTTTGTCTTCATAAAGATAGTTCCGGAGATCTGTGTAAATCCACTGAGAAATTCTTTTACCATTTATATGGGAGGGGGTGAGTCTGACATAACATTTCTCTTGATATCTGACCCCTTTGCAAATTATGGATATTTCACTATCCCATTGTCAAATTGAAACCCTCTACTTCATATGGTAGTTAGAAATAGATTGGGGTACCTCTTTCAGTAACTCCTTTCTCTTGTGTGCTTCAGAGAAATTCATTTTTGGCACTTCAGACCCCTGTCACATTAAACCCTACTGTACCATGTACCATATAGACTACCCACTTGGCAAACAACTTCTTTAAACGTTTTCTAACCAATTTTCAACCAAATAACCATTAGGGAAACCAATAAAAACGTTTTTAAACGTAAAAAAAAAAACACGCTTTTATGCCAAGTGTGCCAAGTGGGTAGGCTGTGCCCTAGTTCGTCATACCTATGCCAGGGGGCGGGACCTACATCTACTATATAACCACACTGTGCTTCCACTTAGAGGAGACCCAGCATATATAGCCGCACTATCGTTTCCATACCTTAAGACTCTGTACAATATGCTTGAATAAAAAAATATACACCTTTACTGCTAACTGATACGAGGTCTTTTCCTATCGCTCATGTCTACATAACGGATAACCAAGATATGGAACCTGTATTAATGCTGGTTTCCCTATTGGTTATTTGGTTAAGCCATATATAATTTACCGGATAAGAGATGGATAGAGGCGCAGATTCTCGGTGACGCACTGATCCAAATAAGGCATCTCTTGGGTCAGAACTGTGTCAACGATGTCCTATGGAAGTGAAGAATAATTGAGAAATAATTAGATTGAGGAAATGTGTTCAAATGTGCAATCAGTTGTTTTATCTTCATGGAAGACACACCAAAAGAATACATTGATTTACTGTAACCAAGCTTTTACTTTGAGAACTTTGGTAAAATTTCCAAAAGGTACGAAAGAAATGCATAAGAATGGTCTTTTCCTAAGTATGAAATGTTTTGGATTTCATTTTTTTTTTCACAAATAACTTGCTGGCACCAGTATTGTAAGTTTTTTTTTTTTTTCAACCCTAAATTTATTGAATGGGTTATTTATTTGGGTGTAGCCAAAGGTCAGAGTTGTTACTAAATGGATGAAGTCCCCATTGAACATAAAAAATAAGTACCTTATCGCCGACAACACTCTCTATTTCATTGACGAGTCTCTCTTGTATGTCTGGATATTGAGCCATGGTGTACATGAAGTACATCAGGCTGGAGGCCGTCGTGTCAAATCCAGCAACAAAGAACAGCAGCGCATTCGACATGATCTCATCTGTTGTTAAACCTGCCAATGTAAATTTTTTTTCTTCAAGTTTTTATTATTTTAGGACTATGTAAAGGCTTTTTTCTCTTTTAAATAGACATTCATTATGTTGCCCATATTTTCTTTACTGTAAATGTAAAACAATTGCAGTCTCAGTCTATAAACAGATTCATTTTTTTCTGTTATTCAATATCAAGTTCTCTTACACACCTTTTCAAGGGCGTATAAAACATGTCTTATATTGCAATCTTTAAAGATTTGTAACATTTTTTTTTCTATATAGAATCACTAAACAAGAAATGTGGTTGTGACTGCGTAAAAAACTGCCTCCCGCCGTTAATGTCGGTATACCAGTGTTTGATGACATGTCTCATAAAAGCAGACATAAAGAAGATTTCACAATTATCAATTTCTCTGTTCAGTAATTTTGTATTGTGAGACCTCATCACATGGGGCAAATGCAATCATCATAGCGCACTCCCGTACCGCTTCACGTTACCGTCGCTACGCGGCGTGGGAGACGCTAAAAAAACAGGAGACTTACCAGCACTTTGTCGGTGCATCAATACTCCTGCATTAGCAACACCTAAAGTGTAAGTGTCACAGGGGACTATGAAGGTACTCCATGTATAAGGGCAGATTTTATATGTGGGTCTATCAGCCTGAGTTGCACTTACATGCAGCGGATTATTATAGTATAAATTCTAACCTGCTCCTGATGGCTTCTCCTGAGTTGGTTTGCCGTCTCCATCGTCACCAATATCCTCTCCTGCCTGAGCTTTAAGCATCAACCCGAGGAAGTCTGTTCTTTTCTGGAAGATGTGAATTTATGTCATGGCAGATACAACAGTTACTATAGAACAGTACTGGATATGCCGTATTCAATGGGGGGGGGATGGAATACAATGTGGCCGTATTCAATGGGTGACATTTGCTTATATAATATTGACCAAATTTCATTTATTCCATACTGTCATTTTTAGACATCAAGGTACCATCAATTATAGTTAAAGTTAGAGACACAGTAAATCATTGACCTAAAGATTTCAAAGGTCCCCCTGCCCATACAGAATACCCATTGACTTTTTCTTTTTAATTTCAATTTTGCGATTGTTACCTTCATTTATAGGATATATGCAAGAAAGAGATTAGTGGGTAAAAAAAAGTGAGTGGGTTGAAGTAGGTTTAACACTGGGCCTCCTGATTTGATTCATAAAAGACCCAATAGGGGTCAGTGGTCTTTTTCTCAGGCTGCCTTCTCTTCCTTAATTGTAATTGGCTCAGGGTCTCCCTGATTCATAGGTACCGGTGTGTGGCATCTCTTTTGCTGGAGAAGGACGTTTTTAATTCTCCAATTAGAATTATAAATATTGCACGAACCCAGACATGACTAAAGCAAATAATTCAAATTTTAGTGTACTGTGATTGACAGCGGCAGCTCCAGAAGGGGTGGTCTAGGGGGGCACAGTCAAGAAAATTTGGTATTGGGGGGGGGGCACAATCGGCTTTTTCGGCCATGTTTCCTATAGTTAAGAGTCATAGCCTGGCCCAATTTCAGGGGGTCTAAGGGGGGGGGCACATGCCCCTAGCCCCCCCCCCTGGATCCTGATCGAACTTAGTACAGAAAAGTACAATATCATGAAGTCACTTCCCTCTTAATTCCTATTATAAAGGGCAAGGCACGGCAGTTGGCTTGGGCCAATTGACAATGGGTAGATGGGTAAAATAAACCAAAGCAAGATAAGTTCAACTGTTATTTAACATTACACATCAGTGCTAATTCAGCACACCGTTTTGGTCTGTATAAGTGGCCGGGCGCTCTACCCCTGACGCTCATTCAAAACCCATGCTTATATGAGACTTAGATTATAATGTCACCCCATTGAATCTACATCAGAAATGACATTATTCATTCAATGGAGACAAATTCAATGTTAAATCAACATTGAATGGAGAACAATATTCAGATATTGATGTTTCTAGTGTTGATCTAATGTTGAAAGGCTAATGATTGACAAAATAAAAATGATGTCGAAAAGGTTTAGAAGACAGCTTGATAAATACTGCCAAGACATCCATTAGTTTCCAAAGTGGATTCAATATTTTACTCCCACTGGGTATAAGCATTACCTGATCTTTATTTTGTTTCCTCATTTCTATCGCCTGGTTTGTGATGCCATGGAAGAAGTCCTGGTGCTCGTGTCGAATTACATCCATCGGCACGCCGATCTTCTTGAGTAGCATTGCCAGTTTGGGAAAGAAAACTGTAAAAGTATGTAAGAAAAAAAAGAAGAAAAAATGTGGACATTTCATCTGTTTATCAGTAGATTCTAAAGCCTCGCCAAGTGAAGTTGAGATGGTTATGGTGAGGTCCTAAACTACTTTTTTTTTATTTCACACCCCTGGGAGGACATGAAAGAGTAGAATAACTAATACCATGAAGAAAAATCCTTACTTGTTAATCAATGAATTACCTATGTGAATTTTAAAATAGATTCAATCATCCATAGATGGGATTTAGATACTGGGTAGAATAAAGGGAACATTGCCATTGTTGACTTTATCACTAGAAGGGTTTCACATCATTTTGGCCCGATGACATAACAGCAGTAGACAATTGCAAATGGTGGTGCACTGCACACCCCAGGAATTGGCTGCTCATTAGTGGCTGTACTATATATAGAGTAGCATTGAGAGGTAACAAGGACTGTCCGAACAGAAACATTCATTTATTTCATGTTGAGAATGATAGACTCTATACTTGAGCATAGAGAAGGCCATTCCCGAGATGGGCGGTGTAGGGACAGTATCCTTAGCCCTTTAATTGTTTCTAGTTCTATTAGAGCTTGGAGTATGATTATTTGGTTCACTATTAATCCTAAATCATTTTAATTCCACTATCACTGCCGACTCCTGGCCGACAGCCGGCCGAAATCACTGTGTGTGATGTCATGACGTTATGACCTAGTTGAATCTCAAAACAAGTCTCGCTGAAA